>LPNX010783999.1:159784-202801 GCA_001517045.1 Pseudotsuga menziesii
CTCCTCTAAAATACTTTCATCTTACTCCACCATCCCCATCCCATTTATTGGACCCCCCAATCATTCAATTCGTTGACTTTCTTATTTTTACAAGTTAAAATATAATATTATTTTATTAATTGTTTCTTTCCTGGGTAATCCAATCTCTTCAGGTTAATTAAAATTTTGTTAGGTGAGTTGATTGTCTATTTATTGGTTAGTTTCTTTAGAGGCCCATTTGGGTATTTACGAGACCATGGGTTAATTACCCATCCACTCACTGCATGCTATATTAATGAATTTAATTAAAATATTGATTTAGTATTCACATTGTTGACCTTTCAAAATTTAAAGTGGTGTTTTTTTAATTATAAAATCAAACTAGGTTATGTTATCTTTCATGGAATTAATTTAATAATATAAATTTTAATGATTCTTATCTTAACTTTTATAGTATATTCAATAATTTAATTATCCCTTTTCATTTGATAAAAAAAGTTTCGGTCAATCCCCTTTATAATTACTTAACTTACTAATTAAACAATTTAAACTATTCAGTTATGATCCTTGGTAATGGATAAACCATTAATAGTAGTAGTAGTAGTAGTAGTAGTAGTAGTAGTAGTAGTAGTAGTAGTAGTAGTAGTAGTTATTAATGGTGAATAATAATAAAAACATTTATTTATTTAATCGCTTATAAGTAACCCAATATCAACATAATACCTTTGTATTAATAAGCAAAATAACCTTAATACGTTAATTAATCATGATGAATAGCTAAACATTACTATTCTCCAGTGTTAATGTTTATGTACGACACTTCACATTAATGATACTTTCAATTAATGACACTTTAATTAAATGTTTATTACCGTGTTACATGCAATGACTTATTCACTTATTTTAACACTTTAACAACTTAGGTATTCATTACCGAAGTTGATTAATATATCTTTAACTTAGTTACCTGTGACATTTATACCACCATTCAAGTGTGACAAATACATTGTACATTGATACTATTGTACATGTACAAGGTATGCATGCATGGACAATGTATGCAAAGATTGAATATGCACTATAAATAAACACCATCCCGCCTATGAATACATACTAACTAATAATAGTAATCCCCCATGTAGAAAGATCAAGAATATATACATATATAATATAGTTACTTTACATTCTAAGTTATTTAACAGTGAATCACTTTTATGATCGCATATATGTTGGCTATCTGAGCAGACCCGGGTTTACTAATATACATATACCAACAATACCCCTATCTCACTAGCCCTTTCGGTGACAGACCGCAAAATGGCCTGAAGTCTCACCCGAAGTGATCTTATGGGTTGGCTGAAGACTCAGGTGTCCTCAACTAGGTTCTGTAGCATCCTAGGGTCTCGCAGTTTCTCTTAGCCAGCGAGATCTCTTTGCGATGCGCGGTGCTCTCTTACTCGCGGGTTCTGATAGGGGAAGGAATCCTATCGCATCGCAGCGACTTGGGCAGTGCGCAACTCTCCCTTCCGCTTAACCCACGCTCTGCGATATCTCACACCATAGCTCCTTGGATGGTGCGATATCGCCTACTGTCAACATGATATATTCTATAGTATGGCCCCTTGTGACCCTCACTGGGTGAAATGACTTGTCTAACTTTCAACAAGATATTTAACACTCTGACTTGAACTTCCATAGTTCAACACACTCTACCTCAACTATACTTAAGTGGCCGAATAAGTATACTGGGAACACTTTAACAGAATGACTTATTACTGTGTGAAACAAGCACTGATAAACTCATATGCAAACGCTCAATACGTGTAAATACACCTTTAACCTTCAATAATGCGGTAACTGAATGAGGACATACAAACATTTACTAACTGAAATACAACATTCATGTAACAGATAACATATATCAACTAAGTAAAGCACAATCACATGAAATAATCACATAATGCACTGGTTTTACGTGGTTCACTTCCAGGGTAGAAGCTACGTCCACAGAACTGTGTTTATTATATCTTGAGAGAGTACACAGTTCTGCTGCAACCCATTGTGCAGCTAGAGATCTTCTGGGTAACTCTGCACTCACTGCCGGGAGCCCTTCTCTCCTAGATCTCTTCTCTTTCTCTATATCGCCTTCTTACAATATTATCTCTCTCTCTCTCTCTCTCTCTCTCTCTCTCTCTCTCTCTCTCTCAATCCCACGGATTTTTACATACATACTCCTGGAATTGGCTATTGGTTATAGTAAGGTAACTATGGACTGAATAGCAGAACCAGAGCTCGACTTTATTACAATACAAAATAACTGTGAGCTAACAGACTATTGGACTCTCAGATGGACTAAATATCTGAATAACTACAGGTTATCCGACTAGCTAACCTTTTACAATACAGTTTTCATCCCTTTATAGGCGGCCCGAAGGTCTCATCTTTACAACATTGTGGGCCTGTCCCAACAGTAACCCAAAAACCCTAACTATGATAGTCGGTCTATCTATACTCAAACTGTCGCTTTCCATCACACCACAGATCTCTGCAGTATTCCATGCTTCCCGGCGCTGATCGTGGGTACTGGGCGCCGCTTCCTTTTCTGTCCTTCGTCTTCAATACCTTGGCCTCGTTGCCCCTTTTCCTTTATGAGGGTAGCTGAGCCCTCCTGTCTTTCGCTGCTGCCTTGAATGCAGTGGGTGAGCTCTCTCTTCTTGGCCGCTCAGGTACTATCATCTTCTTTGACTTCTCTGCCTCGATAGTCATAGTTTCCGGCTCTGATCGACAACTAGAAACATGCTACGGCGTCGTATCTTTACCTTATCTCTTATATCTTCACCAAAACTGTCTATCCACCAAAATGGCAGCTTCTCCTGTAGCTGCAGGACCCTACTCCAACAATATCCTTATCTTTATGTTCTTATTAACTAAACCATTCAATACAAATATGGGTAGCTACACCCACTTCTTCAACATTAAGGTATACCCCAACCCTCAACAATTCTAACTAACACATCCTCCCATCCTAACCTACATCTACATCTTCCCTATCCTTCCTCTTCTAGTAAACAAGTGGATGTTAGCTTCACTGTCCTGACCACATAAAGACACAAAGGGTGGTCATCACATTAGACCTATCCCCTTCTATTATAAATCCAACCATCATCATCACAACAACATGGGGAGAGTGTCTCAGAATGACCCTCTCATGACCCCGAGTATCGTAGTAACATAGGGTGGGAAATACATCCATGCTTGTCAAAATATTGGGTCTATATCCTTTCAAATTGTACTTTGTTTCTATGAGGATTATCATATTGTGTCATCGCATCATCACTTTTGGTTGCTAAGGTTTACTGCATAACAATTTCTTATCCCACATATTGTATCAAGTATCCAACTATTACATAGCGCCCATCTCCCGTGGTTTAGTATTTCTCAAAACACACAGTTATAAGAAGCATTTACACTAAATTATCAATTGATCCACATCATCATCATTATTTCTTTTCATGTAACATTTTTAGTTCATCATAGGTACACATGACATATAATAATTCAATCAATTGCATCACAAGATAATATCCACATACCACATCAAATATTTCTCTATTTATCAATGAAAACATTTAAACATGTAGTGTCATTGTAAAAGAAAGGAATCCCATGAAAATCACAACATCGTAACCACATAATCATAGTAACATAATAAACATAGTGACATCATAAACATAGTGACATCATAATCATAGTGACAACATAAGCATAATAACATCAAAATATTAGTTCCATCATGTCATAAATAAAGCTTGCTCAGTCGAGTTGAGTCCAACATTTAATAAGCAACTAAAGTCTAGTATGTATGGCTAGTATATGTCTAGTCAAAATATGGGTCGTTACATATACCCACCCTTTGGGAAACTTCATCCTAAATTTATGGTGAAAATAGTGAGGGAAAGTCTCAATGCATAGTCTCTACACTCTCCCAGGTAGAAAATATTGGGCTATACTTATCCCACTAGACCTTAACTTGGTCCACATGGAGACTATAGAGCTATCAAACCTACGATGAAGTATACATCATGTTTCGACATGAATGTTCCCTCATACAAGACCTGTAATTCCTTCCAATGAAGTTTGTGAATATCGTCATCATTGTAGTGACATAATACAGAAACATGAAATTCATTATGCATTTCATGCAAGTGGGGTGGCATCACAAGATGATAATCAATTGTTTCAATTCTTTCAAGAATATCAAAAGTCCCTATGAAGAGGGGTGACAACTTAGTCCCCTTTCCAAAGAAAATAATAGTTTTATTCATCCTGCTGTGAACAAATACTCGATCCCCTACCACGTAACTTCTGTTGGATATAGGAACATCAACACAACTCTTTTTTCTATCCTATTCTTTCTTTAACGACTTCCAAATCTGTACCACCTTTATTCCATCTCCCTAATCAGCTTAGGCCCAGTTAAAACTCGATCCTTCAATATTTCCAAACTGAGCGGTGTTCTGCACGGTCTCTCATATAGTGATTGATACAAAGGCATGTACTAATGGAAATATGATTACTTTTTTGTATTCAACTCCACCAGGTAAATATAGTTCTCCCAATGGGCTTGTTGGTCCATAACATACATCCTAAGCATGTCCCCGATCACCTAATTTACCCTCTCGATCTTACCATCCATCTCATGGTTATAAGATGATATTAAGTTCAATCATGTCCCTAATGCTGACTACATGATTCTACAAAATCTTGAAGTAAAATTAGGGTCTATTTTATCACCCTGTAATTTTCCTATGGTTGTGGTAGGAAGTCATAGGGGTAACCATTTCAACCAACCTTTAGACTATATTCTAGCCAATACAGTTAGAGAGGGATCTCTCTTTGTCACAAAAAAAAATTCACATATGCGTATGGCTTTAAACAGCTTGCAGAAGGCTATATTTCTGATAGTAACCGAGTATTTTCATAATTAAAAATGGTGAAACAAATAGACAAGAAAAACCATTGGGAAATGGAGTCAAGGCCTGAAACATTCAAGGACTTACACCAAATAATAACCAGCAATAACCTTCATAATCTAAGGCAAAATATGCATCAATATTCAACAAAATATCTTTGAAGAGATGGCAAGGGGGAATGAGAAGAAGCCCAATGTAACAGGAGACACCTATATGTGGATGAATCTCTTGAACACACATTTAGTAGAATAAATAAAAAAGTCTAGTAACTGCAATGGAGCATAGAAGATGATTTCCAAAAATTTTACCAGAAACATATAAAAAATGTAGAATTTGATGCAAAGAGAACTTATCAGAGAGCGAATTATTGATGTAATTGTAACTTCAGAATGTATTCACTTGTATTTCTTATGTGTTGTAATCCGATGTTTATTCTGGGATGTACTTGTGTCATGTCATGCCCCAATGTTCCTATCGGGAGGTTCTATAATGTAAACAAGTCACGTCAAGTCATTGTGGGTAACCCTCCTATTGATCAAGGGTTAAAGTCCCCGCAGTTCCAGGGTACTAGGGTTATTAGAATCACCTAGTGAAGTCAGCCCTAGTTGCATTTAGTCAAGTCAAGAATTAGTATAAATAGAGAGATAGCCTCTCTCTTTAACACACACTCACTCACACTCAGTTGTAGCGCATAGCTGAGGAAAAGAAAGACACCGGGGAAAGAAAGAAAGAGGTTATTGTTGTCAGGATATCATCTTATTGTTTTGGGGTTTTACTTTTGGTGATGATTCTATCTATGAGGAATTTACGGGATTTTCTCCATTTATGGTTTCTCCGAGGAAAACCACTGTGTTCATTATCTCTTGTGTTTGATTTCTGTGCTTGTTGTTCTCTCAGTTAAAGATCCTAATGTTATGCTAGCTTAATGTTAAAAATCTAACATGGTATCAGAGCTAACCTGAGAAGAAGACACTGTGCAACTGTGGGAACTAGGGCTTCCTACTTTGTGGATCTCTCTCCATAGATTTTTAGCAAAATAAGGTTGGAATAACTCTCCTCCTTAGGGTGTGTCTTTCTATCGAAGCAAAATCCAATTTTGAGGTTTTTCAGTTTTGGACCCGACACTATTGCCGAAAATTAAGGCTTTCCACAGAAGTGGAATTTTTCAGTGAGCCCAAGCCTGGATTGATCTCCTCCTCAAAATCAAATTTAGGGATAAAAATAAAAGCATTTGGTTGGAAAGAACTCTGGAAAAGAAAAAACCTAATATACTCCTAAACTAGCACTATAGAATTTCAGCTCCAAATCTAGATCTTACATCTTGATTTGGTAAGATCTAAATATTTTGTATTTCCATTTGAGGTTCTCAGTTAATATCTATCCTCATACCAATCTTGATGAAAATATTAAGGGAGCTAATAACTTCCGATGCTGGAAGTATAGGATCTCCCTAGTCCTGGAAGAAAATGAGTTGGACTCCTATATTAGTGAGGACGTTCCAGTTCCAGAGGGAGATGAGGCAAAGGCCTTACATAAGAAGAAGTTGGTTATGGAAAAGAGGATCATTGCTGATTCAATCAAGGATCACCTCATACCACAGGTGTCCTCCCTCAAGACACCTAAATCTATGTTTGATTCCCTAACCAAATTGTTTGAAGGGAAGAACATAAACCGAAATATGACTTTAAGAAACCAACTGAAGAATGTAAAGATCCAGAATGCTGAGACCATCTAGTCTTACTTTACAAGGGTATCTCAGATCAAGGAACATCTAGAAGCAGTATATGAATAAGTGGAGAATGCAAAGATTGTAATGACCACCTTGAATGGTCTCCCTAGATCATGGGACTCCTTTATTCAAGGAATCTGTGCCAGAAAGAAGTTAGTCAAGTTCAGAAGACTATGGGAAGAATGCTCTCAGGAAGAAGCTTGGATAGTAGCTTGAGAAGGATGGGAAGTGAATATAAAGCTCTCATGATACACTCCAAGAAAGCCAAAAGAATTTCTCATAACCCTAGAGGTAAGCATTCTCATCAAAGAGATTTCACTAGAAAAGCCTTATCCAAATTAAGATGCTATACATGTGATGAAAAATGACACTTTGCTAAAGACTGTCCTAGAAACAAGATTAACTCCCATAAGAAGAAGGGAAATAAGATAAGACATCATGCTCATGCTACAGAGGATGATGAAGTTTCTACAAAGAGAACCAGATATGAAAGTGAGTATTCTTCAAGTGATGAAGAATATGTCTTGATTTTCTCTCTCACGGGAAAAATTACCCATGGAAATAATGATTGGCTTATAGACAATGGGGCTTCCAAGCATATGACAGGATTCAAGGAATCCTTTGTGAAACTATCAGAGCATGAATCACCTCACAAGGTGAAGCTCGAAGATGACTACCAGTATCCAATAAAAGGTAGTGGGGAATCCTCCTATAAGCTAGACTCTGGAAAATCAATGATAATGAAAGAAGTATTGTTTGTACTAGGACTAAAGAAGAACCTCCTCTCCATATCTACATTAGATGCAAAAATAATGAGGGTTGCATTGATAGATAGTCAAGTCATCATGTGGAAAAATGGAAAGACTATTGATGATGCAGTAGTGACTGGAGAACAAGAAGGAGGATTGTACAAATTGAAGGGCCATCCAGAACAAGCCTTGGTCCATGACACAGTAGAGACAAATGAACTTTGTCATAGAAGGATTGCATATGTGCATTACAGAGCACTACCACTTCCAAGCAAAGTTGTTGAAGGTCTTCCAGAAATTCAAGCAAAACATGATGGGGTCTGCAAAGGATGTGTGAAAGAAAAGAACACAAAGAAGACATTTCCAAGTAGTGAGAGCAAAGCAAAGGGAATCTTGGAAATCATCCACTTCGATGTATGCAGACCAATGTCATCAAATTCACTAAGTGGGTATGCATACTATGTTTCTTTTATTGATGACTTTTCTTGGAAGACATGGATTTAATTGATGAAGAATGAAGATGAAGTATTCAACAAGTTCAAGGAATCCAAAGCCTTGATCTAGAACGACATTGAAAAGAAGACCAAGACCTTTCAATCAGATAATGGCGGAGAATTCACATCAAATGAATTCAAATAGTTATGCAAAGACTCAGGGATTAAGAGGGAGTTATCTACTCCATATAATCCACAACAGAATGGGAATGTAGAAAGGAAGAATAGAACCATCATGGAAGCTGCAAGAGCAATGCTTCATGATCAAGATCTTCCTATGCATCTATGGGCAGAAGCTGATAGGACAACGGTGTATGTACAGAACCGTACTCCACATAGATTACTAGAGAACAAGACTCTTGAAGAAGTCTTCTCCGACAAGAAACCATAAGTCAACCATCTCAGAATATTCGACTATCCTGTATACATACACATTCCAAAAGAAAATAGGAAAAAATTAGATCCTTTAGGAAAGAAGGGTATATTTGTGGGATACTCTGAAACCTCGAAAGCTTACAGAATATACTTCCCAGGATTCAAGAAGATCAACATCACCAGGGATGTGACATTTGATGAAGACACAACTTACAAAAAATACAAAAAATAAACCTACTGAAGAATCTGAAGAAGCAGAAGCACCCCAAATTCATGATACAACCATGAACGAAGAAACTCAAGAAGAAGATCGATAATTTGAAGAACCACAAAGACTTGTAGATCCACCTCAGGAGAAGAATACTCACAAGAGGAAACATTCTTGGGTATGAGAATCTATCTATGGTGCGGAAAGATATGGTGCTCCAGAAGAAAATAATAGACAAAGAAAGAGGACCATATCCTGCTCCGAGTATGTAGGATTTTTATGTGATTTCATCGATAAAGAACCTTCCAATTATGAAGAAGCGACAGAATGAAAATAATGGAAGGATGCTATGATCAAAGAGTATCAATTGATCATGAAAAATGATGTTTGGGATGTTGTCCCAAGACTAGAAGGGAATTCAGTTGTAACTTCCAAATGGATCTACAAGATCAAGCTTGCTGCAGATGGTAGCATAGAAAAATATAAACCAAGATTTGTTGCTCGTGGTTTCTCTTCGAAAGAAGAAATAGATTATAAAGAAACTTTTGCATGTGTATCTAGATACACTTCCATCAGATCAGTACTTTCTCTAGCTGCAGTAATGAAATGGAAGATACACCAGATGGATGTCAAAACTGCTTTCTTGAATGGTGTAGTAGAGGAGGAAGTGTATGTGGAGAAGCCACTCGGTTTTGAGACACATGACAGGGAGTCTCATGTATGTAGATTAAATAAATCCTTGTACAGTTTGAAATAGGAACCCAGGACATGGTACGACAGAATTGATAGCTTTCTATCCAGTTTGGGCTTTACTAAGAGTAAAGCAGATTCCAACCTTTACTACAAGGTTGAATATGGAAACCCAGTGATGCTACTACTGTATGTAGATGATTTGTTTGTAACAAGTATGGATGGTTTGATTGCTGATACGAAGGGGAATATTGCTGTCGAGTTCAAAATGATGGACTTGGGTATGATGCATTATTTTCTAGGCATGGAGGTGTGGTAGAATGCAGATAGAATTTCCTTGGGACAAGGGTAATATATAGTAGAGATCCTGAAGAGGTTTGGGATGATGGACTGCAAGGTTATGGCCACACCTATGGCATCGAAACTGAAGCTATTGAGTGATGCTTCATTAGAGATGGTTGATGCTACGATATATCGTTAGATGATTGGGTCCTTGATGTACCTGATGAACACGAGACCAGATATTTTCTTTGCTATGAACACCTTGAGCCAGTTCCTGACAGATCCAAGAGATGTTCACTTGATTGCTGCAAAGCATATTTTGAGGTAACTGAAGGGTACAATTGATTATGGGCTCAAGTATGAGGCAAGTCAAAAGATTAAACTAGAGGGTAATGTTGATTCAGATTGGGCAAGAAGCACCATCGATAGGAAGAGCACTTCAAGGTGTTGCTTCAGTATGGGATTAGGTGTGATCTCTTGGTTTATCAGGAAGCAATCCTATGTGGAACTAAGTACAGCTGAATCAGAGTATGCTGCAGCTTGTTCAGCTAGTTGTGAGGCAGTATGTCTAAGGAAGCTAATGTCTGATTTATTTGATCTCTAGTTAGATGCTACTTGTATATATTGTGATAACCAGAGTTGTGTGAAGTTGTTGAAGAACCCGGTGTTCCATGACAAGTCGAAGCATATCGAGATCAAGTATCACTATATCAGGGATATGGTGCATAAGGGAGCAGTGAAGCTCCAATATCTTGTGACATATGAACAGATAGCTGATGTGTTGACAAAGCCATTGGCCAAAGTGAAGTTTGAGTACTTCAGGGAGAAGCTTGGTGTTCTCCAGATCGAGGTCCCTTCCAAGGGGAAGTGATGAGTTCATGAGCCATTCTGACATGATGAGAGGATTGGTTCCTTTCATGATCAGATGTAAGGGCTAAGCCATTCTGTCATGGTGAAAGGATTGGTTCCTTCCATGTCAGATATGAGTGCTGAGCCATTCTAATATGACTATAGGATTGGTTCCTACATGATTATATATAAGGGTTATTGCCATTCTTGGAATGGAGGTGCCTGGTCATTTACCAGGAATACTTGTTCTAGGACTGAGGTCCATTCTGATATGACTATAGGATGTGTTCCTACATGATCAGATGTGAGTGCATGGCCATTCTGATGTGATTGAGGGATGTGTTCCCACTTGATCAAATATAAGGGTTTTTTCCATTCTCTTGGAGAATGGAGGCACCTGGTGAGTTACCAGGAACCCTCAACCTGGGGTTGAGAGCCCTTTTGACATAGTTGTGGGATGTGTTACCCCCATGGTCAGATGTAAGTGCAGAGCCCTTCTGACATGGTTGCGGGATGTGTTCCCCCCATGGTCAGATGTAAGTGCATATCCCTTATGACATGGTTGCGGGATGTGTTCCCCACATGGTCAGATGTAAGTGTAGAGACTTTCTGACATGGTTGCGGGATGTGTTCCCCCCATTGTCAAATGTAAGTGCAGAGTATTTCTAACATGGTTGCAAGATGTGTTCCCCCCATGGTCATATGTGAGTGCATAGCTTTTCTGATGTGATTATAGGATTGGTTCCTACATAATCAGATGTGAGTGCTAGGTGTGCCTTTCTGACATGGTTGTGGGATGTGTTCCCCCCATGGTCAGATGTAAGTGCTGGGAGGGCCATTCTGACATGGTGTTAGATATAAGTGCTGAAGAAGACCTACATGGATGCTAGGCCTACAACCAACATGAAAAAGGGTTCTCTCTGTAGAAATTCCTGTGAGGAGAAGAATCATGATATAGCACCCGTGATGATCCAGTGATGATGATCCTGCAGTGATGATCCAGATACAGATATAATGCTCCAGTGATGATGATCCATATCAAGTGATGATCCAGATACAGTGATGATGATCCAAATCGAGTGATGATCCATATTGAGTGATGATCTAGATCCGATGATGAAGATGAATTGAATTTAAAGATGAAGATGACTTGAAGATGAAGATGATGAGAACTTAACGACGATCCAGATGATACACAGAAGAAGAATTGTGCTGATAAATTGTGTCGAGAGAATACCTTCCTAGTTAACAGGGAGTGTTGATGTAATTTTAACTTTGGAATGTATTCACTTGTATTTCTTATGTATTGTAACCCAATGTTTATTCCAGGATGTACTTGTGTCATGTCATGCCCCAATGTTCCTATCGGGAGGTTCTATAATGTAAACAAGTCATGTCAAGTCATTGTGGATAACCCTTCTATTAATCAAGGGTTAAAGTCCCTGCAGTTCTGGGGCACTAGGGTTATTATACTCACCTAGTGAAGTTGCCCCTAGTTGGGTTTAGTCAAGTCAGGAATTAGTATAAATAGAGACTTAGCCTCTCTATTTAACACACACTCACTCACACTTCGTTGTAGCCCATATATGATGAAGACAAAGACACTAGGGCAAGGAAGAAAGAGGTTACTGCTGTCGGGAGATCATCTTACTTTTTTGGGGTTTTACTTTTGGTGTTGATTCTATCTCTGAGGAAGTTGTGGGGTTTTCTCCATTTATGGTTTCCCCGAGGAAAAACACTGTGTTCATTATCTCTTGTGTTTGATTGATGTGCTTTTTGTTCTCTTAGTTAAAGATCCTAATGCTATGCTAGCTTAATGTTAAAAATCTAACACAAATTCCTCACACACAACTAGAAATGCATTAGAAGAAGATACACGGAGATGAAAATGGAATTTACAAAGGAAAAAACAAACTAAATAGTGAACGTCATGAAAAATATCAAACATTCGAGCTATGCTTTCATTAATTCTCCCAAGAAAATGACAGAGCTACAAAAATCAAGCATTGAGGCTTCTGAATGAAATATTTCAACCCTTTCTTCCTCTTTCGAGGGTATATTTATAGAGTCTTGGGATCCCGAGACCAACCTCAAAACAAAGGCCCAAAAATAGTTACAAAAAAGGGGATCAAATCTGAATGATCATAAAATACCAACAACCTCTAATCCAGAATATTCGCCATGATTTGTTAACAAAATAGGAAAGCATGTTGGGATGCACATGGTGGACAAAAATGGAGAACAAAACAGCTAGATGCCGTGCCTCCCATGTGAAAATGATGGAACAAAGAAACTTTGATGCTCTACAATATACTTATCCTTCCCTACATCTTTAACCAGTGAAATTTTCATGGGTCGTTGATCTATTATCCAAAAAAGGAGATGTCAGCACATGTCTGAACTTGCGTGTTCTGTAAAATTTTGAAGATTTTCCCCATGACTTTCTCTGTGCTAGTTGGATCGGCGGATTTTTCCTTGGTCATGGATTTGTATTGAACTTAATATGAGCTGTTGAAACCTACAGCCCCTTTAAATGATTGTGCAAATTTCAAAAGTTCATTTCTTCTTGCAAGTTAGATTGATAGAATCAATCCCCACCGTGGATCTGAGATCAGGGATGATCTGGACTGTTGAAAACTGTGGAGTCTACCTATTTCCACATATTAGGAAGTGTAGTTAACTTGTGCACATGTTCCCTTCTTCCGCATCATCAATCTTTGTAGACATGCTATGAGCCAATGATCTGGTGGAAAGCAGAACCCAGAACGTCAACTTTTCACCATCAAATTATTAAGTTTCCCACTTTTGGATCTTTGCCTCTTTCCTTTCTTCTGGATCATTGATCTTGGAGGAAATTATCTGAGCCGTAGATATGGAGGATCATGGCAGGAAGAAATAATTATTTGAGATTTCCATGAATTTTTATTTCAATCTTTCTGCTTCCGCCTTTTCTTTCTGAGTCGTTGATCCTTGGTGGAAACGATCTGAGCCGTCGATCTGGCGTAAATCAGAACCTAGATATTTAATTTTTCATGATTAAGCCATTTGGTATTTCTACTTTCCGATATCTACCCTAATTTTCCTTTCTGAACTGTTGATATGGGCAGAAGTGTCCCAGGGCGTCAGATGTCGGATTGTGGACGGTGAAAGTCAGAACTCCATTTTTCATAACCAAATTTTTACCTCTTCTGCACTTCCGCTCCCAATTTTCCTTGGGCGGAAATGATTTTTGACCTTTTGATCTCTTCTGAGGGTTGGATCTCCATCGTTTGTTCTTACCAAGGTCTATCCTTGATCGGATTTTATATACTTAGGTACATTTCTTGGTCATGCCAAAGGATTTCTTACTGTTCTGACATTCAATCTTAGGAATAATCCTCCAAAATAACTTCTAACATGATCTTGCATACCTCTAGGTCATAATATATAAAACATTTTTTACCCTACCATCCTTTTTCTATTGGTCCAAACCTCTGAAGGGGGATTAGTGCAAATACCCTAAGTAGGAATATTCAAAATTTAGTATAGGTGCTAACATCAGCTCCAACTCGGGGATGCTATCCTCCCAGTGAGGTAGAAAAGAACCATGTAGACCACATGCATGCAACTTCAAATTCACCTAAAAAAAGAAAACTAAATGCTAACCCCCTTATGGAAAACCTTACTGCCTTCACCTCAGGATTTAAGTCTAGAATAGGGGGCTATTCATGCATGCAATATTAAAATAAAAGTGGTATATACAATGACAATGGAGATGAGCTTACTTTTACAGAAAATAATATTGGAGGAACCTCCCATTTACAGGAGCTCTAGATACTAGACTGCCTTCCATCTCATCTAAAACATTGTAATTTTTTTCTATGAAGGAAGCAATTTTATATGGGCCTTTCCACAGGTGATCAAATTTACCATGCTTCCCCTTGTCCTCATATGGTGCATCCCATATAAAAACTACATTTCCCAATTGGAAATCATCAAACTTCATTTTTCTGTTAAAGATTTCTTTCATTTTATGCTGAAACTTCTGGGTTCTGTCAAATAACTACTCCCTCTATTGTTGTAGTTCAATCAACTGATACATCCTCCTTTGGCTTGGATGTGTCTATGTTTCCTCTTCCTGTAGTAATTTCATCAATGGAAAACTTAAGGAGCTAGGGAAGATTACCTTAGAACCATAGAATAGCTGGAAGGGTGAGGTGCCAATGTACTTCTTTAAGCTGATCCTATCAACCCACAAAGCATGAATCAAATTTGTGTGCCAAGCCTTCTTGTTTTCCTGCATCATCTTCTTGATGATTCTCATGAAGCTCTTATTTGATGATTCTACCAATCCATTTCCTTATGGATAGTAGGCAATAGAGTGACCCAATTGTATATGATATTTGGAACAAAAATCCACCATATTCTTTAAATTGAAAGTAGGAACATTATCTGTGATTATCTTCATGGGAACCCCAAAACTTGACATGATATGCTCCTCCATAAATTGCATGATCATTGTCTCAGTAGATTGTATTATGGGGATGGCCTCGATCCATTTAGTAAAATAGTCAGTGGCAACAAGGATCCACCTGTGTTTTCCTAAAGAAAAATTATTTATTTCTTCAATAAAACCTATCCCCCATTATTGGAAAGGGCCTTCATCTTGTATGGGTTTTAAAGGAAATGGAAATAATTTCCTTCTCCCCTCAAAGATCTGACATTTGTGACAGGAAAAAAATTTCTTGTGGGTATCAGAGAAGATGGTGGGCCAATAAAACCCCACGCTCTTGATTTTGTTTACAATTTCTTTCAAATAGTGATGGCCCCCACATTCTCCTTCATGGAAATCCTCGATGAGCCTTTTTGCCTCCCGCTCCTCCACACAGTTCAGCAGCACTCTTCCTGGCTCCTTCCAATACAATTTTACCTCCAGGATGAAAAACCTAGATTCCTTCTACTCGAGGAATCTAGTCCTTGTCCTATCCATCCCATGTGGGGCCTGTAGATGTTGTAACACAAAAATGATATCAATGAACCATGTGGATGACAGAAAATGCTCACCTACTAGGGGACCTGGATATCCATGAGGATTTTTTTCTTCTGCTGACAATTCGACAATCATGTGTAGGCTGAGAGCATGATAGTTTGATTGGGCCATAAGCTTGGATAGTCCCTAGTATTTATTCAATTTTGTTTGATTGATCTCTAGGTCATACTCAAGTAGGAATGTTATCCAATTTCCCCTCTTCCCTTAGGATCAGGTTGGTTCAAGATATCCTTTACAGCACTGGCGAGGACATGAGAAACGATATGGGATTGTAGGATGTACACTCAGAAATACTTTAAGGCCTGCACCAGGGCATAAGATTGCTTATCTAGGATATTATACTCCAGGGGAGCATATCTCAGGGTCTTGCTGTAAAAAGTGATGGGATTTTCATGTCCCTCATGATTCTTCTGTAGCAATACCCATGCCACTATGTGTTCTGAGGGAAATGAAAATATGAGGAAATATTTAGAAAAATCAGGGCTTGCAAGTAAAAGTGCTTAAGAGATAGCCTTCTTTATTTCTTCAAAGGATTGTTTGGATTCAGGAGTCCTCTTTATTTCTTTATCCTTCCCCAACATATCAGTTATATACTTCACTATTTCGTAAAATGAAGCAATAAATATTCTTGGAATGTTTACCTTCCCCAGAAAGGACTAGACCTGGAATTTATTTCGAGGGAGATCAATTTTGGTGATTTCCTCCACCCTATTTGGATCTATCCTGATGCCTTCCTAATAGATTATATGCCCCAACAGTTTCCCTTCTTTCATAGCGAAGAAATATTTTTCAGATTCAGAGAGATGACAAACTTTCTTCATTAATTAAACATCCTCAACAGGTGTGTGACATGCTCTTCATCAAATTTGGAGAAAACAATGATATTTTCTAGATATATGACCAAAAATTTTCCTTTTTCATCAGCGAAAGCTATGTCCATATCCTGCTCTAAATTTTCTCTTGCATTCATAAGCCCAAACATAATTTTAGCATACATGAAAGTTCCCCAGGGTGTGGTGAATGTTGTCTTCTCTTGATCCTTTGGGTGCACCACAATCTGTTTATAACCTGAGAATCCATTTAGAATGGAAATCCTCTATGAACCCACTACTCTCTGCAAGATATGGTCCATTTTGGGAAGGGGTTAATGATCCTCCATAGAAAATATGTTCAAGTTCCTGAAGTCAATAAATATTCTTATCTCCCCATTCTTCTTCCTAACCAGAACCAGATTTGCTACCCAGTGTGAGAATCTGAGGGCCACAATGATTTTGGCGTCAAAGAGATTCTTGATCTCCTTTTCTATCAAGGGAAGTAGCTTGGCATCCATCCTTCTCCACTTCTTCTTGAAAGGAATCTCATCTTTGTTTATGGGTATAGTATGTTGAATAATGCTAGTATCATAGGCCTTGAGATCCTTATAGCTCCAAGAAAAGACAT
This sequence comes from Pseudotsuga menziesii, assembly GCA_001517045.1. Taxonomy (NCBI): domain Eukaryota; kingdom Viridiplantae; phylum Streptophyta; class Pinopsida; order Pinales; family Pinaceae; genus Pseudotsuga; species Pseudotsuga menziesii. The sequence goes on from LPNX010783999.1 coordinate 176,582, forward strand.
AAGAGTTTTATTTCATTAGGGAGATGTAATTTTTCTTGGCCTCTTATTAGAGGGTTCTTGATATTTTGATGACCTTGGGGTGCTCTTAAGTCCCAATATTTACATCCTCAACATCTTCACATCTTGGGACTAGTTGAGGTTCTTTAGCCACATCATTAGGATAAACAAATTTCTCTAGAGGAACTAGACCTATGGGGATGGAATTACCTTTTAGTTATAGGATCTCTTTTCCACATAGGTTTTTGACATATTCTTGCTACCCATCAGTCTCATGCATCTCTATTTCCCAAAATTATCCAGTTTCGTCGTAATCAGCATCTTCAACAAGAGAGACGTCCTCCTCTCGGGGAATTTATTTGGGAACAACAATTTGTATTTTCAAAGGTTCTCGAGTAAGAGTATCCTTCTCCAAAAGCTCATTTTCTTCATCAATACTCAGTCCATCCAAATCCTCAGTGAGAGTGAGGAACCCTTGGATCTAATTTTCATCTTCAAAAACCAACCAACTTTTCATGTTATCAGGGATAGAAGGCCTCTACTTAAGCTCAATCTCGTATCTTCCACCAGGGTGCACGGGAACCTTGAAACCAGTAGCCAAAGTGGCCAGAGAGTTAGTTATATAATTCTGCAACCTGGGGATTATATTAAACTTGCACTCTTCAAAACCTCCTATCATGTCCTAGGAAACATTTTTGTAACTCCTCATTCTGGGGTGTCTCACCTGATATTCATCTGTCATCTGTTTGATGATCAGCTCAAAATATACGTGTATCATTACCCTCTTGACTTGAAAAATATTTAGGATTTGAATGTATAGCACCATAGCCTCATATTCTACCTCATTGTTTGTACAATTAAAGGTGATTCTGTAGGAGTAGTTTAAAGTTCTCCCTCCTAGGGATCTCATCCAAATTCCAGCTCCTGCCCCTTCTCTGCAGGATGACCCATCAAAACTTTCCTCCCATAGTCCATCTAGCTTCCCTTGAGTGGGTAAAAAGGAAAAATTATGTGAAACACAGCTGCTTGGGTCTCCTTTTGTGAATAAAATAACATATCCCATCTCAGTGTCCAATGCATAGATGGGATGGTTGTTTGGCCTTTGAGCACTGGTCACCATGTATGTTAAATTGTTCTCCCTGAAGAGCCTTCTATATACTCCAAAGACAAGGATGGTGGAATAGGACATATCCATTTGAAGGGAACCTTTAATTTTGGTTTCCCAAGATCTTGATAGCAACATCCCAAACTTCGGAGGGATGTCAGCTACAACTACATCCATGACCATGTTCTTGGCAGGATTTTGGGCTAAAGAGATGACAAGATATTTCATCATTCCTAGACACCTGAATTTGTTGGAATCAAAAGAAAAAAGGTATTTGTATGATCTAGTCTCTTCCAATCACATTTCCTCCATGAATATCCTAGACATAAGATTGTGGGAAGATCCTAAGTCATACATGGAATTACGTAAGATGGCACTGTAAATGTTCAGACTGACATAGAAGGGGGATTTTCTTCATCAGCAAAATATTCTACACAGGGTCCATATAGGAATGTGGGGATATCATATTGGACATTTAAGGAATCTGACATGGTAGGAATTTATCCAGGAGGCTTCAACACCGTGGTAATTTTGGAGTGATATTCAGTATTTTTTAGCAGTTTAGTGAGAGCGATAAAGATTTTTATTTTTGCAATTTCAGCCTCCAGACTAAAAGAGGTATGCCGCTGATCTAATCTCCTTGGGTTATATTCTTTTTTCTGCTTCCCCTTGGTATATGCTACATTTGTAGAGGTGCGCATAGGGGGTGGAATGCTCTTTTGTTTTATTGTAGAGGCTTTGTTTGCTGCCTCTTTATTATTTACTACAAGAATCTCTCTATTCCTTAAGCCAATCTCTTTATGTGCCTCTATGAAAATGAGTTGATATCCCCTCCTAAAATCCTCTGTCTCCTCTGGGGGCACCTCTCCTTTATCAATTCAATCATTTTCATGTTCTTCTTTGGTGAGGAAGGTGGTGGGGGAGTCAGTATCCAACTGATGGATCTCATCTTCAGCTTGATTTTCACCATCATGATCCACAAAATTTTCTTGAAATGGAGGCCTAACAAGTGGATCAAGAGGGTTTCTCTTCCTGTTATGTAGAACTTGCGGTCTTCTAGCATTTTGATTCTTGTTTTGTTGTTATTGAATTTCCCTTAGAGGTGGGATTCCATCCACGGAGAGCCTCTCCATCATTCTTTCCATGTTTCTCAACATTGTATCTATTTTGGATTTTTGTGAGCTAGATGTAGAGGGTTGTTCGGGATCTTTGTCCTTTATTCATTCTCCTCTCTCTCCCTCATCTCTTCTCCATTCTCCCTCCTCTCTTCTCCTCTCTCCATACTCCCTTGTCCATTCTCCCTCATTTTTTTTCTTCTTTCTTGCAGCATGTTGATGTATTTGTAACTTTGGAATGTATTCACTTGTATATTTAATATATTTTATTTCTTTGTACCTTGATGTTCCTATCAGGAGAATCATTAATGTAATCAAGTCATGTAAATTCATAGAGGTTAACCGTCCATTGTAAGTCAGGGAAATAGTCCCCATAGTTTCAGGGTACTAGGTTTATTAGACTCTCCTAAAGAAGTTGACCCTGGTAAGTAATTGTCAAGTGGAAAACTAGTATAAATAGAGAGTGAGACTCTGTATTTGGAACACACACTCACTCAACTGTAGCGCATCAGTGAGAGAGAAGGAGCTCACACAAGTGAGAGAGATATCTGTTGTCGGAGATCATATTTGTGTTTTTGGGTTTTACTTCTGCCATTGGTGCTCATTCTATATTTGAGGAAGTTGCATGGTTTTTCCCTTTATGTTTTCCCCGAGGAAAACGCTTTGTGTCTCTTTTCTCTTGTGATTATTTGTGTGCATGTTATTCTCTTAGATAAGATCCTAAGATCACATTGCTTAAATGATAAAAATATAACACGGTATTAGAGATAACCTAAGAAGAAGAGAATGTGATCTATAGAAGCTAGGGATTCGTACTTTTTGGGTCTCTCTCCATAGATCATCAGCAAAAGGAGGCTAGGATAAATCTACACTGAAGGGCGCATCTTTTTGTCAAAGCAGAATTTGATTCCGGGCATTTCCAGTTTTTCACCCATCACTGTTGTGGGAAATTAGGGATTTTCATAGAAGAGGAATTTTTGAGTAAGCCCAACATAAGATTCCTCTCCTCCCGAAAATCAAAATTTAGAGAACAATATCAAAATTTTTGGTTGGGTAAAACTCTGGGAAAGTCAAACCCTAATTTGACCCAAGACCAGAAAACCCTAAAATACTAAAACTAGTAGTTTTGGTACATTCACTATATATTGATATTGGAGAAGGATCAGAAGCTGAAATTTTTACAGGCCGTAGAAACTTTCGTTCTTAACACTATGTAAAAATGTCAGCCTTAGATTCGATATATTCTTGGAGATACGATTCCTCCAAATCAGGGTTCTAGCCTCTCCCAGGATTCATCTCTAAACATGACACCTAGGGAGAATTGCTATATCTCAGGTTAAGAAGCTCCAAATGAAATTTCACAAGATGATCCAAATAGGGAATGGATTTTAATCTCTTTTGTAAATTTTTCATACCATGATGATGAAACAATGACACATGGATGTCTGTACAAGTTCGCTATGATGAACAGTCATGAAAGAGGTCACCTTGGGAAAACTCTCATAAATCCCAATTGGTGAAACCAATTCTACTCAAACCTATGATGATGGAAAGTGGATATACGAGGCTACCTTTGTACAAAATTTTGGACATAGGGGAGTAGTAATTCTCAAGATACTGCAGAAATCATATAAGACATTTCTATAGAAGAAATTTAAAAAAACTAGGGCATCAGATATTTTGTAGTTTTGATCACAATTTTGGGAAAATGAGTATGCTACTCAAATCACCTTCAAGGGTCAGATATTTCTATCCAATCAGATATGAAATACCAAGTTTTTAAAATTAGGGTTTCTCTGACAAACCCTATATCAACCATATCTGGAACCAGGACAAACACCTCAATTTGGTAAGATCTAATCTTTTGTTATTTACATTTGAGGTTCTCATTTCAGAATGACATATCACATCAGCTTGATGACAAGCTTGGTGAAGATGAAAAATTATGAGCATGGAAGTATAGGATTTCATTGGTTCTTGAAGAAAATGAATTGGACACCTAGATAAGCGGAGAGGTTCCAGTTCTAGGGGAAGATGAGGCTAAAGCCTTACACAAGAAGAACTTGGTCAAGTCTAATAGGATCATTGTTGATTCAATAAAGGATCACCTTATACCACAAGTGTCTTCCCTAAAGACACCTAAAGAGATGTTTGATTCCTTGACCAAGATATTTGAAGGGAAGAACATAAATCAAAATATGAATTTGAGAAACCAGTTGAAGAATGTAAATATCCAAAATGCAGAGACCATACAGTCATATTTTACAAAGGTCTCTCACATCCAAGAAAAACTTGAAGCAGTGGATGGAGAAGTAGAGAATGTATAAATTGTGATAACCACCTTGAACAGCCTCCCATGACCATGGGATTCATTCATTCGAGGAATGTGTACCAGAAGGAAGTGATTACCTTCAACTTACTCTGGAAAGAGTGCACATAAGAAGAAGCTCAAATCATAATAAGAGAAGAGAAGCTGGAAGCAACTAAACATCAAGCACTCACGATTCAAAGAAGATCCCTCAAGTCATGAGGAATATGAAGAACTCAATTCTTGAATAACCTCTTATCCACCGTAGCATTTGGATAAGAAATCATGTTGTTATGAATGAAGAAGATGATGAAGCTGAAAGAAGGAGTCTATGCAGAAAACAAATAAAGACAAGTGTTCAATTGTCATTTCATGGTATTGTTTGGTTATGCATTTGTTTATATTCATTTGATGTGTTATGCATGATAGAATGTTTGCATTAATGACAGTATACTACTAATATGCATGCGATGGGTAAGTAGCTTATGGTGCTATACAAATCTCCATTTCTACTTATCTAGAATGAAACCTCTTTGTTGACATATTGGATTAGTGCACAATCTCAATGATGTCATGGTAGAGACGGAATAACTCTAGAAAGTTTCTATGAGATATGGATGAATGTTGTATTGCCTAAAATAGGTGCATGATTATATCTTTATGCATAATAATTTACCATTATGAATATGTCTTGTGAAATGTTCTAACTATTGTTATCAGGAATTCTCAACCAGTGCAGACACTATTTGTTCCTCTGCACTGTAATTCGCAATCATAGAACAAAAAGACACAGCAACATATCCTTTCCTTTAACACTCAAATTAAATGACATGAAACATAATATACCTCAACCTTATATCTCTTTGTCTTTTCTCCAAAAACCCTTGCAATGGTTCAATACCTGCAAAACAAATCAAAAGACAAATAAATGAGATGAGAGCATCATGATAGATTGACTATTTATATTAATGATCAAGGAGTTTGATAATATCTAATTAAAATCAATACATCAAATATAGGAAAGGGTAATGTCTTTTTATTAATTATGAAAGAGATAGAATTACAACAAAAAATCCTTGATGTCGATGGCTTCAATCTCTACAAGAACATATATAATCATCTATGACTATGAAGATCTCTCCACACACAAGCTATCTCTATTTTTCCTCTAACGTAGACTTCAATCCAACAACATAAGGGTACTTTTCTTGGGCTCCTTCACTCACATCATGAAGGTTTCATTTATAGGCCAAAAACCATGAGATTGACTTGGGGAATGGATAGAATGTGATCCCTACAGGTGAGGGAAGCAAATGCCACCTCTCCCAAGCATGTATGAACTGACTCCACAAGGGCTTCAGCATGGAAGCTTCCAAAACCTTATTTTTTCCTATTCTTTTACCATCAGTGCTCTTGGTAAAAAGGACATGTGCACCAACCTAGGGTTTTACCAAAGGAAAAATGAAATGACGTTTTTTACTCCATTGTAAGAGGCACCATAAGCTCTCTGTGTAAAAAGGGGAAAGGTTCCGACCCTTTAAGATATGGAAAAAATACATCCAAGGTATTTGAGGTTAGGTCTCTCAGAAGGAAAATCTCAGAAGGAAAATGATCAATGTGGAATTTCCAAAAAGGCTGATGGGAAGTGTGGAATTTCAAGGTGCAATAGAATCCCCCCCAAATTATGAAGCTAGAAGGAAGTGATAGGTGAAATAGTTTACAATATATTCGTCTGGTATAGAGGCATTGAGAGATAAGCTCATAACTAACATAAGACCAATAATTGACTCCATCCAAACCAATCATAGTTGTGGACCAATACACTGCAGAGCTACGATGATGACTATATCATGGATACCAAAAATACACTACAAATCCATGAATAAATGATACAGGAGGTAGGACATAGCTACAGAAAATACAAAGTAGATCTATGTCACCTGTCCTCAAATACTAAACACAGCCACCAAAACATACAATGTGGATCCGTGCCAAGACTTTCACTGATCTCCAAACACAACTTGAGTACATGAAAATATAATGATAAGGCCTAACAACTTAGGGTATTTATTCCAATCCCCAACCGATACAGTTATAAGCATGTGAATAAATGTTTTGATGTTGAACATGGAAGAAATGACTTGATTACTAGTCATTAATGAAAACTATTAACAAGTGCGAGGGAGATCACCATTAATGTCAATGATTCCAAAGGTATCTAAGTACATTCTCCCAAGTGTGAATAGATGTTTTGAAGTCGAAAAATTGATAGAATATCTCAAACATAGGTCATTGATGAAAACATACAATTGAAAGTGAGGAAAACCTGCCATTGAGGCATGCAAGCTTCAAGGTACTTGACTAGGTTTCTAGGTCTAATTCTAGGATAATGAGCTGAAGTCGACAGAAATAGACTTGTCAGAGGAGGGCCATGATTATTCCCACATCATTGACACAAAACAAGGAAAAAAACTTGATTTGAAGTGATAAAACTAACTCAGACATTACGTACTTTATGGATAGGTAAATTGAATGATGAGTTATTTTCTGGAAGAGACAGCCTTTGAACAATTTGAGGCATGAAAAAAGACTTGGCAGAATTGAATTGACAAGACCAGAAACAAGTGTAATGCAAGGAATATGACGAATAATTATTTGAATTGAATCAAAGGAATCAGGTGACTCACAAAAGTGGATCGACTTGGAGACAAGTTGAATACACAACTGTTTAGATATGCAAATGCAGACAGGTTCCATGTTCAAATTTGGACTGTAGACTGCCATAAATACAAATGAAAACCATTCTCCTTTCCTTTAATTTATCCACCCCGAAATATGAGTTCCTCTTTTCATTTTTACGATTCCAAAGAGGGTAACAAACATTCGTTGTAGCTCATCAAGTGATGAGTCCAATCTCACATGTTTTACAAACCTGAGAAAGGAGGGGTCCATTCCCAAATAGGGTCTTTCATTGTTTTGTTTTATGAGTTCGACGAAAGAAAACTCATTTGTTGTTTCATGTTTAGAGAGTTTGAAATGACTAATAAGACTCCAAAAAGTTCTTTTTCGAAAATAAGGCTAGCCGGTCTAAAAAAGAGATAACCTACCCCCGACTAGTCGACTGTTCTGATTCTTTTACAAGCGTCAACGTAACAAGTTCACTTGGCAATATTTTTGTGTTTTAAGGAGACTGAAAAGAGATTAAATATAACTCCGTAACTGGGTCCCTTTTTCATAATCTACTTTTAACGAGTCTGAAAAAGTGAAAAAGTATATTGGACAGTCTTTTACTGGGATTTTAACGAGCATGTGAAAAGTGTTTAAAGACGCTCAGTACTTTTTCATTTCAACTCCAAGCTTGAAAAAGACTAAAATAGTTTATATAATAACCATAACTCAATGTTTCCCTGAATAAACTCCAAAGACGACAAGAGCTTCAACCATCGACGCTCTGTGTGCCAAAACTTGTAGCACCATAGGCGCTCTATGGGAAAAACCAGTAGGTGCAATTGCCACTTGATATGGAAAAAAACCCCAATCTAGCCAAAAATTAAGTTTTCACCCTTTACATTATTAAATTTTATCATTTAAATGCATTTTTCCTTTCAAACATGATGTGATTTCTAATATGAATTTCATGTGTTGCAGGTGCAATACACCAATGGTATCATGGTGATTTGGAAAGAGAGGGACAAGGATGATTTTAAGGAACCATACTTATTTAAAAGTGTATAAATGTTGACGAATATTACCAATTCTTAAAACGCCAACTGTAAAATTATTGGTGATATTTTTCAAAAAAAGTTTAATTTCCAAGGATTTTATATCGTTTATATAATAATTTGGCGATTTTTAGGGTGAAAAAATTTCACCCCATCAAAATTGGGCAAAACAGGGCTTCAAAAAATGCAAAATGGCGAATCTTTTTTCAGAGAAAAACATGGAAAAATATCCCATTGGGATAAAAAATTATCCCTGGAGAGGAAACATGAAGTTCCAGACTTCCAGGCTGTTAACGACCCAGCCACCGTAGAGTTTTTACTGAACTACAGGATATTGAAGTACTTTAGGGTACCAGGTATGAAAGCGTATGTCCTCTTACTAGAGTATATGATAGGGATGTGGGATCTTGACCAGAAGCATTTCACTACAACAAAAACTAGATTTAGCGTCGAATTTAGCGCCAGATTTTAGTGTATTTTTTTCTCAATTTTGGTGAACAATCCGGTGCTAAACCTGGTGCTATTGTACAATTTCATAAAACGCCATATATTGCATCTTTTTTTCCGTCCTTTTTAACATCCATTTTTGCGTCCATTTTTGCACCCAATTTTTTGCATCTTTTGTTACACCCAATTTTGCATCTTGTATTGCATCTTTTTTTGTGTCATTTGTTACATCCTTGTTTGCACCTAGTTTGACGCTCAATTTTGCATCCAATTTTGTGTCTTATTTTGCTCCTTTGTTTTCATCAAGTCTTGCACCCAATTTCGCACCATGTTTTGCATCAAATTATGTGTCCAATTTTGCATCTAGCGTTGCATCTAGGTTTGCATCTAAATTTGGGCCCAATATTGCATCTAGTTTTGCATCCAATTTTACTTATAATGTTGCATCCCTTTTTTCATCTAATTTTGCATCTTGTTTTATGTCTTTTTTTGTATCCATGTTTGTGCCTAATGTTTCATCTTGTTTTACGTCATATTTTGCATCTAGGTTTGCACCTAGTGTTGCATCTTTGTTGATGTATTTTTTGCATCTATGTTTGAGCCCAATGTTGCACCCAGTGTTGCACCTAGTGTTGTGCCTAGTTTTGCGCCCATGTTTGTATCTAATATTGCATCTAGTTGTGTGTACAATGTTGCATCCCATATTTCATTCAATATTACGTCTATTTTTACATCCAATGTTTCATCCCATCTTGCATCCAATATTGTGTCTCGTTTTAGGTTTTTGTTTGCGTCAAGTGTTGCTTCCAGTTTTGCACCTGGTGTTACGCCTGTTTTTATGTCCATCTATACACCATATTTTGTGCTCAATTTAATGTCCAATTTTACGTCTAGTTAGGAGTCCACTTTTGCATCTATTGTTGCATCTAGTTTTGGGCCTAGTATTGCATCTAGTTTTGAGTCATTAATTGTGTCTAGTGTTGAGTCTTCTTTTGCATCCAATTTTTCTTTTACCGTGACATCCATTTTTGTGTCCACATTTGTGTCTGACATAACGTCCAACTTTGCATCCACTTGTGTGTTTGGTGTGACGTCCACTTTTACATCTTGTTTTGCATTTAGTGTTGCGTCTAATATTGCATCCATCTTGCACTACTACATTTTTTACCTTAGAAATACACTACAATATCATTAGGGCATGGAGGAATCGAACCACCAACCTCCTGCTTGTAAGGCAGGCGCTCTTCCATTGAGCTAGCACCCTTTAAGAATCGGGAAGAGGAGCAATATTAACACAGATTTCATCATTTGAATTCTAATAAAAGACAATAATATCCAAAGACAGTAGCAATATTAACACAGATTTCATCATTTGAATTCTAATAAAAGACAATAATATCCAAAGACAGTGATGCTTAAAATCCAGTTTATTTTTCCAAACACATTAATAAGCACAAAAATCTACCGTGATCAGGAAACAAAATATCCTAAACAATTACACAATCTATTAAAGTGTTTCGTAAAAGGGTCTTAGAGAACAAGATAATGTATTGATGCATACCTAATAACCTAAACTTGAGAAAGACAAAGAATAAGGATGTGTTTAAGAAATAGTTGTAGAATCCAATTGAGGATTGTGTGTTGCTACATAAATGTTTCTATTTGTTGATTATGTGATTTTTTTCAACAATGGGATGGTAAGAGAAGCACTCATGAATGGTTATTAAAAGAAAATTCCTACCTCAAGATTCTTTAAGCCTCACCTGAAGTCTAGTTGTTGTTTCAATTTTCATCGTGCTAGGAATAGGCTGTTCAGTTTTGGTGAGACCTATGGATTTACATGGACAACAGTAAAACCCTGATTGTGATGAATGAAATAATTTCATCTGCATAGGTGAACTTTTTATTATATTAAAACAAATCTTGGTGAATGAAATAAATTGACCACAACTTGAAAACTATAGTGTCATCATGTTAGTGCACTTGATTAAGCATCCTATTTTGACAGACTCTTGAAGACTTTATTCATAAGTTCAAATACTCTCTTTGTTGACAACTAAATACGTAGATGTTCTATTTTACAACGAAAATAAGGTTATTAAACAGAATCTGGATTGAAAATATTTAAGTGCACATAACAAGATACATGGACTCAAAATTGTTTTTAGTTAATGTTGTTTCTAGATGGTACATTTCATCTTCATAAAGCTATTGTCTAAACTGTTGTCTTTGGTTATTTCAGTCATTCTGAATCTTGACCTCCTTTCTTAAACAAGCTAGTACATTTTTTTTCTGGAACATTTCCTAACTATTTACAACGCTGGAGTCAGATTGTTATTGATATTTTGTGCAGGACCTCTGACCCTCTAGAATTTAGACATGTATGCATGATCAAACTGACCCTGATCAAACTTTGAGTCCACCATGTAGAACCATGGACAGCGAGACGGGATCTCTGAACAAGCATTTAAAAAACTTGGAGAATATATCATTGAATTCCATCCTTTGCACACTGATCGAAAACAAAAGAAGCTAGACACGGGAAATTGTGCAAGCACCCTTGCTAATAAATCTTCATGAAGTTCACCACATGATAACTTATCTATTATCATAGGATCCTCACATAAAGTCGATGCATTTATCTTTCCCCTCTTCTGCTTTGAGCTGCTTTCATCATGAATGCCCATGATACTTCTTTTCTTGACTACGGGAACCTGCTGGTTCCCCATTGCAATCCCACAATTTGAAGATGTTCCAAGCATAATGTTGCACATGGGAGAGGCAGAGTGTCACAAACAGTAACAAAACTGCAAGAAGTCTGAACTCAACAACCAAGCATAAGAAAAATACTTAGAATCACATTACATAGATCATGTATCTAATATTGTATTTATATGAACTTTCAAAATTCAATATCTGGTTTAGTGACATGAGTATCTTCCAACTTCCAAATGTTACCGCAAATTATGACATTTAAAGATAAATATAGAAATATGAACTGAACTCCCACTATTGTTTAAAAGTTAAAACCAACATTATATCCCAATACACATTAATTTGTATCTGTGTGATTTGTATGGAACCAATCTCATGATGAATATCAAACATATTGCATATGAAATGAAATCAACAATGTAGAATCTGGTAGGTGATTCGCACATGAAGTAGAACTCAGTAAATAGCATGCTGGAAACTAACCACAAAATGCAAGGTCGAATAATAACTGCAAAATAATCAAAAGCACTGTATTATGTATAGCATAGCCTCCCACATATACATAGAGAGAATCAATAGTTGTGTATTGATGTGTATGAGGGTTATTTTTACACGAGTACTATGAAAAATGAGGCAACATCTCTAAGTTTAGAATTTAATGTTGTTTAGAGGGTTCCCTGTATGATTGATGGGTCTACATCTAATATACTGTCAGTAATTACCTTCATAATCAATGTGTTTCTAAACAATTTAATTTTTTCTGATCTCTCTAAGAAGGGATTTCATTCTTAGTTTTGTGTGCATTGATGTAAGGAAAAAACTAATATTCTGTGAATAGTTCTCTGTTCTATATCCTTAAGGAAAAAATAGCAATATCATCCTTTGCATGCCATATAAACGATGTTCCTGTATAATAAGTACCTTGATTCACAGGTCTTTCCTGACAATCATGTGACCTAGAAGGAAAAATATTTTGGAAACCACTATTAAAATAAAATATATATTTATCCATAATCAGCTGGGGGATAAGTGCTCTTTTCCCTGAAGCTAGGAAATGTGCTTTGAGCTCACTAACACTCTAACTGTTCATTAACTAGCACTATTTTTGCTTCTTTTATAGTTCCACCATTAAATATGCTGAAATGGGATCATGTCGACGAAGGAATTACAAGACAGGACTCAGGAGCATACTTCTGAGAGGTAAAAAGCAACTAATTCTCCAAGAGAGTTAACTATGGAAAAGAGAAAAATAAGAATTGTTAGCTGATATGTAACTGAACTAAGCAAGTAATGATCAACACTTTTGACAGAGAGAAGACATAAAAGCACATCATACCTTCAATTCCCAAGAAAGAATAGCCTTCTCTGTTGGGGATCCTATCACTTCTATTTCTCTACCTCCCTAAAATAGATACAAAAATCTCAGTAAGAAATAGCATATATAAGGGTCGTTAAGACATTAAACGAAGGATTCCACGTATGATATTCCTTAACAGATACTACCACACAAAGAATGATATTCCAATTTGTAATTATTAACAACATAAAGAATGAAAAAAAATGTAATAACAAATAATAAATTCAAAAATCTCATGCCATGAATACAACCAAGTTATTTTGACAGAAAATACAATATTTAATGCAGGCAGCATGCTCAACTTCATTTATATATTTCTACACATCCACTAACAGCTTTTAGAGGACATTTCTGCTGTAGGTAGAAATGTTGCAAATATCATTGTGGGGAATATATTGCCAAGGTTCTTGAAAGAGACTTATCAAAATATAAGGGAAAATACCAGCAGCAAAAACTTGGACTTGAAAAACTCATAATTATTAGCAACCTGAAAAACTCAGAAAAAAATTGGAAATATCAGGAGAATCAAAGATATTTGCAACACAGTGTAACTAGATAGTCATTTTGACAAAGATGACAATTTCTGCTTCTAGCAGTGATTTCTTCTGGGATGTTGGAATCTGAAGTTGCTTGAATCATCCTTTGTTTGGTTTTGTAATAAGAAGAACTATCAATACCAACCATCAAAACAAGTGCATACCATGGAAATTGACTCAAATAAGGATATTTTAACATACTCAGACTTAAATTCTTATTGATCCAAGCATAGAGTGTAAATGTAAAATACTAATGCAAATATGTATCAGATAAAAAATGAAGAGAAGAACCCAGACTTAATAGCTTGTCACCAAATTTTTACTTCTGCAGAAATAGGATATATAGGTTAGACATTGAATAGTCTTCAAAGAAAAGGAAATTATCATAATCAGTTTACTCCCTATAATATATAGCTGTTGTCTAGATTACAAAGGTACTATTGTCACATCCATAGCAGCAGGGCTACTATGATGCAGAGCAGCTTGTCAGAGGTATGACCCAGTCCATTTACATGAGCTGAGTTATGATGATCAATGGTGGAGATACGTTTTCCGAGCTACTCAGATGATGCACAACATACTTCCAGTTTCCCCTTGTCATGACTTGGCAGACCATATGGCTTTCTTCTCATCCTGCAGCCTGCATGGCCTTGAGGTAAACAGATCATTTTTGTTTAAAAGTTCCTATTACAGGTAGTTTTAATCTCTTTGTCAAAAATATAAGCATATGGACACCATCATTTCTTGACTGAAAGGTACTATTGCTGCTGTTACAATACAATTTGCTTGGCCTGGAAATAGTTGTCTTGACATTAGTGTGAAATCATTTTCACTTTGCAAAAAAAAAAGTAACTTGGAAGTTGCCTATGTCATTGAAGTGTTTATTCACATACGTTTGGCCATTGCATTTGATTGTTTTTTATGAACAGCCTACCAATCAGGGATAGGTCCGGGAATCACTTGCTAGCATATCCAGTTTTCAACATGGAAGCAAAACCAGGTATTGAGGTTAATTGGCAATGGCTAGGAGTCCTGAGTCATAGTGTGGCTTAAAGGGAATGCCTATGATAGGCTATATAAATCCACCTAGATACCAAATTCGTAAGGTGATGAAAAATCCAAGTGGCTTGATGTTAGTAGATGTGGGCCCTGGCTTGATGTTAGTAGATGTTTCTGATTTGGTTCACTGCAATGCTGCACGCAATGCCAATTTCAAGCAGCAATCTACAACTCCGTCCGTGCCAAAATGGAAGAGTACTCGATGGTATTCCTTCAATGTGCTAACATAACACATAATTGATCACTTGCAACTTCCCATTCAAAATGGAATCAAACCATACTATAAGCACCTTATTGAACACAATGCTCTTTAAATTTATTGAGGCTTGACTTAATAGCTTGTGGTGGCCAGACCAATGCTCAATCAACTTTGTTGTATTGTAATGACAAACTCAACACTTTGGTTCTGTAAAACCAGCTGAATCACATACCCAATTGTTTACAACATTCAACCCATACAAAATATATTGCAGGGGAAATCAAACCATAGAATTGGAGGGCATCTATATTGACTATATGCTGGTTATATTATAACAGAAAAGAGCTCAACACTGACTGTATGCAATCGCTTATACTCATGGTCTTAGGGAGTCAAAGAGTGCTGTAAAAGAATTCAATGCTCACAGGTTTTCCCAATGAAACACTTATACAGCAATTGAACCACTAATACTAATAATTCGATCAATGAAAAAATAAGCACCATTGCTATTGCTGCATTCTTTATACAGATTGGATTTCACATAGCACAAGCAGACTCTCTATGCCAGCGCATGGAGGATGGGTCGATTTGATTAACAATAACTAGTAACAAAACACAATTGAACTGTTGGCAGCAATCAATAGTCTAGGGAATCCATAAATGCACAAATTAATAGTGTGTTGCTATGGATTCCATCGAATTATAAACTGAGAGACTGTTGGACAAGAGAAGAGGTGGTAGCATGTGATTCAATAAGCCAATGACTCAACAATTATTAATACGGGCTGCAACTTGTGATTATACAAAGCTCATACCAATGATGAATCAAACCAATAGTTAAAGTCACTTAACTAACTTGGGAATAGAAAATTGAACACAATGATTATGGCACTGGATGTAGATACCATTACAATTCAAATACGGAAGAAGCGATGCCACTATGCACTAGAATTGATTAGCAGTAAAAAGAATTACTAACAAATGTCATTGGCATAACCAAAGCACCATACTTTTACCCCAGCAATGCAACCAACCCAATCACAAAAATAATTAACAGATAGACACGGGATTTACAATGGAAACCCAAACGAAAAGCCAACATTAGGTGGGGGGATTATATTATATGCTTAGGAATTGGTTATGATGGTGAGTCACATTCTCTGCTACTGCCCTGATCATTCCTACATGATGAATCTGGATCCTACAAGGTGGCTCTCGCTCCCTCCAAACATTGAAGCTACTGTCTTCAGCAATCTCATCTCCTTGATGGGAAAATCTGCTGCAGTTTCTCATGATCCTCCCTCTCGGTTCATCAAAAAACCTGAAGATAATCCCAGAATTCACTCTGCTAGCTTCCTCCGCTTGGAAAATGGCTCTTGCTCTGGCAGATTGAGGTCTGATAGGCCAATTTACAGGTATATGGCCGTCCCACTACTCCATGGCAACCTAGATCCAGAAGAGCTGGCAAGTTCTCATCAAGGGCAAGCTCGAAGACATATTCTGTGGTCAAGGGTGCTCATGGGATGTATATGAACCAATGGGCACCAAATTTAGTATCCATAGAAACAAAGAAAAAATTAGAGCATCATAGCATTTTTGTTTTCATGTTTGTCATTCAGCAGAACAATGAGGGATTCACAACAAGACAGTATACATAGGAAAGTATTATAAATTATGCACACACATGAAACAGAGTTGCAGAGAGAGATTGATATTATTATCCCATGTGTATTACAATAAAAAATGAATGTCTAGTGACAGAGATGGGCATTAACGGAAACCAACATTTTGTAACTAAAAAAAAAGTGACTGAATCAATGTCCTAAACCTCTTTATTTGGTGACTAGCTCAGAAGCACTGTGATAAATAAAGTCCATTGACCATTATACTGCATATACTCTAATGCCCTCCCCCGATGGACATATGTGAACCTACACCAAGTTCATCCTTTAACTTTTACAAACTTATCTAAACCAAGAGGCTTGGTTAAAATGCTTGCAGTTTGCTTCTGTGTTGCACAATATAGCAGCTCTACAACATGGTACATGACTGATCCAAGGATGGTCTTTCTTAGAAGGACCTCGAACATTAGCAATATGCTTCTTCTATTGGATTTGGTTTTGACTCTTAAACAAGAACATGGGTTTGAACCAAAACCTCAACTACACAAAGCCCAAGGATTGTTTTGTGCTCCAATGGAAGAGGTGTACCCCAAAGTAAAGCAGAAATCGAGGACCCTTTCCTTTAAGCAGGGAGGAATTTATGATGCTTGGTCCTTTATTATTGGACTTAGTTAGAGTCTTAGACCATATATTTTAAGTGTAATTTACACCTTTTATTTTATTTTTAATATCTCATTGTACATATTTCATAGGGGGCTTGGTCATATTTACTTACCACCTAAATATGTACATTTTATTGTGACTCTAGAAGACCTGGTCAAACATGATCAGTGTCCATCAACTTTCTATCTAAATAGATAATACAACAAAGAGTGTACTATATGTGTACATTGAAACCATCCTCTCTCATATTTGTACTCTTCTCATCTTGTCATTTCTTGGGTGCATCTGCTTGCATGGCTGTTATCGTGTTCATATCAAAGATGCAAATAAAAATAACAAAATATAAAATAAATAAATAATGATACTGGAAGAATCTATAGGGGGGATGATCACCTGTTGAGAACTAAGGCCATACATTAAGGCAGTGCCTGCAAATTTTTGAGTTCCATATTCAATATGGCCTACCATGAATATATATTATAAAGCCATTGGGAGAGAACTACCAAATAATGTTTTTCTTAAAATAATAACCAAAATTTGTTAACCTGCATCAAGCATTTTAAATAGGCGCAAAGTTCTTTACAACAAATGAGTATGTCTGTTATTTTTACATTTTGATAATGTCAGTGAGGCTATAGATTGCACACCTCTAAATAAGCTATGCTATTTTATGATTATTAGAAAGTAACACGTGCAATATTGAGACCAAACAAAATAATATTTGCTTACGAGTGATGCCTCAACTTATAATTTTAGCTGAAGCTCAAACATAATGTCACTGGCATACAAGGTGTAAAGGGTACATACGATCATATCTGGTAGAGGCATCTTAATTTTTGTTAGCATAATTTCACAATTGTTAGCCCTTCGCATGTCAACCTGCAATCAAGAATACAAAAGTATGTTCAATAAGATGTTCATATAATGATTGTATTGCCAAATATCATATCCGCGTGGTGTGAGGTTATACACAAAAAAACGTAATCAGTCTTCCAGCCCATGATAGAAACAGAAGTGTGTTATTTAGATTATCTAGTGTATCAGAAATAAAAATGCATTTTCTAGAGCTCTCAAGAGTATCAAGCTTCCTGAGAGAGCTTGGTGTAAAAGTTGAGCCATGGGCTCTTGGAAGTTGGACATACAAACCAAAGTGAAGAAATAAAACACAAAATCTTTCCATCTTTTTAGAGATTTTAGAGACCGGAATGGAAACAGATTGCTTCAAAGCATGACAGAAAACAGGTCAGAAACCACAGCAACTCAACTAATAACACAAGTTCTAAACAAGAGAACATTAATCTTCTGTTTGTTTGCCATCCCTGATTTCCCTTGTTGTCGAGTCCAATAGAGCCTATGCCCAAGTGTCAAGACTATTAATTCTCTTGGATTCCAATTGTTCTTAGATTTAGCTATCATTTACCTCTGTCAAATGAATTCCATAAATTCACCTGGAGAAAATCTCTTTCAGTCTTATAGCTAATGTTGTTGTTTCAAAGGATAAAGAAACTAATGAGAAACAAAAATCTTTACAGAAGGTGCTACATTGCCAATTGAAGACCTAATCCTCACCTTTTGCTCAAGATACTATACTACACTTTTTTACTTATTGTACTCGAATTTTATAAATATTTGAAAGTTTTTGCTCCAAAAATGATCAACTTCCTTGTATAGAACAACTTTCAAATATTTTTTGCTTGCCAAACTGGCAAACACAGATGCAGTAATTTGGACTGCCGGAAATAGATATGAATAGGATTGCTTTGATAATTAGCTAAGATACTATAATGAGAAACTATACCAACCAGTACGAGGCGATTGTCCTGTCATCAAGGGGTTCAAAAAGGGTAACCTAGATATGAACTTGCCAGTGGATCAAGGCCCCAGTTCTAACTTGCCAATGTATTGAGGCCCAATTCAGACATATTATAAGCATCGGTTTAGATTACAAATTTAATAAATGTCTCCAGGAACTCTGACTCTTAAACCTCGAAGTAACCTTGGTAAACCCCAAGTCCCTGGCCATTTAGACTAAACTGTTCTGAGACCTATTCAACTACATATTGCAAATCTGTAACAACCATAGATATTAGACACTACTCAATAACCGAGTCCCTTCATGCACTTAATAGAGACCATCAAAAAACTACTCATTGTATCCCAATCAAGAAATACATATATAATGGTATACTTTTGGATGAAGCCGGATTATTGGCCCCGATGCCAATGGGAGACGATAGACAGAGATATTAGGACCCTCACCATGTGCCCTACTGCTAACCATTAATGATACAGAGAAAATGTAGAGCTGCAAGGGAGGATGTACTATGAGGATGGGAGAAGTAGATGGCCCTCAAGCCCATAAAAAAAAGTAGGAACAACCCACCGGAAAAATCGGCCACAGATTTTATTTAAATGGATTACAATATAAATAAAAGTAATCAGCTAGCAAAGGGAAATCAATACAATATTGGTTGGTCTCGGAAAACCCAGCTGAGCTCACTGGTAAATCACTATTATAAGTTGTGAAAGCAGTATTTCATGGAGGTCTGTTAAAGCTCGTGTTCAGATTCATTGTGTTGGAGATTGATTATTCTAATCCATACTAGGTCTGCTATAAAAGTAAATTCTAATCATAGAGTTGAAAATGGGAGTTCTGATACAAGAATACTGAATTGATGAAGCTTGACACATGGATCCAGCTATCAATGGTGATGTCAAAAAGCATTGAAAATTCAATAAAATTCCAAATAGGTTTGTGGGTATGAAGCTCCTACCCGCTTTTAACGTTTGGCCTCAGACTTCTACTGGTCCTCTGCTTCTTCCTCCTCCGTTTCTTGGGTGCTTGGCAATGGTGAGAGTGACCCCATAGACATTTGAAAATGGTAAATGGGAAAAGGGGTTTGAATTATAAGAGCCGACATTCAGTACGACCAATGTATGCCACCACGATAGCACAAATCACATCAAAGGGATTTGTGTTCCTTTTTCCACAAAGGATAAAGTAGTGAAGGGCCCTCCCTTTGAATTGGGCAGTTTTTATTTAATGGGTAACTTTGCATCTTCTCCTTCTGTAGGTTTTCAACATTTTCTAAGACTGAGGGTTGACATATATCGGTATCAACGAGCATTCCTCCATTTCAACCTAGATTCTTTGTTTTAACTTCTCTTCTTGGGAATCTAATCATCTTGTATAAGAATAATCTCTGCCCTTGCTTTTGCTTTCTTCCTTCTAATATATTTATATGATGCTACTTTTAAATGTCGTTCTCTTTTTGGCGCGTCATTGAAGGTGAATTTGGTCTTTTGTGGAAAGATTCGATGTTTTGTTATAATTATTTTATATTCAAGACATTTAACTTGTTGAGATGGAGTCTTTCATAAAATATTTGTGTTTATTTTATCACTGTATATGAAATTAATGGAAGTTGTTAGAGAGTTAGGACTCTAAGATTTTGTTAGAGAGTTAGGCAAGATACATATGTCATCAATATTTTCTTCTAACATGGAGATGTTGTAGTACAACAACATTGCTTGTTATTATCTCCATTGTTGAAGGTTCAATATTAAATATCATTTGTGTTTAAGGCACTAGGGTAATGCTTATACCTATGTTAGCTTGGTTGTTACTAGGAAAAGTTGGAATCATGGCCTTGGTGTGTCCCACAAAACCCCAATGTATCCTCAAATCAAATTACCCCAATGAAATTGTAAGGGATTTCTCAATTTAACTATAGCAATGGGACCTTACATATGACATTCTCTACAAGTGTGTGTTGCACTAGTATTAATATTGGGGAAACCTATTGAACCGATGAAGCTTAGTCACTTATTTTTTTCTCGGTTAGGAATCAATCCTTCCATTGCATGCATACATGTGTTAATGATTTTCTAATATATGGTGGTTAATAAAAAAACAGGTTATGGTTAGGGTCGGTAGATTCATACAAGGCCCTCCCATCTAGGAGAGGAAAACATATTTGATATAATGGGCTTATTTCATTGGAGGACATTTGTAGATTAAGAGAATTCGTACAGTGGCCTTCCTATGATATTTGTTGTATTAAGGGACAAGATTTCTCTCTTTCTCTTCTCACTCAGCTATGAAAAATGGCTTCTCACTTGCCAAGGTAGGGACTATCATTTTCATGACAAACATAAGGCATGGAACCCACCTTACACACACATTATAGGTTGACCTATTTCATGTAGTATAGCTTAATCACTAAACCAACTAAGGGGTTTTCCCTTTTCGATAAGCCCATGTAATAGATGGTTGCAAAGAATAAAGAATCAAATATTGACAATGAAAAGGAGAAAGATGGCCCTAACGTTTTTTCAACTCCTACTAACAATATCACGTTATTTTTTTTCTTTGGAATTTATTAGACTAAGACTCTACTTTAATTACTTGAACTTTGTTTCAAAAAATCAAAATTATATATTGTTTCATCCTATACAAATATTTTCCTTTGTTGTTCATAGTAGATACACCCTCGAAGTTGTAATCGTATCTTGAAGTCCTTTAGTCTTGAAAAAGGGCTTATGTGGCACTATGATCCTTGGCATTTGATTTCCAAACAAAGAGTTGAACTAAAGTCCTCACCCTATGTTCATCATATCAATCCTAGAGATGGAATGCTTGCTAACAAATATTCGTGGGAGGAGGTACAGAGTTTGATGTGCATGAAATATTCTTCAAGAGACGCCAAGCCTCAAACTATGAAATCCATTTCAGTTGGACTAGTAGACATTGAGGATATCAACCCTAATTCTAGTGGGGAAAAATGACCAGAGATATTAATTACATGCAAAGAAGTTGTAGGGATCCAAGAACAAAGAGTAAAAATGTCTTGGTAAGTTCACATGGAGTACAAAGAAAACACAAGCAAAGTTATCAAAGAAACAAGTAAGATGAATGTTGATTCAACTGAGATGTGATCAAAGAAAATGAAAACTTATGAACAAAGTTCACAATTGGTCTCATTCTCTAACATCGAGAGTGAAGAAAAACAAAATAAGTCTCCAACAAAGTGATTGCACTCTTACAGGAGTTGGATCCATCGTCAAGTTAGGAGCCAATTACTGAAGTGATACCATCCACCACTCCAATGTCATGAGAGTTAATTTGGACATAAAGCACGAAGAATTTAAAATCATACCAATGTTATTAGGAATTATTGGTCAAAGGTATGGCCTCAATATTCTTAGCTTAAACATACCATGAAAAGAATAAATCATGTCTATTAGTTTTTCAGCCTAATGTGACATTTGTATATTGTATACATTGAAAAATGAGTTGTTTCTCTTTGTGTATTATTTACATTGAAAATTCTTTTTTTCACTGTCTACATTGAAAATGGGTGGTTTCTCTTTTGTATTGTGTATATTGCAAATTAGGTGACATCTAATTTTTTGTTAGTTAGGGTTTTATTGATGGTATTAAGATTGTGTATGATCTTTCATCCTTGTCGCAACTAAATCTAGCTTTTTTGAATTGTGTTTGGCCTAGTTGGCCCTAGTTGGTTGTCAACTTTGGCATAAGGATTAAAAAAATGATTTCAATAGATACCCACTAGCCTAATGGGTAGGAAATGAACCTAAGCGTCGGATATGCGATGACACTTTCCATGTTGAATAGTTGACCAATTAAAGGCGTCGTCGCTTAAGCGACGCCTACTAACGATCTGTTGCTTAACCGATGGTTATGAGAATAGTCGTCGCTTCATCGACGCTTGTGGCCACATTTACAAAAAAAATGTATCCTTGTGATTTTTGGTAAGTTTAAAAAGAGAAATCCATGCGCCGTCGGATTTTTTCGTCGGATTTTGGATTGAAATGTAGTAGTAAGAATAACCTACAGGTCCTAAAACAGAAACATGTGTTTGCATCTATCAAGACTTCAGATTCTGCATGTACTTGAACTCTGTATTAAAACATTGAGGAGTGCAAATACTGTATGGTACAAAGTAACTGAGCTTAATAAATATGCAATTTGGAAATTATGGACAGCAAGCAAATCTTGAACAGAAAATCACACTAATATATCATTGGAGGAAATTACAATGGTAGCCAACACACAGGTGTCCTAAAAAGGGGTTGACACCACCATCCATGGCATCCTACTAACAAAATTTTCTAAGCTAGTATAACACACTATCAACTACAACTTGATTGAGGGAAAATGGACATTGTTCTTGCTGGGCTAAGAAATGCGCTTCACTAACTTGACAATGTCACACTGAAAGTCTAGTGGATGGTTCAACTCTAGATGGCCCTAGGGAAGACAACCTACATTTAGTGTATCCAGGATTCCATATAGACTTTCTTCTCCACAATATTGGATGTTATAACTTAGGAGATCAGGGCTCCCTCTTATGCTCTTTGACCAAGATTATACAGCCAGGCTGACTCTTCCTGGCCACACCACAAAGGACATCATCTTCCAGTGCATTGGAGATTTCACAATGATTGGTACCTTTGATGGGGATATCATCCCTTGGCCCCCATACTCATCACTAGCAGCCAGATCAGGCACTGCTTAACATCATCTCATCTTGTTTAGCATTGAGTTCCTTCTACTTTCAACACTTTAGCTATTTCACGTCATCTTTTTGTGTACCCACACTTTACTTCTTATGCTTCTTAAGTTACCTTTATTATCTAGTTGATTACCTGTTAGTTATGACATTAAATCTCCTTATTTTGGCATTGTTCTATGAGATACTTTTGCAATCCCATGTTGTACTTTAACTTTTAGTTTTTGGATGTACTTTTTAGACATGTTGGCCTACTTTTGTGGTCAATTGTCAAACACTACAAAATTATCTATCTTATTTTATATCTCTCTATAAGCTTCTCTAAACTCATTTGGTTGCGTTGATGCTATAGTTATTCATGTTGCTTGTTTCCATCCTCCATGACAACTTATTGATTCTTAGAGATTCCAAGCAGGGAAACCCTATCTTTACTATGTTCTTTCATATTTCCAAATGATTCCATACATATATCTGGAAGTTTGTGCCTATTCTTGATGGTAGCCCTAGCTTCCCTTCTCACTGAATGAGCCAGGAACAATACATCCTACAACTCTAATTGAACTCCAGTTTCACTCTTCTGCATCAGCGTTTGGATCTCCTCTCTTCATCGTCTTCCCCTTCGACCCTACTCTTCAGTAATTAACCTTTTTATTCTTTCTAAAATGGTAGATATATGGTGGCAAATTCAAATAACAACAACATGCATCGCATACATCAAATAAGGGAAAACAAATGGGGATGAAAAATAGACTCGCGTACCTTAGCGGGCCATGCCAGAAATCCCTTGACCTTGGCGAGCACAATATCTCTGAGCCTCCATTGTCTGCAGGCAACAGGAGCCTCCATTGTCTACAGGCAGTTGTTTTTCCGCCTAGTCTTTTACATTTTCGCCAATATTATTTCTTCTAAAAGCTAACAAGAATTAATTTATCACTTAATGGTTGTGTTACCTTTCTAGTTTTTGGTAATTTAGGTTGATTATTTTGATTAAAAGGTCTTTGCAAATTGTAAAACAAACTTACACAAAATACTGATGGATGTAATTTGTTTTTTGTGTTTTAATGTAACAGGGCAGTTGATAATCAGGTAGGTCTGTGCTTTAATATCCAAGTTTCCATACATATATTGGTTTAAATTAGCAATTGCCCCATAAGGTGCAAAGATAAGTGCAAAAGGAAAAAAACTAAAAGTAGAGTAAATGTGATGGAGTGAAAAAACAAAATTAAAAATTAAAAATGAAATGAGATTGAAAATTTATTAAAAATGTATACACATAAAAAATAGTATAAAGTAATGTTAACTATAATAGAATAAATTGGTATATATTGTACAAGTTAATCTTAAAGTACTTTAAAATATCAATGTCAAGGTATATCACAAGTTAGATTCATGGAAATCATTAGGAAGCAATTAATTACAATGAAGTCTAGAACAAATTTTTAAGATAAGTGGAGAATGAAAACATTAGTTACAATAAATTTTATGTACAAAACTTCAAATATTAAAAATACATAATATCCATTAACTTTGGAAAATACTATAAAATCTATGCATGATTTCTTAATAAAAGTAGAAGAAAATGTGATGATACACTATAGGGAAAATAACTATAATCTAGAATGATGAACATCTCAATTTGTAATTGCATTTTTTCTCATTAATGAAAATTTTGACACTCCCGTAGGTGTCATGTACATATAGTCATGGGTTTTGAACTTGGGTGGGGACAATGATAGCCTACTACCCCAACTACCAAGCCTACAAGAGGAACCCCTGTAATTGCATTTTATATGTACAAGCATCTTTCTAAATAGACTCAAATCCTTCTTAACAACAAAATATAGATATTGCAAGGTTGAAATGTTTTTTTAAAGTTAAAGCCATACATTTATCCTCTTCATAATGGAATTTTATTTATGGAAAGTAAACGACAATGTTAAAGTGACATGAACAAGCCACAAAGAAACACATCATTTTCTAATGAACATTTTCTAAAGAGAACTCAATGAAAGAAATGAGCTCAATATAACATGATCTTCCCAATAGTTGATATATCTTGCATGCATTATCGCTTATGACCATGAAGGGTCAACAATCATAATAAGGAAGGGATTGCATAAGCCATGTGTCTCCAATTCCATATATAGTAATAACTAGGTCAAACCAAACTATTGAATTATGTTTTGCAATGATCAAAGAGGGAATATGAGAGAGCATACTAATGTGGTTTATGTTGCATGGTGTAAGGGTGGTTCAATAAAAGTTTCTCTTACGTATTATGTTAACTCATTTGCAATCTCTCAGTTTGACTTAAATTTTTTGTTTCAAAGAAAGGGTGTTCTGTTAAAAGTCTAAACTTTCATGGTTGTTTCCAAGAAGTTGTTTGCATTTAAATATGTTTCCCTTCGGCATAGTAGATTGTGTCGATAGATTGGAAAATAAATACAACGACGAAGGGCCTAACAAATCACATCCCAAGTCTAGATCAGGATAGGTGTTGAAATGATCAAATTATCTATATTGAGCTTAAAACCTCTGAATATTTGGACTGAACCTCCCACTAGGGGAGGCCACCCCTTCTAGTTGTAACCCAATGATTTGAAGTTTGGTAGCGTAAGACATATATGGGCAAGTCTTTCAATGGAAGAAGGTATAGGTCTTTATGCAATTTGCAAGGTATGGATGGAGGCATAAAGACCTTACCTACCACTTTTGTGATCATGGTACATGGCGCTAAGCTAGAGACTTAGACAATGAGGAGACTCGAAGAGTCCACCAAATAAGGAACATAAATTGTGAGTCACACTTAAAACCAACATACATATTTTGTATTTTCATG
>LPNX010783999.1:203050-253818 GCA_001517045.1 Pseudotsuga menziesii
AAAAGTTTAACCATTAAAAAAAACCTTAAAAGTAATTTAAAGAATAACTCTTTCTTAACTCTATAGCAATTAACCTACTCTTTTAATTCCTTCCATCTTAAAAACTCTTAACCAATAATTAGATAAAAACAAATACCAACTCTTTTTAGTAAGATATGGATTTATATGTTTGACCTTGTTTTCTGAAATTTCTATTCTCAAACGTGCTTTCAATAAAATATGTAACTACAAATATTTCAACGCGGGCTGAAAGAATTAGATTTGCAGTTACAAGCATCACACCTATCCGCCAAAACGACTAAATTGCATTACACGAATTCCTCATTTAATTGAAAATATAGATGGAATACCCAACCAGCACAGAGTACCAGAAGGAAATCGAATCATGCAAAACTGTGAAGTTTTTTGGAATGGAAAGCATGTGGCATACTTGATATTCTAACAAATTCTTGTTCCGTGGGCAGGGCGAGATAGCGATCTAAATTTTGGTGACCTAGCATCAATAGCACCACCAACATAGGTATATCTTATATAGTATATGAGAGAGCAGCATCTAAGACAGAGACAGTAGAGGCATCAACAATGGTAGAGCTCCTGGTTTACTTTGATCCATCCCCAAAATCCAGGCTTTGAATGTCTTGGCCCAAGAATCAAGACACCCACGTTGCCAACTAGGTGCCCTCAGAAGTCCTCATGGGTGGAATAATGTTAAATCCTCTCATGACCGAATTAAATCCTCTCATGGCCAAATTGGGGGCGGACCAGAGGGACCAAATTGATACTCATAACCCTAAATCCATAGATTTATTTAGCAGAAGCCCCATTGGGAAATGGGTTGTTGTACATAGATCTATATTTGAAAAATCCTTCATGTTTTGCTTCGCCTCCCTATGAAACTTCATAGGTTTTAATCTATATTTTAATTTGTATAATGTATAAGTAAATAATATGTGTGTATATTTAATTATATTAAATCACATAACATATGAACTATATATATTTATTTATATTAAATATTTTAACATATGAACTATAGTAACATATTTATATTAATTATATGTTATTATTATATTTACATATTTTACCATTATTAAGGTGAAAGAAGTTTATATATCATAAGGGTGTTTATAAAATATTTACCTATTTTATAAATTCAGTTAAGTATTATATTTACATTTATTACAAGTATAGTATGGATGGACTATGAATGTATAGATTTTAACATAATTCCCTAAAATGAAGCATGTTTTGTTGGGATAAAGAAAATTGGAACAATTTCAATTATTATGTTTCCCTTGTGGTTTGAATTTTGTACTTTGGTGGTGTGTTTTAGAATAATCCCACTTGTTATGCATGTTGTAAATGGTAAACATATCCCATATGCTTTAAATGATGATGATAATGAATTAGATGACAATGACAGTGATGATGTTTTTAATGAAGACGATGATGGAAATGATGATGATGATCATCATCATCGTCGTCATCTTTGTCATTGTCATCATGATTATCACAATAGTCATCATCATTGGCATAATCATCATCACCATTGTCTTTAACATCATCATCATGATTATTGACATTTTCATCAGTTATTCATCATTACCTTTGGCATAAGAAATAACATCTACCCAAAATATGTGATTAATGGAAAAGGGTCATGGAGGACACACACGATTTATGCATGACAAATAACAACTTATTTTTTAAGATGATCATCATCATCATTCTGATTGTACTCATCATCATTGTCATTTTCATCATCACCATCATCAACATTCATTGCATTGCCGTCATAATCATCGGCAATGTCATCATTGCCATTATCCTCCTCCTCCTCATCATCATCGTCATTGTCATCGTTCTCCTCATTATCAACAACATTATCATCATCATCATAACCATCCTCAATATCATAATCATTATCCTCATTTTCATCTTCAACATCTGGGTGTAAAACTGGATGCAAAGGTGGATAAAAACATGGATGCAATAAATGATGCAAACATGGATGCAACAAAAGTAGGCGCAAAAGTGGGCGCATAATGGGGTGCACCAAAAATGGATGCAAAACGTGATGCAAAAGTGGATGCAAAAAGTGATGCAATCATGGAAGCAAAACATGATGAAAAAAGTGGCGCAAAAGTGGATACAACCATGGATGTAAAATTGGATACAAAATTGGATGCAAAAGTGGATGCAACAAAAGTAGATGCAAAAGTAGTCGTAACACCCAATACAAAACCCGATGCAAAAGTGGATGCAAAAATGGATGCAAAAAGGGATGCAATAAATGATGTAAAATTGGATGCAAAAAAAGATGCAAACGTAGATGCAAAAGTTGAAGCAAAAGTGGGTGTAAAAGTAAGCGCAAAAATGGGTATGAATTGGGATGCGAAAAAAGTGGATGCAAACGTGGATGCAATAGTAGATGCAAAGAAAGACGTCAACATGGATGCAAATTGGGATGCAAAAAGGGATGAAAACGTGGGGTGCAAAAGTGGACGAAAAAATGGATGCAAAAGTGGATGCCAAAATTGCTGAAATAAAATGAGATGCAAAACTAGACTCAAAATAGGATGTAAACTTTGATGCAAAATTTGGCACACGAAGGGATGCAAAAAAAGAAGCAGAATTTGATGCAAAAGTGGATGTAAAAAAGGATGCAAAAGTGGATGAAAACAAGGGCGTAAAAGTTGAGGCAAACATGGGCATAAAAGGGGGCGCAACAAGAGTAGATGTACAAACTAGGCGCAAAATTAGGTGCAAAACTAGGCTCAAAACTTGTCCCAAAACCTGATGCAAAACCTGGCGCATAACTAGGTGCAAAACCCGGTGCAAATTACGCCGCAATTTGCGCCAAATTTAGAAAAAAGATGCAAAAAACGCCTAAAATAGCACCAACCTGTGAAATTGCACCATTTTGTCCAAAAAATGAAGAAAAATACACTGAAAGATAGTCTAGACGCAAAAAAGGATGCAAAAAGAGATGCTAAATCCAGTTTTTGTTGTAGTGTTTCATGGTGGTGATCCACACCCTACCCATAGATATTGAAGACATCTACTTTCTGATCGGATTGTCCACGAGAGGAAGTCCAGTAGTTCTATCTAGGGCACAGAGAGGAGAGACCTCCCTAGATGACTTGATCGACCAATATTATGCACTAGGTACAGATTCCCAGTCTGGGAAACTATGTATCCAGTCCATAGTAGATCATCCTTTGAGGACAGTGGTATACACGATTGGAAAGGTGGCAGGAACTAGGTCTACCCGTATTACCACTAGATTACACATGGTGTATGCTTTGCAGTGTATGGAGACCAATATCTTCAAATGGTGTGAAGGAATGTTGGTATGTCTTAAAGATCAGTTGAAAAAATGCAAGAGGGGAACACTAAAGCAGTTTGGATATGGAGCGATGATAGTATCTTTTATCTTACATCGGGTTCCTCATATGATACCACATGTGACTATTAGCATGCTTGACCCCTAGGATCCCAGGATTCTTTCATGGGTTATGGTCATGCCCCTTCATGGTGGTGGGGGACCCAAAGTCAGCTACAGATCTGGCTTCTTTCATTGGTCAAGAAACCAGTTACTCATGGTTGAGGACTATGCCTATGAGGGAGCATATTTCCATGATGACTCGGAGCTTGCATTGCTCGAGGGAGAAGTATGGGACGACCAAGGTAAGAAAAGACACTACATCTACTATGTTTTTATTTTTTGTATTTTATTCCATTTTTATTTTGTAGTACTGAGATATGTGAAAATATTTCCGTGCAGATATTGGACTCATACGTCCGACATGGATGTCACCCATTGTTAGGTGAGCAGGTACCAGGGACATGATGTTATATCACTCTGAAGATGATGAAGATCTCAGAGATATTGAGGAGAACCTACAGCATTTGACTGTGGGTATCGTTGATAGGACTACTAATGAGGTACCTTAGTGTTATCAGTGCCATACTATATCCGTCTCTGGATGGTTTTCTAGGCTACTCCGCAAGGTGGCTCAAACTATTGCATGCTATCATGAGCAGCACCAGGATGATGAATAGTTTGCTTTGATATTCACTTTTTTGTATATGTAATACTAAAATATTCAAAGCTTCATATTTTTCCCTATGTATATGTGTATTCCAAACTTTTTACAGTCCTGAACTATCAGGGCACTGAAATCTAGATGCTTCATCCCATTTTTGTATCTCAGTGCTACAGTTTATATATATAACATTTTATTTACAGTTGTGTGTGCAAAAATTTGATGTGTGAAATGATGTCTACTTATGAATTTACATATGTGTTTTTTTTATGTTTCAAATGGACTTTTTTAAATATGAGCAATGTACCAATCTAAGACATAATTAGCTAGCGAATCTACCACAACGTTTAGATGTCTTGGAATGTGTTGATATGTAATTTGCTCAAAATAAATTTCTAACTAACTAACTCTTCAGAATGTACGAAGAATCAAGATATTTCAGACGATGTAGACTCGATTAAGTTGTTGAACAACTAGTTCAAAATCTAGGTAAACCCTAATATCCCTTACATCATTAGCTAGGGCTTTCGTCAACAATCCAATCACGGCTTGGTATTCCGCTATATTGCTGGTGGAGGGACCTAAACGAATACCCCTTGAACTCACCAGATCACTTGTAGGAGAGTACAGTACCCAGGCTATTGATGCAAGGTTAAGTGTATATCGATTAGCATCGTTAGCAAAATCAGTGAAAGTAGTCATATTTCCATTAGAAAAAGGACATACATAAGTAGGATTTTTATAAAAAAAATAAAAAATTAAATCACACAAAAGACACACTTTTAAAACCTAATACACACAACAAACTATAAACACAATAGAATTTGAGCCCAAATTTCGATGGCTGCCATGTCTGAAATTCAACAATAACCTGTCGGGTATTCGACAACCTCAATTTTTTTTGTCATCGATGGCATAACATCGGATATTTGACGACAAGAAAAGGCCGTCGAAAATCCTATGACAAGGATGTCAAATTTCCTATGGCAAGGCCATCGAATTTCCTATGGTAAGGTAGTTGAAAATCCTACGGCAAGCCCGTCGAATTTCCTATGGAAAGGTTTTCAGACAAGGCCCCCCGGATGTTGAAAATGCGACGAAAATATATCGTTGGAGCCATAGGAACTTCGTCGGATTGACATGAAATCCGACAACAACTACTAGGAATTGAACATTGGATAATCGATGGGGTACTATATATTAATAATAAAAAAATTGTATTCATCAGCGTTGATGACCCCAGTGATGGGTCGAAATCTTAACTATGGGACTACACCACTTTACATCTCAGTATATCAATACCAGGATTTGCATCACCCATCTAAAAGAAAACAATTCCATACCAATTAGGTTATTTATGTACATGGTAAACCCTACATGGTAAGCCATACAACATTACAATTTTCTTCCCCAAATTCCCACTTTTAATACCATGTAGTGCAAGACCCAATGTCTCAGTTCAAAGCTACACAATGGATTCACTAAACTAAAAAAAAAAATGTATTCAATGAGTGAATTCAATAATAGAAAGATTAAAATTAATACAAACATTTAACTAAGCAATTATGTCCAACTTCATAGTGAATGCAATTTGATATACAACAAATTTTAACACCATAAACTCTGTAATAGTATCTTATTAAATAAACAATGGGAAATACCCTCAGCCTAATTACATCTACATGATTATTATACTCCATATTTTATTGGGTGATTAGAATATTGTTTACCCATCTTTCCCATGCTTTCTTACAATATCCCAACAATTCAAGAATATGAAGGTATTTTTGTCTGAAAGATATCTAGAAAGTTAAAAGTTAAAACCAATCATGAAACCACTAATAAAATTTTATCTTGATATAAATACTAGTATATTATAATATGCAATAAAGTGTTTAAAATTTCACTTAACTATAATCTCAGGTTGAGAAACATCAAAAGGAATAGTATTATATAAAATCCATTCTTGTTAATTTGTTCATACAATGAACATTGAGCACATTCCAATTACATCAATTCAGGATGTAAGAAAAAACGACTAATGGAAAAGACAGAGTAATCACAAAACAACACTTGTTCAAACATAGAAAGAAGGAAACAACCCAGCTAATGTTTAGGGCCACAACCCTTTGGAATATATAGGAGCATCAAAGAA
Source organism: Pseudotsuga menziesii (assembly GCA_001517045.1). NCBI lineage: Eukaryota > Viridiplantae > Streptophyta > Pinopsida > Pinales > Pinaceae > Pseudotsuga > Pseudotsuga menziesii. Next base: position 209,255 of record LPNX010783999.1, read on the forward strand.
CATGCTAAGGCCCAACAGCATTTATAAATAGTAGTGTGAGGAGATAAACTACACAAATATTTCAAAAATATTGGCATTCCAGTAGGTACAAAATATTGGCATTCAAATAAAAAATTTGTGTATAGTTACAAACTATTTCAAAACATACCAGCAGGCACAAAATATTGATATTCAAATAAAAAAAAATTGTATAGTTACAAATTTGAAAACATGTACGAAACGCATTAAAATCAGCAAAATAAAAAAAGGTCCTTAGTGTTACCCTCTATTTTGTATGGGTGTCCACAGGTGATTCTAATCACACTCCCCATGGGTGAAGTTGTCATGATTGTAATCTTGAAATCAAATCTAGGTAGTTCTAAGGTGGTTTTGAAATTTGGACAGTTTATGGAGTGTAACAGTAGTGAGCCCTTTCATTTTCAGTTATGAGCACATTATGAGCAATGTTGGGCAGTCCTATGGGTATAAACAACTCTAGAATCAGGTATGAGCATCAAAAGGACAAATCTGAGCACTTTGGGAGCATTTTGAAAGTCACAAAAAAATGTAAACAATCTCAAATCAGCTATAATTAGGCCAGCTTTCATATCTGGGCACATTGCAGCCCTAAAATAGGATGATCAATGGTAGTAGGAGGTGGTATTTACAATTCTAGTTGTGAAAATGAGAAATCTGTGGGTGAAACCAACCCTAAAATCTCATCCATATGCTTGATAGTAGCATCCACATGAATTTTGGGCATAAATAAATCTATTTGACAGTAAAAAAGGGTATGAAGCAGCTCTATTTTAGCATATTGGGAACCCTTGTGCACTTATCCATCACCAAATAGGCCTACCTCTAAATCTGGGCCAAATTGGAGGGTTAAAAGGCAGATCTGGGCATGAATAGTCCTATGAAAAGTGATGAACAATGGAAAAAGCAGGCTTTGAGAAATGTTGGGTTGAATTTGAGGGTTGAAATGACATTCAGAAACAATACTGGGCACAAATATGGACATAAAGAGCAGACCTTGGCACTCCAACAGCCTCAAACCTTCATTCTGGGCATAAATAAGGGTTGTTCCAGCCACGTTCCAGCCTCCTAATCAGCAATTTATAGCAGTATCATGAATTCTGGGTGCTCTTTCTCCACAAAAGGTGGGTAAACAAACCTAAATAAAAAAAATATCATTTAATTTTAGACCCTATAAACCAAGTTTGATTGTGCTTTAGGTGTTTCTCGACAGTCTCTTGAAGGAGATCAGTATAAAATAACAACCTTTGGTGGTTTTCCTTGCAATCGCAGGTCACAAAAAAACCCTAAAAATATCTGGACCTGTGCACAAGAGAAGTAACAACCCCAGTTGGCCCTAAAATACCAAGTTTGTTCTATATTAAGGGCCCCTTTGCATAAAATGGAAGCCCTTAAGAGGGCCAATTCACCTTGGTGTACTAGTTTGTTGTTAGAGGAAGGCCTTCTTTCATTATTTGAGGAACATTCACCCTTGGAGACACATGCATAAGGGTATTGTTCATCCATACTAAAGGAGAAAGTCATCATTTGAAGCATGCTTACACTCTTTTATACACCATTTCAGAAGAGATATTACATGCTTGGCGGTTACTCATTGAGTTGGTCCACTTGGAAGGTTGTTCACATGGTTCATGCCCTATTTTGTGAAGAACATTTTCGTATTTGGAGGATTCTTTATAGATTGACGATTTTGCACTTGGGTGGCATTTAGGGCCTACAAAGCAAGTTGTGTTTTACTCCAAATATTGTTATGATATATAGGAATCCTACAAAGCTAATTGACTTGACAATGAAGTAGGTTTAGAGTCTCGATGTTTATATTTATAGCTTAGTTTTTCATTTGAATTTCAGTCTCATGTGTGTGACCTGTGCAGTCCCACATTGACTTGGTTGAGTTAGTAGGAATTGGGCCAAATTGATCATTTGTTACTGATCCAATTGAGTCATACCCTGACTTGCTTGGTTTGGTACACCACAACAAATCCTGGAATTAGCGTCCCATTTAGCATCCATTTTTAGCGTAATTTTTTTACATTGAGTGGTCAAACTAGACGTTAAATGGGACGCGTCATGGACAAAACTTAAAGCGTCTAAAAAAACGTCCTTTTTTGCGTCCTAGATAACATCCTTTATGATGTCCAAAATAGAGTCTATTTTTTTTCTTCCAAAATAACATCCAACTTTTCTCCCTAAACAATGTCGAGTTTTTCTTCCTAAATAACGTCCTATTTTGCTTCTTAGAGAACATCCACTTTTTCTTCCTAAATGAAATCCTCGTTAGCACCATATTTGCATCTAAATTAGAATCCAATATTGCATCCATTTGTGCTACCACTTTAGCATCCCATTTTTCATTGCATTTTACGTCCAAATATGTGTCAATTTTCGCTTCCATATTTGCACCAAAAATTAACCACCAAAAATGTCATTTGGTCATTTATATGCCAATTTTGATCTTTTTTGTCATTTATCTCTCATTTTTTGTCACTAATTTAGTTGTTTTTAGTCATTTTATATTCAAATTTTGGTAATTTTATTTGGTCACTTATCTCTCATTTTTTGTCACTAATTTAGTCGTTTTTAACCGATATTGCAATATCATTAGGGCATGGAGGAATCAAACCACCAACCTTTTGCTTGTAAGGAAGACACTCTTCCGTTGAGCTAGAACCCTTTAAGAATTTGAGAACCTAACTTATAGAGTCCTCTATAATAGTAAAAAATACCAATACATTCCTTTGAGTATCTAATTGCTAGAAAATGAGGATAGATTATATAAGTTCATAAGATATGATCAAGCAAGTTATGAAAACCATGCACATAGATATGGATTAAAACATGTCACCAATAGGATTTGAGCTTGGGAATTACCCCCGCCAAAATATTTTCCAATATACAAGTTGGATTTAAAGTGAAAATTTTTAGATTGATATGTTAGCATCCTCACGCACTATACATTAACATCACTGGTNGAATTCCCCCCGCCAAAATATTTTCCAATATACAAGTTGGATTTAAAGTGAAAATTTTTAGATTGATATGTTAGCATCCTCACGCACTATACATTAACATCACTGGTCATTTCGGTGTCATGTCCTATGTGCCTTCTTTGGCTTGTGGTTGTTATCTACATGATGACTACAATAACTGCAAGTATAACTATTTTAGTAGCATATCCATGTATTGGGATACTATAGCACACTATTAATCTTCTCCATCCTCCTATGATTACTTCCCATTGCTATAGATGCACAATATATAAAGTCGTGGTGCATGTCTCTAGTGAAGTTAGGATATAAAGTCAACACATATTCCTAGTGAATTTAGGATGGACAAATCATTTAGGACCAACTACAGCATAAAACAACATGTCAAGAACATGTTTTTGGTAGTTAAAGGAAGAGGATAAAGTATCATCCCTAGATATATGTAACAAAGTCCAAAATAGAATGAAATATACATTGGAAACATATACACCATGCATAATGAACCTGAGAAGAAAATGTGTGTCTATCAACCTATGCCTTCAATAACAAACAAGTTTGGTCAAATGATATCCTTAGATTTAACGAGGAAAATGTCACAAATATAGAGATGATTCATGGGAACATAGACACTGCAGAATTCTTCATCTCTACTCTCAACCTGCATATGATGAATGGAAAAAAAAAGAACTTCCTTCAATACAAATTGAAATAATAGTTAAATTATAATCATTTCAAAATAAACTACATGTTTACAAATAAACATGCAGTTTTATTGCATTTTATGATGTCAATAGTCATCTACAAATAGATATCAATTTGCAGATATCCAATAGACATTTTCATATGTCACTCAATTTCAATATAAGTGTAGAATAATTGGCATTAAGTCAAATTCAAGGATATATAGACTCTATAGCATAAACAAGTACCTAAATGACAAGTGATGATGTGATAAAACAAAATGCATATTCCCCTACATGTGAATTACGAATAATTGCAACCTCTTTGAAGGCCCTTGTGTTTTGGTCTATAAATAATAAGCTATGAATAAGTTTTTAAATAAATTTCTAACAAAATAAAAAATTACCACCTTATCCACTATCAAAACTTCGACTCTTCAATTAGTATTGCATGTATGATGTATCCACAAAATAATACCTTAACTTTTGTTGAATTTGACCAATATATATCTCAATGAATGGGAATCTAGAAAACCCTTATATTTCAGTATATGGAAAAGCTTCAAAAAATAAATCAGATATTTTCTAAAACGTAAAATAGGAAGGAGAAAATAATATGACCTATTTTGGGGCTATGAATGCCGCTACATCTCTTGAAATCTGGCTATAAATTTGAGGAAAATGAGTCTTTCCCTAAGTGTTAGTGAGGTGACATTTTCCATACTTGATACTTGATTATAGAATAAAACATGTTTCTAAATTGTAGTTTTCTTAAAAGCAATGCAAAATACCATATCATTCTTACAATGATCAAAGCTAAAACAAAAAATTCCATGTGTACCTCTTAAAAGGGTGTTATACAGTATAACAAGCCAATAATATATTTTTTAAATCCAACGTATGATGTCTAATCTCAGTAATACTTGAAGAAATGGAACGACTATTTTCTTTGAGGCTGAGAAGATATGTTTTACGAGAGGAATTTTCTTTAGGATGAGTAGATATTTTCTTAGTTTTTTCTACCTTGGTGGATCCTCTAAATGGACAAGCAGATTGATGAAAATATGGTGATATGCAGCTCACCCATCTAATTCCAAAACACTGTGAAAATATTCTCTAGAAAATCCTAGTCCCTTGCATTAAGTATTAGTTACTAGATATAGGTTGTATAAAATGGGGAAAGGTTCCCCTAGTTTCCCATTTGTTAAAAGGAAAGGGCTCAACATTCCGCCCCTTTACTCCCATTTAAGTTGATTTGTAGCCCTGTTAGGATCCTTGTTTTGAAAATCGATCAGCTCATACTCGAACTCAATCAAGTTGACCAAGTTGACCTTGAACCAATCCAAGCTAGCCTGCATATGGAATCAGGTGACCAGTTCGGTACCGAACCAATCAACTCATCTGAACTTGGTTGAATCCTGACCTGAACCAACCAAGCTTCTTGTGTCATAGTGTGTAAGTTCATGGACTAAAAAAATCCTAATTTTGTTTTTTTAATATTTATTAATCTAACCCTAACCCTAAATGGAAATACCAAATATAATTGAATCCACTCGGTCAAGTTGACCTTGAACCAAGCCAAGTCAACCTGCACATCGGATCAAGTGGCTAGTTCGATATCGAACCAATCAACTCAACTAAAATTGGTCGAATCCTGACATGAACTAGAGAAATTTTCTATGTCAACACATATGAGTTCGTGTACTAAAAAAAACTCTTTATTTTGTTTTTTTTTATTATATTTCTTAATCTAACCCTAATACTAAATGGTAATACTAAATAAAATCTAATCCAATATGTATTGTAGCATTTAATAATACTAAATTCTTCAAGTACATGGAAAAATGTATTCAAACTTCAATGAAGGGATGTTGCAAAAAGCATGCACACACCATACTATTGGTATAGGTTAAGACACATTATATGCTACTACTTTGGCATAAAAACACCTTTTTCTGTATTACTTTTTTATTCTAATAACTTTGAATTCCTTTTATAGGTGTTAATTAAAACATAGTGGCTCTCTACACATACATGTTTACTATGGTTACAAAGCACTATAAACATGTTAAAACCAGATTGGAAATATCCAAAAAAAAATAATGATGCATAGAGATTATTTCATAAATATGTGAAAAACTGGGATAATAAAGAAAACCATGACACATTATATAGATCCATCACTCCATAATGAGGATGGCCCATTTTTACTAGATACAAAATAAATATTTGCATTCAACCCACCAATGGACTATGATCAACTCTTAAATCGAATACAAGGACATACAAAATGTAGTGCGAATTTATTCTTGAGTATAAATGGAAATGAGATTAAATGAATTTTTAAATTCCCTTGGAAGGTAAAGTCAGAGTCATCATTCCACATTGATAGAAAATGACATAAAACATATCAACCAAGATATAATCATGATTGAGGAAACATTCATGATCATAATATACTTATGATGTGATAAGAAAATGTGAATTGCTAACCAGTTATCTATCATAAGCAGTGTTGAGGTACATTATTGAATGTTCTTTTGTAAGATCCCTATCCAATCTAACCCCAAAAATTTCCCAAAATACCAGACAAGATGACTGCTAAAATGTACCATAATTGATTTTCATTAGCTACTTGTTGTAGAATGACACTCACTGGTTTGGAAGCTGCTTATAGGTTCAATGCACTTGAATATCTTACCCCACACTTGACCAATTTGGATTGAATGTCAACATGAGTTTATGAGTGTTGTAGGCACTATGACTTTTATGTTTGGGTTTGTTTGAGGCTTGACAACATGTTTATACCCTCTCAAGAGGATAATTATAAAAATAGAACATGATTGACATATCCATAAACATGAATGTAATTCAAATCTAATACATAATAAATGTTCACACTAGATTTCAAGAAGAAGGTTATTGTTGTAGATTTAATTCATTAACATACCACATAATGGTGCTTGTTCTTGGAAAACTTATAGCATGAAAACTATAGAGAAGAAGTACCTCTTTTCCAAGAAAGGAAGGATTTGTCCAAGGCTAGAAATGACTGATATATGCAAGATAGTCACTCATAAATGTCCCACCATCATTCAATAGTTGGAATCCTATAGCATACAAGGATTACTCTTCTCCTGGGATGTCTTCACCAATAGAAATGGGATTCGAATCCCCTTTTCAATCGGTATACGGAGTGAACAAAAAAATGGTATTTTGATTCCCTTTTTTAGCTGCATCCTCCTTCCTATGTGATCATCTTTCATAAATATTCCCTCAATTAAAAACAGTGCTAGGGTGTTTTTTCTTCCCTTTTACAGTATGTTTTGCAAACTTGATATTTCATTCCTTCCATTATTCCTCTGCAAAATGATCTTCGTTACCAATTTAATTACTCCCAAATTGACCCTGTCATTTATGACATTTATGATTTTCTCATGGTAAAACATAACCTGAAAAATGATAAACAAAACAATCATTTAGCTATGTACTAAAATTGTAAGAAACATACCAATGTAAAATAAAATAATGAGCATCTCACTTGAAATCATATCCATGAAGTTGCTCCATAGCCTCAGGTGCCATCCTGTACAACATATAACCAATAATAAAATGGATATGATAGTTTTGCAATACAAATAAACATTAATGTTCATCGACAATGGCACCTTCAAAAAAATATGCACCTAACATAACATTCACAATTACATTATACTGATGAAAAGGATAACAAATCCATAAATACAATTCATAAGATAAAGTTAAGAGCTTGAAACATGCACTAGCATGGGGTCCCCACAAAAGTAATCCTGGATCTTTGTATATCACTAGTATCATACATGCAAGTAGAGACACAAAAATCTCCTATCTTAATTGCACCGCTTTCATCAACTAAAATATTCCCATCTTGTAGGAGTATGAATACACATGTTAAAACTTCAATAATATGAAAAAGGATGTCATTTAAAAAGCACAGAATAAAAACATATAAGAAGTGAGAACATAGACTATTCATATATTATTATATCCTATAATAAGTCTGATGCAAGCACGAGTGCACAAGACTTGTAAATTATAATACATTAATGAAGAAAATGTTGTTTTCAATACTCTGGCCATTTGTACAGATTACACTAATAATTCCAACAGTGAAAAAATATAACAATTAATATTAACAATGTTGTATATAAGCTATGATCACTTTAACTTCCTTATTTATAGGAAATATAGAAAATAACATCTCAAATTAATGAAGTGTTATTTTTATTAATAATGATACCCATTATCTTATTGAGTCATATTTTAGTTAATATTCCAAAAAAAAATTGTACTAACTTGTGCTACAGTAATGGGGTTTCTAGGTTCTATATCTTTACGACAAAGGTTTCTAAGCTCATATGTGAAAAAAACATCAGAAGTTATCAAGTTTAAGAATTTCGATGAGTAATCTTACTTAATAATGTTGTATGTTTTTTCTAATCTAGCTATTGTTTTATCTTTCAGTATTTGTAATAGTTTTTGACTTTTCGAGCTTAATACAGTTTTCTATTTGAGATCCACTTTTCTACATGGTTCTTCTGACGTTTTGCATTTTCTATGGCTATGTACTGCAAAACATTTGCTTACTTTTAGGGTCATCTCATGCCATATATTTCAGACAACGGAGAGTACCATGTTCATGAGGGTGAAATTGGTGATGGTCTTTACTTCATCTGGAAAGTTGAGGTAATTTAAAAAAAGTGATATTGTTAGTGGGTTGTACTAAGTACCACAAGAGAGATTGAGTTTGACAAATCACAAAATATAGGGGAACGGGAGATTTATTAAATTGGAACCCAAAGCAATTGTTTCTTGGTTTCTTTATTTTTGGGTTCAAACTCATTTGCGTTGGATGGAATATTATTAATATAAAGAATTTGTCTCTTGTTTCTTACCTTTTTGGTTCAAACTTCAAACATAACATACACAGAAGGAAACACAAGAAATGGTCACAAAAGCTATGGTATGAAACATTGTTCATGGAAGTTGGCTAAACATTTAATATTTTTAATTAGATTCCAAAGAAGTTATATCTTGGTTCATTTTTTGGTTCAAATACATAACATATAGGGATTGAAACAAAAAAAATGGTGTCCATTGACAATGTCACATCCCAGGGAAACATGGTTTAAAAACAATTCAAAACTCTTAACATAATGCATACTCCAGAAGATTCACTACTACTATGATAAACTATGAAAATATGTATTCTCAAATACTTTGATGTCTTTCATGTGCTAGTGTTTTAGAGAGATTTTGTAGAGGCTATCAAGACTTATGATTCTGTGTTGTGCTAAGGTTAAGGCCAACTTATGTCTCAAAGGACAAAGTTATTCAAAATTACAAAGAACATAGCAGCGATCATAGGGGCCAACTATATTAACTAAAATGAGAAACATGAAATGAAATAGAAAACAGGGTCAAACCCAACAATAAGGAGTCTAAAGTTTTGGGGATAATAAATGATTTAGTTATTTGGCACACATGCATGAATAATTAAATTTTAACTATCATCATGGAAACAAATGACAAATCGTTAAGTGGATACTAAATATGTATGGACATTGGAAACATATATTGAAGTTAATTTTTAGAGACATTTCCCTTCATTCCATTTAGAATTTGACAATTTTTATATCAAGAATGTCAAAGATAATAAATCCTTGGTTAATACTTACCTGGAATTTGGTATTGTCATACTTCTACTGCACGATTCAAATTCCTGACTTGTTTCCTAGGGACTGATCTGAATAAACAGAGTTAAAAATTTGGGAGGAAATCATCTGAAGGATTAGAGATCAAAATTAGAGAGCCAAATGAAAAAAGAGCATTACATAGAGATGGTTTTCAACCTCTTCATGTCTCACATTCCTCTTATGATCACTGCTTTTGCAAGAATCCTTTCTCCTGCCGGATGCAACTGCCTTTTTCAGACTTGATTTTGCTTACTTTTCTTGAAATTTTTGAGGTTATGATCCACTTCCAGCTAGTGCCAGTGCTTAGTTCCATTTAACCAACACCAAGGTTCATATTCACTATTTCACAATGTCCCATGTCTGCCATTCTGAGAGCATCCCACTTGAAAGCCATCCATAATAGCTCTGAAAGGACTACCTGATAAGTAAAAACCCACTAAAATATCTTACAGATCCACTACTAAAATGGATGATTGTAGAGGGACCTGAATGATTGTTTCAAACCAATTCAGATGAGGGATTTCATGCACTAGATGAAAAATACATGCTAAATAAATATTTCTATGTTTTTTCTACATAGAGAACTTGTTTTTTATAATTCCAAATCATAATTATTTGAGAAAAAATAGAGCATGCTCAATCATTATAGGGTACTCATCAATTTGGGGGCATTATGTTATCCTCTGCATGACCTACAAGCCCTCCTCTACCTCTACAAAGCATCTGCCTTTGCAAACCCTGACCGCTGCAAGCCCTCCTCTGTGTAAACACACTTGACCTTCGGCAACACCTCTGGTGACCTCCTCTACATGACCTCCAGCAAACCTCCTTTGGGTGACCTCTGGATGTGGAGGTATATTGTGTCAGCTCCGCTGTGAAATTATTGATTGGGTTCTTTGTTTCGACGGGAAATATTGTGTCGGGATAGTTGTGGTTTTATATTTTGTTTTTAATTTTTTTGTTTTGTGTTATTATATTATATTTTATTTTATATATTTTTGTTTTTTTATTTTTTTATATTTTATTTTTGATATATTTTTGTTTTGTTTTATTATTTTATATTTTACTAGCCATTGAGATGTGACTTGACCATAGAGTCCCCAAGCAATCTAAAGTGTGACAATGTGTCAACAATTACGCCTATAACAAAAAAGAACAACTACTAGTCTGTTACTAGGCCTGAAACGAGCTCAAAACTTTGTGCCTACTACTTATGTGAACCTCGCTACCAATGTCCACTCTTTTTTCATGAAAATGAAATTCAAAAGGCCGGTTTGATGAGTCCTCCTCTACAAGACTTCAATTCTTTCATGAATATAATTGACAAACGACAACTATAAAAAACACTCAATGTCATGCAAATTCAAACAATGGCATGTAGCTAGATGGATCACAAACTATGCAGAGGTCGATTTTTGCATTGCTATAGAGAGGTGTTTTTGCATTGCATGGATAGGATTATGTTTTTATTATGTATATTGATGATACATGCTTATATCCAATTCCAAATGAGGTCCATAAGCAAGATAATAAGCTTATGAGCTTAGGTAACACCACAACATTGAAATCAAAACTAAAGTATGTTTTTTTATGATTATTGAAGGATCAATAATAGATAATATAATACTTGAATGTAAATTGGTTAGATTCATTTAGGAATTAGGTTTTCAAATTTTCAATAAGGGATGAAATAACAACACATCCTAATTCTATTATTATTGACCAAAAAAGAGTCAATAGGATTGAACATGTTGAGTACATCCACTCACACACAAATCAAAATAGTTACTCCAATATTTATGTAGAAACCCCCTTCAGATAAAAGGTAAAGATACAAAACACTAAAGGAAATTATTAATAGTTTTGGATGAGATTATTAATGTTTAAAAATGAAATTACATTTGGCATATCTTTTGTATCAATTTTCTACAAATGACTTTTCATGATCTTTAAATATCATATAATAATCAGGTGATAAGGAAAGGAAAGTGTTGTATAATAGAGTATATTTGGATTCATCAAATCACTCATGTATAACACATGATTGTGATAACTAAATTATTTAAGTACAAAATCACATTAAGGAAACACCTAAAACCATACTAAATTTATAATTGCATTACATCAGGTTGACCTTAAAGTACTTATGCCTAGTGTTGAAATTCCCTAACCCTACATTGTTAAGAACAAATTGTGATAGGATTGAAGGATTTACAAACATGATTAAATTAGAATTATGAAGGAAACATTAAATCTCATCACCCCTCAATTACAATTTTCTTGACTTCTAGCATAGACCAAATCTCTAAGAACTTGGATTTATTTTAGGGAATTTATGAAAATGTCGATAAATTGTTCACATTTAAGATTTGAGTGACTTCGATTAGTTTAAATGCATAGAGAATATTGTGATTTCCCTATGAAGTGCTAGGTTGGTCATATGAAGTGTTAACTCTAAGATAATCAATTCCATACTAGAAAGTACCAAGGGAAAGGATGATATAGCCTAATTAGTTCATGTGATGATGATGATGATGATGGTGATGTTGATGTTGATGCTGATGATGATATCCATATTATTCATTAGCATCACCATCACCACCATCATCATTGTCATCATCATCGTCATCTTCATCACCATCATCATCATCATCACCATCTTCCTCATCATCATCATCACCTGCATCATCATCATCATCATCATCATCATCATCATCATCTTCATCATCTTCATCATCATCGTATTGATCAACATCATCATTGTCACCATCATCATGATCATCATCGTCATCATCATCATTGTCTTCATCATCATCATCACCATAATCATCATCATCACCGGCATCGACATCACCACCATCATCATCATTATAGTCATCGTCATCGTCATCATCATCACCATCATCATCATCATCTTCATCATCGTCATCCTCATCATCATCATCATCATCGTCGTCGTCGTCATCGTTGTCGTCATCTTCATCATCATCATCTTCACCACCACCACCACCACCACCACCATCATCATCATCATCATCGTGTCCATAATCATAACCATCACCACCATCATCATCATCGGCATTAACATCACCATCATCATCATCATCATCTAAGATGATGATGATGATGATGATGATGACGACGATGAGGATGATGATGACGATGATGCTAAAGATGATGTTGATGATGATACTGATGATAATAATGATGATGATGATGATGATGATGATGATGATGATGATGATGATGATGATGATGATGATGATGACGATGACGATGATGACGATGGGGATGAGGATGATAGCAACGAGGATGATGATGATGGCGATGAGGACGATGATGATGATGCTCATGATGATGTCAATGATGATGATGATGATGATGATGACAATGATGATGATGCTAATGATGATGTTGATGATGATATTGATGATAATGATGATGATGATGATGATGATGATGATGGTGATGGTGATGACGATAATGACAACGATGACTATGATGATGATAATAATAGTGATGATGAGGATTAGAATGAGGATGCTGATGATGGCGATGAGGAATGATGATGGTGAGGATGATGGCAACGAGGATGATGATGATGATGATGTCGATGATGATGATGATGGTGATGATGATGATGATGGTGATGGTGATGATGATGATGACGATTATGGGATGATGATGACGATGATGATAATGATAATGTTGATGATTATATTGATGATAATAATGATGATAATAATGATGATGATGATGATCATCATCATCATGACAATGATGACAACGATGACTATGATGATGATAAAAATTGTGATGATGAGGATGAGGATGATGGCGACGATACAAATAGAAATTAAATGGAAAGTGGTGTAAATAGAAACACACTACTGTGTAACAAATAAAAAGTTAAGAACCTTAATTTCCTTTGTCATGGTCATAAGAATATTAAGTTTATTATAGTGTGATCTAACACATTAGCTCATACTGCATCGCATCATCAAGGAATCAACCTCACCACATGCGTAGGCACATAGTTGGGCCACAAGGTTTGTTGATTTACAATTATTTTCAAGGATTATTTTTATTGAAGATTAAGTACTTTTGGCTATGAGAATTATATATGGGGCTGCTATGTGTGACAAAATTCATAGTTACAATTTAAGGTCTATGACCCAATATTTTTGGTCAATGGTCATTTAAGATGTCAAAACCAAACAAAATTTTCTAATGTTCTAAAAATAGAAATATAATGTTCGAAGCCATTATAAGGACAAATTTTATCTAAATTGTTATTCTTATAATAGTTAGAAGAATTTCTTACAACAAGGCCATCGAATTTCCTACGACAAGGACATCAAATTTCCTACGACCTATCCGTCGAAAAACCTATGCAAGGCCGTCGATTTTTTTATGAAATATCCATTAAAAAACCTATGTAAGGTCATTGAATTTCCTACGATAAGGCCATCAAATTTCCTATGACAAGTCCGTCGAAATTCCTATGAAAATGCCTTCAAATTTCCTACGACAAGGCCATCGAATTTCCTACGAAATATCCGTCAAAAAACCTACACACTAGTATCGGAAATCCGATGATATAGCTGTCACATTTTTTGACGACATTGTCATCGAAAAACCTATGCTTGCATCATCGAAAATTCGACAGCGCTAAAATAATTCAAAAGACTCAGTAATTTTCATCATTGTTGTCCGACACATCTGTAGGATACGTCGAATGTCGTCGAATTTCACCATCGGATTTAGGGTTCAAATCCTGTTGTGAAATGATATTTACAAAGACTGTATGCTAGATGACCTAGGAATAGTATCTTTTAAGGTAGATCCCATTTCAGGGCTCTCCCAAAGGTATCCCGTCATAATCGACCAAATCATATGCTCCTTTCTCTAAAATAGAACTGATAATATAAGGCCCATGCCGCATAGACTCAAATTTTCCTGCCCCCAGCTTTTCATGTTTCTAGTCATAAGTCAAGAAAAGGTCTCCTTCATTGAAGGAACGTGGTTGAATAGTCTTGTCATATTGAAATTTCATTCATCATTTATGTGTCTCATTGGCTAAGGTAGCATCGTGTCAAGTTTCTTCAAGTTTGTTTAGATACAAGAATCATTCTCCATCTATAGTAGCATTGGGCAGCAATTCTATAGCAATATTCAAAGAGGGGATCTCACATTCTATCAGGAGGGTTGCTTCTAGCCCGTATACTAGTTGAAATGGCGTAAAACTAGTGGAAGTTTTCACAGTAGTCCTATAGGCCTAGAGTGTAGAGAATAACTGCAAATGCCAGTTTGACTTGGCCTTCCCTACCATCCGCTGAAGCATTGTTTTTAATACTTTGTTTATAGCTTCAACTTGGCCATTGGCCTAAGGATAGTAAGGTGTAGAGTTATCATGATGAAAACCTAATTTGGCGCTGAGATCTACCATCATTCTGTTTTGAAAATGTGATCCATGATTGGTCACAATGGTCCTAGGGATCCTGAATCTAGCAATGATACGGTTGAATAAGAATAGTGCAGTTGTCTTCTCATCTTTGGTATATGTGGACATAGCCTCAGCAAATTTTGTAAAATATTCCATAGCCACAATAATGTAGCCACGCCCCTCGACTGAGGTAGGTCTACAATGCATGAATTCAATCCCCCATTTTAAAAAGGGGCCAACGGCTACAACGGGATGGAGTGGAGCTGGATGGGTGCATTTCTTTGTAGTGAATATTTGAGATGGTGGGAATTTCTTGACTAATTCAATGCAATCTTTTAAAATAGAGGTCCAGAAATACCCTACATGCAATATTTTTTGGGTAGTAGCCAACCCAGATAGATGACCGCCACAAGCTCCAGTGTGCCAATCATTTAATACGATCTTAGCCTCTTTATGTGTAATACAATGTCGTAATATGGATTCAATACCACATAAGTATAGGGTATCATTCAAGATAAGATAGCCTTTGTCCTGGTGGTGAATGCGATGACGTTCATTGCAAAAAGCAGTGGGATGATATCGTAAATTCTGGAGATACACAATGATGTCTCCATACCAAGGGTCAGTCGTACTAATGAGAAACAATTATTCATTGGGTAATGAATCAATGGGATCTATATTCTCCATAGTACGGGGAAGGTCACATATGAGCTGTATAAAAAAAAGAGACTTCTTGGAAGTACTTTTCACAAACTCCGGCTCAAATTCCCGGAGAATGAAAATACATCATGAGTATTTTCCCCCAAGCACTTGACGTGTCAATGCATAGTACATGGGGTTAGAGTCGGTGTAGACAGTGGTTGTGCAGAGAAAGATATAATGATAGAAATTTTGGACCATGATGACCGTGGCTAGAGCAAGTTTCTCCACATGTGAATATTGGGTTTTAGAGTCTAGGAGACTCTTACTGGCATAGTAGATCACATGTTCCTGATCATGTTCATCTGTTTGGACAAGGACCATGCCTATGGTAGACAAGGAAGCAGCAACATACAAGGAATAATCCTTAGTATAATTGGGTGGTTGCAACATTGGTGCATGGGTAAGTGCATTCTTGAGATTATCAAACGCGCGTTGCATGACACCATCCTGGACAAAAGGTGTATCCTTTTTAAGAAACCTCATGAAACTGTGTGTCCTTTATACATAATTGTAGACTCTGGAGTTTGGTTATGTTAGTTGGGGTAGGTAGGGAAAGAATAGCTTCAATCTTCAAGGGATCAATACGGATGCCACCTTTAGAAACAATGAATCCAAGGAGTCGGCCAGTTTCTACATAAAAAACATATTTATGGGGATTCACATGAATATTGAAATGACGGCACCTGAGAAAAAGAGCTCTCAAATGATTGGCATGGATATCCCAATGCTTGGAATGAGTAGGCAAGTTGTCAAGATAAGGTTCCACAACATGTTTGATGTCATGAAAAGCATACAACATGGCACATTAGAATGTCGCACCAGCGTTTCTTAAACCAAAAGGTAATTTACGATAGGCAAAGGTCCCCCATGGAAAAATGAATGCCATCTTATGTTGGTCGGATGGGAGAATCTGAATCTGATTGTAGCTGGAGAATCCATCCATGAAGGAAAAAATAATGCTTTCGGCACAATTATCGATTATCTCATCGATATAGGGAGTAGGGAAATTGTATTTTGGACAAGCCCTATTCAAATCTATGAAGTCAATACAGACCCTAATAGTGCCCTGCTTTTTGTTCACAGGGACTATGTTGGACACCCATTTAGTTAAAGGTATGGAGTAAATAAAACTAGCCTTCAGATTTTTTTCAACTTCTTCCTTAATGGCTGCTGCTTTTCGTGGATGAACTTGTCGTAGTTTCTGGAAGACGGGTTTGGAATCAGGATAGGTTTTGATCTCATGAACAACAATGGAGGGATCAATTTTTGGCATTTCCTTGTATTTCCAAGTGAAAACATCTTGAAATTATTTAAACAAGGCTGTATATGATTGAACCTCGGAAGGTGAAGAGTTCTTGCCTATATAAATGTTCTCTACAATGCCTGGTTTGACTGATATGTCCACGGGCATGGTTTTTGTAATATTACATAGATTTCATTCAGACTCGACACCTTGAGTGAGGATGGGATACTGAGGATCCACATTTATATCAAATGAAACAGCTAGGGAAAAATGTTTTTCTACCATATGACAAGGGGGAAGGAAAGAAGATCGATGATGATGGTATTTCCAGGGCATCTCGTCTAGTGACATGACTTCCATAATGGATTCATTTGTGGGAAGTACATGTGAAAGATAATCTAGAGATGGGGGTGGTCAAGCCAATAGGGTAGGTGATAACAATATGAGGCCACCAACAAATGGTTGTAGGTGGTAGAATCACCGGTGGATTGGACAACATTATAAACTTCTTCAAAAGGGGTGAGGGATGTTGATTCATCAACAATGGATTTTCCTTTATCTTTAAAAGTGTTAGAAATCATATTAATAGATGCATTTTGTAAAGCAAGAGGAGGATTGGATAATGGAAATAAACCCATTAATGAAGAGTCTTTGATAAGACCTACTCTTATGTCCTGATACTATGGGGTATTCAAAATCAGAACGCTATTTGAATCATTGGTGATAGCAGCTGGTGTGATGAAATATAACTGGTCTATAATAATAATCCTTCCTTGGAATGGGAATTGGATGATCTGAAAAAGGGTCGATGCTACAGCTTGCATAGCATAAAACTAGTTGCAACCTAGGAGTAGGTTATAGTCCAAAGGAGAGTCAATGACTTCAATGTGAATGGAGACTGAATTCCCCCCCCCAGTTCAACGTGGATGCAGGTAGTAATCCATAAGGTTGAAATCCACGACCATCAAAATCCTTAAGGTTGGTAGGTGAATGGTTGATTTTAGGAGAATGAATGGCTCTCCAACAAGATAAAGACATGACTGATGTAGAGGATCCCTCGTCGAAAATAGTACGACGAATGGTATTCCTAGTAATTTTAGTGGATATATGAAAATCCAATTGGTGTGAGAGTCAGGTTTTAAAATCATCTAGTTTGAAAGTGATGACGTTACTATTTTTAGGATCCATATCTCCAAGTGTAGTAAGCAATTTTTTCCATTGGGTGGGACAGGTTTGGAGTACTTCTAAAACCGACATAGCACAGGGTGCTTGAGCCAAATATTCTACTATGTTGTAATATTGGGCAGCACATGCATTAGGGTTGATAATGGAATTACAAAGAGTACCCTTGGGTGGGAAAAAATTTCTTCTGGAATGGGTTTTTCAATGTGTAGACCGTTACTAGGAGGAGGTGTGCAAGCTAAAGGTTTTTCAGGTGGAACTTCATCAAAATTATTTTCTGGAGGAGGGTCATAGCTATGTGATCTTGTGTTTAAGCTAATTGTTTCGCTAGACATCATTCGAACTTCATAAGTAGATGAAGATGACCTGTGCAAGGATTTATGATCGTTTAATTGTTGTTGGGTGGGGAAGGGATCTTTAAGGACTGCAGGGGTGGGTGAATTTTTCAAAATTTTACTAACTTCCTCGTGACGAGGACATTCCTTAGTGAAATGATCCCCCCCATAGATTAAACAAGGATATTTTACCTTTCTTTTATTTTTTGAATCAGCATACGAATTCTATTGTTTATTACGCTCCTATGGGTTATCAGGTTTTTTCGATTTATTTTTTCCTTTCTTCTTTCCACCGAAAGATTCAGCAGATTGAACCGCATTTACTTCAGCAAAAGCAATAGGAGAGGGTGCAGTTTTGGAAGGTGGAATTGCTGGTGGGGGGGTTTGATTTTGATTCTTAGAATATTTTACCACCATTTGTGTCTGAACTGAACCAAGTATGCCATCAATGGGTGGTTTAGTTGTGGGTCTTGATGGATCAGTTATGGGCCGAGGAGCATAAGGAATCAAATCATACAAATTTCCTGATTGGGAATAAACCAAATCAAGGTACTGAGCATGGATAATATCCCGCTCCTCGATAACAACACCTCCCATGGTGACATCTCTAGAAATGGGTGTAAGTAAAGACTTTGTAAACCAATCAGCTAGTAGCTGATCAGGAATGGGATCCTTGATTAGCCTACGTCTTCTTCTCCATTCATGGATATGATCGGAGATGTGGGTTGATGTGGTCTGTCGAAGAGAGGTTAACAGGTCTGTACCTGTTTTGTACCAGATGGGTAACTGAAAGTGTGTTAATAAAGCCATAGCTAAAGCATTAAAATCCCAAAAAGAGTGTTGCGGTATCTCTATATAACATTTGGTAGCAATGCCTATGAGAGGTCTTTGGAATAGTCAAAGACGGATCAAACCATCCATTAAATAATTGGATGAACACCATAGATGAAAATTCATCACATGGTTCTTAGGATATTCACCAGGTTTACCATCAAATTTAGGTATATCCAAAGGTAATTTGACCAGAATAGCAGGCCAAGAGGGGTCATGATGAATCAGGTCATTAATCAATTTGGACAAATCTGGAAAATCTAATGTTTCCAAAAGTGGAAATTTTTTATTGGGTTGCAAGTATTGGTAGTACTAATATGGAATTTGCTAACTAATAGGACATAGGCATATTGATAGATAGGTATGGATGATGCCCCCTAGGCTTGTTGATTAGGTTGTTGGTTATTCAAAGGTCCTCCATATGAAGGGTCTCCTAAGGGAGGTGGACCTCCATGGGGTGGTCCTCCAAATCCTTTGGATCCTTTGGATCCTTTGGATCCGCCAAGTCCTCTAGGTCCATTAGGTGGTGGTCCAATAGATCCACTGGATCCTCCAAGTCCACTGGGTGGTGATCCACCGAATCCACTAGGTCTACTAGGTGGTGGTCCATCGGATCCACCAAGTCCACTAGGTGGTGGTATGCTAGATCCACTAGATCCTCTAGGTTTACCTGGTGACAGTCCACTAGATCCATCAGATCCTCTAGATCCTCATGATCCATTAGGTCCTCAAGGTCCTCCAGGTCCACGAGGTCCTTTAGATTCACCAGGTCCTCTAGGAGGTCCTCCAGATGGTGTTCCTCCAGGAGGAGGTCCATATCCTCCACTAGTAGGGACATAATCTCCTCCATAAGATGGAACATTGGACCAATTCGATTGTCCCCATGGTACAAAGTCATTTCAAGGTAGGGAAATCTGGGATAGGATCCCCCCAGGGGAATAGGTTGATAAGTTGATTGAGTTGGGGGGGGTGATTCCCAGGATATGCATATCCCCAAGAAAGCAGAGTAATGGTAGGTTGGACCCATGAGGGACCTCCCTGACTGGAAGGAAGAAAAACCATAGTGGAACTGGGAGGACGGTAGTTTTCTATTGGTGGTCTAGAAGGTAAGTTTTTCCTCATGGTATAAATAGTCCCTCTAGTAGGCAATGAAGTTTGAACTAATGGTTTCACCCCAGGTGTAGATTTTTTTGGAGATTTTGGAATAGATGGGGAATTTTGAATAGGAGAGGGTGTCTGAATCAGATTATGACTAGGAGATGGGGTGGAAACCAGATTCTGGGTAACCATATTTTGAATTGGTAATTCTAGAAGTTGAGCTACACATGGTAAGGAAAGGGCATGATATCCATCTGGGGTGGTTCTTAAGGGGTTGGGATGAGGAGAAGTACCTCTCCTCTTCTTGTATTTTTTAAGTTCTTTTGCATGTGCATGCTTCTTATGCATGTGCTTGAAATATTCTTGGAAAAATTCTTCATTTGACAGATAATTTTGAAGTCTCGTTCTCAAAGGAGAAAGTATATCAGGCTCCAATTCGGTGGTAGCAGTTCTGTATCTAGCAATAGTTTTTCCTAGGGATGTTCTCGAGAAAGGAACATTTGGGTCATATTCTACCCCTATAGTTTCATTAGGAAAATGATTAGTGGTCCAGTCAGATGATCCAATTCAACCCTCCACTGGAAAGTGAAAGGATGTGTCAGCTTCAGGAGTCAACTGGACCAAAGGGTTGTTATAAACTCAGAACTCTTCTCTAGTTTTAGTAGTTGGAGTAGTTTCTATATGAGCTTCAGCTGAAGCTGGTGATTCCATGGTTACCCCTTCTTATCCTTCCATGGATGGAGGAGAGTCAGGAGGTAAACCCTGCAACCTACAGGATTGACGCCTCGTAATTTGCTCAGCCATGGTGGTGGCCGAAAGTCTTCTAATCTAGGTCAAAAATGAGGGAAAATACACAAACACACCTACACAGAGCTAAAGGTCACAAGCAGTCTTAAGTGATAGGACAGGTTCACAATAGTTTGTCTCTCACCAGGATTTTCAAGAACATGCAACTCATGATATACCTCAAGGGAACGTGCGTAGTAACCTCCCCGAATGTTGTTTTTGGTGTATTGCTCCAAATAAGACAGCCAAAGGGTTTTTTTGAGTTGGAAAAGGAATCCTAGTGGGGTCTCCCAATATATGCAAGGTACGTGGGAAATCAAATTGGTAGTATTTCTCTCTAATGCACAACCGTTCACAAGGGGCCTTCCGATATACAATTGAGTACATGAAGTACCTTTCTATATACCTCAAGGGTATGTGAAAGGTTGTTCAATATACCAACGGTACGTGGAAGAACCACGTGAGTCCCGAGTTGTAGTATAGACAAATTAATGACAACTGCTACGTTTTACGACACCCGAACACATCACTAATCTATCACCCAAATTTCTATACAATTTTTACCTAAATCTACCGTTAATTTAATCTGAATTATTAGGTGAATGTTTGTGAGGTGTTTTCTCCAATAATGCAAATTAAATCTATATGCAAAAGCACTTCTTTGACTTCGATGAGACCTGATTAGGGTAAGGAAGAGACCTTTTCTTTTCTTTAAAAAGACACACCAAAAGAATGCCATTTTTATCAGTCAAAAAAAGATCTTAATCAAGAGATGCAAAAGAGAATTCTTTCAAACACAAACATTTTTCAAACAAGCACTCAAAAGTCTCTAAAATGAAGGAAAGAAAAATGAGCCTCTAACATGCATGCAAAACTATTTTTTGCTAAAAGACCTATTCTTCTAAATCACTCATGCAAATGAAAATGAAATTTTTGTAAGAATAAACAAGAGAAAAATAACACGATTATTTTTGTATTTTCTGGAAAATATGAGGCAAAAAAAGCAGTTTTTTAAAGGAAACTAACTCTAGAAAGAGGCTATAGGTTTTCTTTTCAAAAGAGAATTTTTCAAATACTTTCTCAAAAAGCCAAAACTGAACTATTTTCCACTTCCCTTTATAAAAACGAAGAATATAACATCTTTGGAACTGAGCTCAAAATGAGAATTAGATTCGCGAAAACCAGTAAACTAAGACAACAAGAAAATAAGCAGAACACAGGAAATTTTTTAGAAAAGCAAGTAGTCCAAACAAGTTTGAAAAATAACATTTTTCAAGAAAATGAAAAATTTTACAGGCAGTTTTGAAGCCTACCTTAGTGCACTGAAGAGGTCTGCACCAGAGCGTCATAAGTCAGATCAGTTCTTTCTACCTTCTGAACGCTAGTGTCATCGACAGTCTGTCAAGTATGCAAGAAGGCACTGTTGGTGCACTTGAGAAAGAGATGAAAGGTGACCTAGGGAGATCGACACTCTGTCAACCAAAGAGAGGTGTGCCTCCTGAATAGTAGAATGAAAGGCCAAAGGTATGCAGGAGGAACCAAAAAATACTAAGTTGGAAAGGGTGAAAACCACTCAGAAAGATGGCAATAATCAGAAAAGTAAGATGAATGTCTTACCTTGTCAACTGAAATAACTAAAAAGAGAGAATAACCTTCATATATGGAATGGTTACCAAATCTTGTAGATCTGACTTGATCTGCACTAGATTTGACTGGATCCTCCCCAGATCTGGCCGGATTAAGCTTCCCCAGCAGGGTCACCAATTTTGTTACCAAGGATTCTCAATTAGTGCGGACACTATTTGTTCCCATGCTTTATAATTCATAATCATAGAACAAAAAGACACAGCAACATATCATTTCCTTAAATAATAAAATTAAATGACATGAAACACAATATACCTCAACCTTAGATCTCTTTGTCTTTTCTCCAAAAACCCTTGCAATGGTTCAATACCTGTAAAACAGATCAAAAGACAAATAAATGAGATGAGAGCATCATGATAGATTGATTATTTATATCAGTGATCAAGGATCCGATAATATCTAATTAAAATCAATACATCAAATATAGGAAAGGGGGATGTCTTTGTATTAATTATTAAAGAGATAGAAGTATAGCCAAAAATCCTTGATGTTGATGGCTTCAATCTCTACAAGAACATCTACAATCCTCTTTGACTATGAAGATCTCTCCATGCACAAGATATCTCTACTTTGCCTCTAACTTAGACTTCAATCCAACAACATAAGGGTACTTTTCTTGGCCTCCTTCACTCACGTCATGAAGGCTTCATTTATAGGCCCAAAACCATTAAGATTTACTTGTGGAATGGATAGAATGTGATCCTTACAGGTGAGGGAAGCGAATTCCACCTCTCCCAAGCATGTAGGAACTGACTCCATGGATAATTCCACATGGAATCTTCCAGAACTTTCTTTTTTCCTATTTTTTGACCATTGAAGCTCTTGGTAAAAAGGACATGTGCACCGACCTAGGGTTTTATCTAAGGAAAAAGGAAATGATTCTTTTTACTCCACGGTGAGAGGCACCATCGATGCTCTGTGTAAAAAGGGGAAAGGCGTCGACCCTTTAAGATATGGAAAAAATTCATCCAAGGAATCTTAGGTTAGATCTCTTAGAAGGAAAATGATCAATGTGGAATTTCCAAAAGGGCTACTGGGCAGTGTGGAATTTCCAAGTGCAACACCATACAACTGGTGCATTTGACTTGTATGAAAGATCACGTACAATCACCTACAAGAAAACAAGGATGAGAATTGTTCCAAAGAACAAGTGATGACAATTCAAGATTCACTCTATTAATAAAAAATGAAGAATGATGACTAGAATGCAATGTTGAAGACCTGAAGGGAAGTGCGTATTATCTTCCATATGGATCTACAAGATCTAGCATGCAGTAGATGGCAACATCATGGGATATAAGGAAAGATTCATAGCATGAAGGTTCTTATAGAAAGAAGGAATAGACTACGAAGAGACATTTGCAACCATTGGAAGTTAAGACACATGACAGAAAGACTCATGTGTGCAAATTAAAGAAGGCCTTGTATGAGCTCAGAAGGAACCGATGGGATAACACATACATGAGGATCTTGAAGATCACCTATAGTGATGAAGATCTTAACCCTTTATACATGGTTGAAGATGAAATTCTATAGAGGATGAAAATATGAGAGATGGGTGCAAAAATAAATTTTGAAAAGGTTCAAGATAGAGGATATTGTTATCCAGTGACCCTAGATGGATACATAGAATAATAGTAGCAGAGGAAGCTACTTGTCGCTCTGGTACAAGATACATAGAGTACAAAAGGAAGAGGGATAATTATGCTCTGCTTAAGAGGGAATGACTGTAGAAGATCCTGAGGTTCGACATGGTACGGCATGATGGAAAACTTACTGATGGATCTAGGGTGGACAGCTTACCGATGGACTCCAACCTTTGCTCCAAGGTTGAATGCGGAATACCAGTGATGCTTCTATTATATGTCGATGACCTATTCCTGACAGGAAAAGAGGAACTCATTAGAGATGCAAGAAGGAGACTTGTTGTCGAGTTTGAGATAAAGGACTTGGGCATGATGCACTACTTTCTAGGCATGGAGGTGTGTCAGAGTGCATATGGGATCTCCTTTGGACAAGGGAAGTATGCAATGGATATCCTAAAGAGGAACAGGATGATGGAATGCATGGACATGGCCACGCCTATGGCATTGAACTTGAAGCTATTGAGTTATGCTTCATCAGAGACAGTTGATTCCATGATGTATCATCCGATGATTTTTTCATTGATGTACTTGACAAAATATGAGACCAGATATTTTCTTTCCTGTGAACACATTGAGCTAGTTCATGACTAATTGCTGCAAATAATATTCTGAGGTACCTGAAGGGTACATTTTATTATGGGCTCAAGTATGAAGCGAATTAGAATATTAATCTAGAGGGTTATGTAGATTCAGATTTGGCAGGCAGTGCCATTGATAGGAATAAAAATTTGGGGTGCTTCTTCAGTATGTGATCAGGTGTGATCTCTTGGTTTAGTAGGAAAGTGTCCTGCATTGTGTTGAGAATAGTCGAGAGAGGAGCAGTGAAGCTCCATCATGTGATCTAGATCAAGATCTCTTGAAAGTGGGAGTTTTAGCATAGTCCGTGTGATAGGGTTTCTGAGCATAATATCCTAGTGAAGCTCGTAGGTTGCTCAGACGTAAACGATCCTATAGGTTGTCATCAGATGTAATCAGTCCCAGCAAAGCTCACAGGTTATCCTTGGATGTAATCATCCCCGATGTAATTCTATGGTAAAAATGTCCAGAGTGAAGTTTGAGTACTTCATGGAGAAGCTTGGTGTTCTCCAGATCGAGGTTCCCTCTAAGGGGAAGTGATAAGTTAATGATCCCTTTCAACATGGTGGTAGGCTAGGCCTCCCATGGTTGGATGTAAGTGTTGAGCCCTTTCGACATGGTCATAGGCTAGGCATCCCATGGTCATATGTAAGTGTTGATCCCTTTCGACATGGTGGCATGCTAGGCCTCCCATGGTCGGATGTAAGTGCTAATCCCTTCTGACATGGTGGCAGGATTGGTTCTTCCCATGGTCTGATGTAAGTGTCCCTACTGACATGGTGGTAGGATTGGTTCCTCCCATTGTCAAATGCAAGTGTTGATCCCTTCTGACATGGTGGAACGATCGGTTCCTCCCATGGTCAAATGTAAGTGCAAAGCCCTTTTGACATGGTGGCAGGATTGGTTCCTTCCATCGACAAATGTAAGTGTAGAGCCCTTTTGAGATGGTGGCAAGATTGGTTCCTCCCATGGTTAGATGTAAGTGTAGAGTCCCTCTGACATGGTTGTGGGATGTGTTCCTCCAATGGTAATATGTAAGTGCATAGATGTTCTAACATGGTTGCGACATGTGTTCCTCCCATGGTAAGATGTAAGTGCAGAGCCCTTCTAACATGGTTGTGGGATGTGTTCCTCCCATGGTCAAATGTAAGTGATGAGCCTTTCCGACATGGTGGTAGGATGGGCCTCCCATGGTTGGATGTAAGCACTAGACCTTTCTAACATGGTGGCAGGTTGGTCCTCCCATGGTTATATGTGAGTGATGGGCCTTTCTGACATAGTGGCAAGCTTGGCCTCCCATGGTAATATATAAGTGATGGATGAGCTTTTCTAACATGGTGGTAGGTTGGGCCTTCCATGGTCAGATGTGAGTTCTGGTATTTTCTGATATGGTGGTAGGATGGGCCTCCCATGGTCAGATATAAGTGTTGGATGATCCTTTCTAACATGGTGTCAGGATGGGCCTCCCATGGTCAGATGTGAGTGTTGGGCCTTTCTGACATGGTGGCAGGATGGGCCTCCCATGGTCATATATAAGTGTTGGGTGGGACTTTCTGACATGGTGGTAGGCTAGGCCTCCCATGGTAGGATATAAGCATTGAAGAAGATGAAGAACTACATGGAGGCTAGGCCTACAACTAGCATGAAAAAGGGTTGTATCTGTAGAACTTCCTATGATGAGTAGAATTGAGAGATAGCACCATTTGCTGAAGATAGTGGGTGTAGTGATGATCCAGCTTTGATAATGGTCCAGTGATGATGAGGATCGAGTGATGACACAAAGTTTGATGAATGATCTAGTGATGAATACTTGTGCTGATGAATTGTGTCAAGAGAATAACTTCCTAGTTAAGAGGGAGTGTTGATGTATTTGTAACTTCAGAATGTATTCACTTGTATCTTTTATATATTGTATTTCTTTGTACCCCGATTTTCCTATCGGGAGCATCATTAATGTAATAAGGTCATGTAAATTCATAGAGGTTAACCCTCTATTTTAAGTCGAGAAAATAGTCCCCACAGTTTCGGGGTACTAGGGTTATTAGACTCTCCTAGAGAAGTAGACCCTAGTAAGTAATTTTCAAGTGGAAAACTAGTATAAATAGAGAGTGAGACTCTCTATATGGAACACACACTCACTCAACTGTAGCGCATGAGTGAGAGAGAAGGATCTCGCACAAGTGAGAGAAAGTTTTGTTTTCAGAGATCATCTTTGTGTTTTTGTGTTTTACTTTTTCCATTGGTGCTCATTATATGTCTGAGGAAGTTGCGGGGTTTTCTCCTTTGTGGTTTCCACGAGGAAAAATATTTGTGTCTCTTGTCTCTTGTGATTAATGTTTTGCATGTTATTCTCTCAAATAATATCCTAATATCATATTTCTTAAATGATAAAAATATAAAACAGCAGTCAGGTTTACCTCCACCTCTATGTCATCTTTCATCATAGCTTCCAGGGAGGCCGACTCCTTTCGTTTAGACACAAGGTGAACTCACTATCAAAATATTTAGCATACTAGAGTTGGGAAGAACCA
The DNA here is from genome assembly GCA_001517045.1 of Pseudotsuga menziesii. NCBI lineage: Eukaryota > Viridiplantae > Streptophyta > Pinopsida > Pinales > Pinaceae > Pseudotsuga > Pseudotsuga menziesii. The sequence goes on from LPNX010783999.1 coordinate 236,695, forward strand.
ATGGGGGGTTTGTAGGGATGGAATTATATACTTTAATAAACTTATCAGAAAACTCTTGGATAGATTCACTCTCCCTACTCCTCATGGAATGATATTGAGAGAGATATTGTTTAGGGTTCTTCTGGTCTTCCCACTTGTCCTTTAAATAATATTCAAAGGCTTGATAGCTCAGTATAGAGTTGTTTGTGAGTTTTCTGTACCATTTTCTCACTTATCCCACTAGGATTTGGGAAAATAATTTGACCTTGACATCATCATCGTCCACCTCTTCCAGGTCTATCCAATCTAAAAACCACCCTAGGTTTTCTTCAGCTGAATAGTCCCTTTCCCCATTGAATTGCTTGAGCCTCTAGGAATATCCTAGAGGGAGGTCATGAAGAACAATAGGAAGAAGGAGAGGAGCAAATCCATTTTCCATTCTTGGAGGTATCATAGGGTTTACAAGGGGGTTTAAAACTTGTGGAAAATAAATTGGTAAGCTGTGAGGAACTAAGGGAATGTGGGGAGTTGTGAAACTAGAAGATGAAGGTTGATTCGAATTTGAAGCAGTAGGAGACAAAAATGTGGCAGAATATTTCCTTATGAATATGGAATTTAGTAGGGTTGAATCCATAGTAAGTGTAGGGAACTTTGGGTTAGGAAAGTGTTGGAAATCTTCTCCTAGAGGCTCTGAGGTCAGGGGTGACTAGGAAATGAAGGTAAGATCAAACACAGAGGCATTAGAAACCAAGTTAGAGAGGATAGACTCAGATTTAGTTCTAGGGAATTTTATTCCTAACTCCTCATTACAATGTTAAGATATATCACTAAAAACAATAGCACCTTTAGCAGGGAAGGATAGATTTATGACTAACCTTTGCAGCCTGTTGGACCTCCAGATTGAACTTTATGGATCAAATATTTCTTGGAAGGAATCTGCATCATGATTTATCCTCATGTGGGTTCTTCTAGCCGCCAGTATTTTCTAGTGGATTCAATTTCAATTTTTTTTTGGAGTTTTCAAAGCATGTACAACCAGCATGTGTCTATGACCGGCTACTAGACCAGAACATAGAACTAAAACAATGTCATTCTTCCTGAGGAGATAATAGCAATTAGTTTCCTCGGCAACGATTCCAAGATGTTATCACCCTGTAATATCCCTATGGTTGTGGTAGGAATTCAAATATTTAACCATTTCAAACAACCTTTATACTATATTCTATCCAATACAGTCAAAGAGGGATCTCTGTTTGTCACAGAAACAAATTCACATATACATATGGCTTTAAATGGCTTGCAGAAGGCTATATTTCTGATAGTAACATGGTATTTGAAGATTTAAAAATGGTGAAATAGCATTAGAGGAAATTTGAGGTCTAAAATGGGCCTCCTAAGGAAAATAATAAAATAATAGTTATTAATTTTAGAGGAAGAATGAAAAAACTACTTTTTGTGTTCGTATTTTTAACATATCTCCTTGTGTTTTTACTCAAATTCTAAGCGAGAGAGCTCATTGGATGCGTAATTTAATTCTTCATCCAATGAGTACCGACACTGCATACTTTTGACAGATCATGCTGCCCCAAAAACAAGAAATACTTGAAAAATGTGATGATGACATCATCATCACATTTTTTTAGGTATTTCTTGTTTTTGAGGTAGCAGGGTCCGTCAAAAGTATGTAGTGTGGGTACTCATTGGATGTGGAATTAAATTACACATCCAATGAGCTCTCTCGCTTGAAATTTGAGTAAAAACATAGGCATATATGTTGAAAATACAAACAAAAAAAGTAGTTTCCTTTTATGACAAATATGTCAAATTCAACCATTATGGTTGACTCATTTTATTGAAATTCTATTGGTTCCTGAATTCCAACTAACAAAATTTATTGTTGGCATGTTTTCTTAAAAGGCCCATTTTATACCCCAAATTTCCTCTAATGGTAGACAAGAAAAACCATTGGTCAATGTAGTCAAGTCCTGAAACATTCAAGGACATACAACAAATAATAACCAGAAATAACCTTAATAATCTGAGGCAAAATAGGCATCAATATTCAACAAAATATATTTAAATATATGGTAGGGGGGAATGCAAAGAAGCTCGATGAAATAAGAGGCACCTATCCGAGGATGAATCTCCTGAACACACTTTTAGCAGAAGAAACACCAAAGGCTAATAACTGCAATGGAGCATAGAAGGTGAATTCCAAAACATTTACCAAAAACAAATAAAAAAATGCATAATCTAATGCAAAGAGTGCTTATTAGAGAGAGAATTACTCACACACAACTAGAAATGCATTACCAAAAGAAACAAAGACATGAAAATGGAGTTACAAAGGAAAAAATAGACTAAACAATGAATGTTGTGATGAATCTTAGACATTTGAGCTATGCTTTCATTAATGTTCCCAAGAAAATGATAGAGCTACAAAACTCAAGTGCTAAGGCTTTTGAATGAAATATTTCAACCCTTTCTTCCTCTTTCAAGGGTGTACTTATAGAGTCTTGGGCTCCCCAGACCAATTTCAAAACAAAGCCCCAAAAATAGTTACAAAAAAGGGGATCAAATCTGGATGATCATAAAATCCCAACAACCTCTAATCTAGCAGATTCACCATGATTTGTTAACAAAATAGGAAAGCATGCTCAGACACACATACTGGACAAAAATTGGAACAAAACAACTAGAGACCACTCCTTCTGGCTGAAAACGACGGCTCAAAGAACCTTTGACACTCTGCAACAGACTTTATCCTTCCATACATCTTTAACCAGTGAAATCATCATGGATCGTTGATTTGTTAGCCAAAACAAGGAGATGGAAGCACGCATCTGAACTTGCGTGTTCTATAAAATTTCATAGATTTTCCCCATGACTTTCTTCGTACTAGTTGAATTAGAGGATTTTTCCTCAACCTTGGATCTGGATCAACCTTGATATCAGTTGTCAAAACATGTAGCCCCTTTAAATGATTCCACATATTTAAAAAGTTCATTTCTTCTTGCAAGTTAGATTGACGAGATCAATCCCCATCGTGGATCTGATATCATGGATGATCTAGACCATTGAAAACTATGGGGTCTACATATTTCCTCATACCAGGAAGTGTGCTTAACTCATGCACATGTTCCCTTCTTCCGCGCCATTGAAATCTATAGACTTGCTTTGAGTCGTCAATCTCATGAAAAACAGAACTCATAACTTCAACTTTTCACCATCAAATTATTAAGTTTCCATATTTTGATCTCTACCTCTTTCCTTTCTTCCAGACCATTGATCTTGGAGGAAACAATCTAAGCCATAGATATGGAAGATCGAGGAGGGTGGAAATTGAGATTTGAACTTTACACGAATTTTGATTTTGAACTTTCTACTCTCGGCTTTTCACTTCTGCCTTTTATGTCTAAGCCATTTATCCTTGGTGACAACGATTCGAGCCGTTGATTTGATGGAGAGAGGAACCCATAAATTTAACTTTTCATGACTAAGCGATTTGGTATTTTTGCTTTTTGATCTCTGCCCCGCTGCTCCTTTTCACACCATTGATCTGGGTAGAAGCGTCCTAGGTTGCCGGATCTTGGATTGCGTAAGGCAGAAGTCGGAATTCCATTTTTCATAACCAAATTTTTACCTCTTTCATACTTCTACTCTTGATTTTCCTTGGGCAAAAATGATCTCTTTCGAGGGTTGGATCTCCACCGTCTATTCTTTTCAAGGCCTATCCTTGATCGGATTTTTTTATACTTAGGCACGTTTCTATGTCATGCCTAATTATTTCTTACTATTTTGACAATCATGATTAGGAATAAGCCTCCCAAGAAACTTCCAACTCATTCTTGCATACATCTAGGTCATAATATATGAAATTTCTCTGACCCTACTTGTTATCTCCTAAATAAATTGGTCCTCAATAGATCAGACTCAGAAAATTTATTTGGTATAGTGATGAAGATTTCAGGGCACATTATGAAATATTTTGGTGTTTAATAAAGTTTGCAATGACTTATACTCTGTTTTTTCCCATAAAAATCAAAGTTTAGCTTTCGGTGGCTTAGGAGAACATCTCAACTGTTCATTAGCCATTGAAAAGCCAAGCTTTTGGTAGCTTAAAAATAGAACTTAGGGCTACCTTAGCCACCAAAATCTCAATAAAGATAAAACGGTTGGCGCATCCATCACAATCAGTAACTGTCAGCAAAAGGAGCACCACCATCAAGCCATTAACCACCGAAAAGACTAGACTTGCAATAAATCATGATTTGGTAAGAGGGGTTGTTATATAGCTGAAGTGACCTATCAAAACCTAAAACCTCTCTACCCTCCACCTGGCCCATGTCTATGATTGAGTCACCACAAAGCATTGGTTTCTAGTTAGAATGATTACGAAACTAGCTAGCTCACGGGTCTCATCAAAATTAGCCGTCACCTTGCTCAATTCCCAATTACCAGTCAGCTCCCTCAAAATTAGCACCCCCTCCTTAATCTATTCCATATTACTTGCATGCATCCTCACTAAGCTAAGATCCTTGAAATCTAGCACTGAAATTGCCTCCTCCAGGGTTTGAATTTTCAATTTTGCAGTTACATAAAAACAATCCAAGAGATGAAGAAAGGAGGGGGACCTTCCCTAAGAAAGGAGCTAGGTGATGTTGGCTACCTTGAATCGCACCCAGATCTGTGTCAAGTTTTCAAAGACTCGGGATCCTATAGGTTCTGCAAAAAGATTCAGGGATCCCATCAATAAGTGGCAGAAGCCTTTGCTCTCTCCTTTGATGGTTCAAAAGCAGTTATTGGTAGAGAGGAATTCCAAGTGGATGAGGCTCTGATTGTAGAAGTAACAGAGATCCCAAGTACCGGGGAAATCTAGTTCAAAACCAAAATCACAAAGAATGTAGAATTCAGGTCTTACCTGAAGCCTGAGCACAAGAACATTGTCTGGAAGAAGAGCATTCCCACATCCTGGCTTGAGGAAAAATGGCAGCACTTATTGAAGGTAATTCTATTCTACATCACTTGTGAGGGCATGTCTAATAGGGTAATGATATACCATTTCAAGTTAATGAACCATTTTACTCATAGGAACCCCTTCAACTTTCCCTTTTACCTATACAAGAGCTTGAATAAAATGGCCCATCAAGTTAAACCCCAGCCCACCAATATTTTAGGAAGGCTATCACGTCACGGATTGATCAAGTTGATCATCCTTGAACTACTGCAAAGAAGGAATGTGGCCTGGACATACTTCCTATTTTGGAATGAGTTTGATACAAAATTGCAGCCATAAGACAAACGAAAGTCTTCTTCAAAAAATTCCTCCACTCCCAGAAGTGGTAAGAGGAAGAGGAGGGCCATCTCTCTAATTGTAGTGGATCAGGCCTCTCCAGCTACTAATACCAACAAGGAAAATAGGAACCTGGATTTCAGTGAAAAGGCAGAGGAAATTCTAGCACCGGGAAAAAATATCCTCAACCTACCTTACTCTAATTCTGAGGATGAAGAGGAATAGGAAACCAACCTAGCAGATCAGATTCAAATAGGGAAGGAGGAGTTTCCATAACCTACACTAAATGAGGATCAGGGTGAACCAGTAGCAGAGGCTTCATCTAGCAAACCTAGATCCCAAAAAATCAATCAACTGCTGAGGCAAGTGTATGAGCTAGAAATATTGGAGAGGGAAATCAAAAGAACCAATGAGAGGTTAACCAAGAGGAATTCTAAATTAAATGACTCCCTGCAAGAGATAAAAAGGAAGTATACCAAGTTTAAGGAGAGCAATCTCAGGTTAGGGAAAGAGAAAATTAGGCTCTACAGGAAAATCAGGCTATCCAAATTGCAAAAAGGGAATTCCAGCCCTCAGTCTCAAGCTCACCAGAAGCTAGATACCCTAGAAGAATTAGCAATGCACCTTTTTGTCCCAAGGGCATCCTGTTATGCTGGTGCCATCCCAAACCCTAGGCAGGCTACAGAGACACCTAAGGATCAGCACTAAAGCCTTAAAACATCGGTGTAAAGCGTGATTACAATTTTGATTAAAATTTTAAACCAGAATTTTCGGTAGCTTAGGAGAAGACCGCAGTTGTTCATTAGCCACAGAAAATAGAGCTTTCGATAGCTTACAGGCTCAAAGTTTTTATTTCTTAGCCATTGAAAGCACCAACAGTGCAGAAAGGTATAGTTTCACACAAAACCGACTTTTTTTAATCCAAACACCTCATGGATGATTTATAAGGTTGGAAATTAATTAAAGGCACCTGCATTTTGGATTTGTTTTAGTTTTGAAGGTGCCATCAAGGTAAATTAGGTCACACATCCTACCTACTCTGACAAAGTGTGACTTGTCTTCCAAATGGAAATTTCAAGTTCTCCTTCAGTGTCCACTACAGCTATTAAAGAGTTCGAGGAGTATGAAGATTTTTTAGTTAGGTATATTGGCAATCAAGATAGGATTTTGACCTATTTTTAGCAAACAGTTATGATTATCTATTTTTAGTAAATTCGATCCAATTTTTCAGGATTTGAAATAAATTTTATAAAGGATATAAAGCCTATGACTAATGTAGAATAAATGGTTCAGCTTCGGAGACTTTTTAGACACGTATTGTATTCAAGATCCTCATGTGCTTTGTCACTTTATACAATCTGTTTTTCCATTACATGTTTAGATTTAATTTTCTTTCTATTCTGTACTTGTGTTTAGATGTTTCATTCATGTTTATTCTATTTACTTAATGGAAGATAGTTTTCATCCTATCTCTATGTGGGTTATTGGAATTACAAGCATATTTTCCTTGTTACGATGAGTCATTCATATGTGAGTGCCTTATGTGTGAATCTTCTAGCATTGTGAGTTCTTCATCTATTGACCTTTATTACAAAACCTCTAAACATTTATAGTTAGAAGCCTTGTCTATTTGATTGAGTATTATGCATGTCTTGAGTAAGTGAGGCCTTATTGGTCATCTGACTTGATCCACTGAGTAAACCATTTAAAAATATTGAAGTTACCAAGCATCTTTGAGCTGCAACCTAGAAGAGTTTCCTAGAGAGATAAAAAATTGGCATCATTTCCATGGAGAAGAGACTGAAGCTCAACTTCCTTGGGGGATGACATAGATCCTAATTTGATGGTAGACAAAGCTGGGACATTTTTTGGGTTGTAATAATCTATCTGGAGACTCCATTGGAATAAGGTTTCTTTGAGAATACCAAGTACCAGAGAAAATACTCAAAGGCCACCAGTAACACCTGTTTCAGATCCTCAAAAGATTATAAGGAGAGGAAAACCTTCACAAAGGAAGGTTTCCAGATCTACAAGGGGAGCTGGATCAAGTACTTCTAGAGGTATTTCACCTATTATATCAAATAGAAATCCCTTTAATTCTTCTTCTACTAAAGCATCTAGTTCGACAACTTACAGGCCCGGAGTTTTTCTTTCTTAGCCATTGAAAGCACCAACAGTGCAGAAAGGTATAGTTTCACACAAAACTGACTTTTGTTGATCCAAACACCTCATGGATGATTTATAAGGTTGGAAATTAATTAAAGGAACCTGCATTTTGGCTTTGTTTTAGTTTTGAAGGTGGCATCAAGGTAAATTAGGTCACACATCCTACCTACTCTGACAAAGCGTGACTTGTCTTCCAAATGGAAATTTTGAGTTCTCCTTTAGTGTCTACTACAACTATTAAAGATTTCAAGGAGTATGAAGATTTTGGAGTTAGGTATATTGGCAATCAAGATAGGATTTTGAACTATTTTTAGTAAATTCGATCCAATTTTTTAGGATCTGAAATAAATTTTATAAAGGATATAAAGCCTGTGACTAATGTAGAAGAAATGGTTCAACTTCGAAGAATTTTTAGACACATATTGTATTCAAGATCCTCATGTGCTTTGTCACTTTATACAATCTCTTTTTCCATTACATGTTTATATTTCATTTTCGTTCTATTATGTACTTGTGTTTAGATGCTTCATTCATGTTTATTCTATTTACTTGATGGAAGATAGTTGGCATCCTATCTATGTGTGGGTTATTGGAATTACAAGCATATTTTCCTTGTTATGATGAGCCATTCATATGTGAGTGCCTTATGTGTGAATCTTCCAGCATTGTGAGTTCTTCATCTATTGACCTTTATTACAAAACCTCTAAACATTTATAGTTAGAAGCCTTATCTATTTGATTGAGTATTATGCATGTCTTGAGTGAGTGAGTTACTATTGGTCATCTGACTTGATCCATTGATTAAACCATTTAAAAATATTGAAGTTACCAGGCATATTTGAGCTGCAACCTAGAAGAGTTTCCTGGAGAGCTAAAAAATTGGCATCATTTCCATGGAGAAGAGACTGAAGCTCAGCTTCCTTGGGGGATGACATAGATCCTACTTTGATGATAGACAAAGCTGGGACATTGTTTGGGTTGTAATCATCTATATGGAGACTCCATTGGAATAAGGTGGTTTCAAGAATACCAAGTACCAGACAAAATCCTCAAAGGCCACCAATAACACCTGTTTCAGATCCTCAAAAGATTATAAGGAGAGGAAGACCTTCAAACAAGAAAAATTAAATGACAAGAAGAGTTCAAATAATCAGGTCTCTCACCAGGATTGTCAAGAAGGTGCCACTCACGATATACCTCTAGGGTATGCGTGTAGTAATCTCCCTGAATGTTGTTTTTGATGTATGGATCCAAGAAATATGGCCAAAGGGATTTTCTCAGATGGATAAGGGATCCTAGTGGGGTCTCTCGATATACTCAAGGTACATGGGAGCTAAAATCGGTAGTAGTGCCATCTAATGCATAACCGTACACAAGGGGCCTTTCGATATACAATCGAGTACGTGAAGTACCTTTCAATATACCTCAAGGGTACGTGAAAGGCCCTTTGATATACCGAGGGTACGTGGAAGAACCACACAAGTCCCGGGATGTAATGCGGACAAGTAACGATAGCTCCTACACTTAACGACGCCTGAACACGTCTCTAACCTATCATTCAAATTGCTATGTAAATTATAACCTATAACTATCGTTAATTTTAAAGTGGACATTTAGGTGAATGCATGGAATTTTGACAGAAAAAGTAAAACCATGCAGTCTGCTCATGCAAATATTTCACTTTATCGTTTGCGGTATGCCTACCTACAAGAGGGAAAGAGAGTATTTTCTTTTGTTTCAAAACCAAAAAACTTCCAAACAACAATCTTGAACTAATCAAAATCAAAGACAAGAAACACTTTCCAAACTCATTTCTCTTTTTTGAAAGCAATAAAAAGGGGAAGAGTCTCTTTTCCTAAAAGAAAAACAAGAAGCACACTACATGCATATGCACTCTATTTTTCAATTTTTCTTAAAACATAGATAAATCTAACTTAAAAATACCATATTTTTTATTTTGATGAGATAGTACTAAATGCATAAGAGACAAAAGAACATAAAGAGCTAGAAAGCTTGTGAGGCCAATCAGAGATCCAATGTCTAATGCTCAATGATGATAAAAACCTAATCTCAGTAAAAAAAAATCGTATTTAAAGAAGCAAAAAGAAGTCCTCTATGAAAACAAAAAATGAAATCAAGATGCTAATCAAATGTTTTTCTTTCAGTATATATAAGAGAAATGAAAAGAGATCTCACTAACACCCTAAGATTTTCAAAAAACAAGAAATCCTTTTACAATCACAACCAACAAGCACAGAAGTGAATGAACAATTAATAAGCCTAATCTAGCTTTTGAATTCTCCAACCAACCCAATATTTAACCACAAAATTTCAAACCACAAGCATCAGATTCTAACACACAAGACTGACACTACAGGGCTAAAAGCAAATCAACTAAATTTTTTTTGCAAAAATGAGAAAAAAGTGGTCTTGGAACAAGGCCTACCTGGCATAGCGCTACAGGGATCTTGATAGAGCAGTTCTGGACCAGCACCACTTCTCGCTAACAGGACCTAAGAAGCGGCACCGTGTGCTACTAATAGGGTTTAGGCGGTGGCACAGCTTTTAGGAAGTGGCACCACTTATCGCCAACAACATAAGAGTGGTTCCCTGTATAGATCCAAAAGACAAAGGAGAATGACAGATCAAATTAGAAAAAGATTGGATCAAGGTAACATTCAATGGATTGATAGTAAAAAAGAGCATAAAAGGTCAAAATAATTCAGATCTAGACAGATCTGGAAGTTTCAAACCAAAATACTCTGAGTTACATAGTAGATCTGAATGAAGAGAGTTGGAGATGGAGCCTAGATTTGGACAAGAGTTGAAGAACTGAGGAATATCAAATCAACTGATACATGTATCTATTCCCTAGTGGAGTTGCCATATTTGTCACTAGGAATATTTCACTTTCTACAGACAGACGTTGTTCCTCTTGTTTGAATGGTTTAGATCCAGAACAAATGAGTGAATGACAAAGGATGAAGACCCTCCTTGGATGTCATAGACACCTGGAATGCTACTTCGATAGTGAACTTGTGTACCTGCAAATAGATCAAACATGCAAACACATCAAAGCTACCAAAACATCATCTACTTATCCATGTTAGTGACTAAGGAATCTAACAACATATACATGCGAAATCAAAACAACAGTAATGTGGGACAGAAATCAACTTTGAATTAAATATAAATAGAGAATATTACAACCATTTCCTTAGTGTTGAAAGACATCTCCATGAAACCAACATCTCATCTCCAGAAGCTCCAACTTTACTCTCTATGCTCTCCAATGGCTTGGAATAGGTAGTCAATCCAACAGCATAACAATACCTCTATAGTTCTCCCCCTCAACTGTGGACATGAGCTTGTATTTATAAGGCTCAATGGATAGGGATAGTTGAAATATTTTTGGGTGAGGTGGCCTCTAAGATCCTATGATGGGGGATCTTGATCTCAACTAACCCACTATTATAGGGATAACGGAGGACACAAGGCTCATGATCTAGAAGCCTCGAGAAACTTCTCTTTTTCTCATTTTACCCAGGGTACTGCTTTTATTCTCTTACGACAGAGTGGTTAAGATAAGAAACTCTTATGGGACAAAGGCCACAGGTAGTGGCACTACCTATGGAACACAGGGTACAGGCGGCGTGAGTAAGGTACCGCTCATGGGACACAAGGAAAGCGCGGTGCTGAGTTTTTTCATGTAAGATTGACAAATAGGATAGGTTTCCACTCCAAGTGCTGGGATTAAGGGAAAACAAGGTATTATCACATGGTGAAGATAGGATTTGTGTATAACAATTGGTCATCTGACTTGATCCATTGAGTAAACCATTTAAAAATATTGAAGTTACCAGGCATCTTTGAGCTGCAACCTAGAAGAGTTTCGTAGAGAGCTAACACTACCCCTCCTTTTTTTACTGGCCCAAACCTTTGAAGGGGGATTAGTGCATATACCTTATGTAGGAATATTAAAAATTTAGAATAGGTGCTTACAGTATGTATCATATATTATCTTCTTAGGAATCCCATGAAGATGTACCGTTTCATTTATGATTACCCTTTGCACATCGACAACATCATAATGTATTTGATTGTAATGAAAGGTGTACTTTTGGTTAACTTATAAACCACTACCAAGATAAAATTATGTCTCAGATATGTAAGAGGAAGTACTACCATGAATTCCATGGAAATGACGTCCCACTTTGACATAGAAATATCATGACGATGTAAGGGACCAACTAGGTATTGATGGCCAAATTTAACTTGTTGGAATTCAAGGAACTTGGGAACAAATTCACTACATCTTTCTTCATACCTTCCCAAAAGAAGATCTTATTCATGTCTGCATACATCTTCTCCCCCCATGGATGTGCATAATAAGGTTCTCAATGGGATTTTTCGAGGATATTTTCCCTTATATCCCCTTCCTCAAGAATATACATCCTCCCTTGATATCGTAACAATCCATCTTTTTTCAGATGGTACCATTAATACCTGGATTACGGTTTATTCCCACCTTGAATTGTTGATGTTACCTTCAAATACCAATTATCCCCTAAAAGTTTCCCCAATACTCTCTCCTTTAAATCAACTTTGAAGGGAACTAAGAAGAAGCGACCTGGTCTTCTTCTTAGGGAATCTGCCACTACATTCTCCTTCCCCTTGATGTATGAAACAAATAAATCATACTCACTCATAAATTCACTCCATCCTATCTTCTTGGAATTCAAATAACTCTATGTAAAATAATATTGTAAGCTCTGATGGTTTGTTTGAAGTGTAAAGCTGATCCAAAGAAGATAGTTCCTCCACAATTTCAATGCTAACATTACTGCTTCCAAATATAATTCATGTGTGGCATATTGCTCCTCATGAGTTTGTATCTTATGAGATGCATAATCTATTACCCTTCCTTCTTGCATTAGACTTGCTCCTAAGCCTTGCTTCATGGAATTGGTGCATACAATGAAGTCTTTATAGATGTTTGTTACCCACAGGATTGGTGAAATTGTTTACAATATTTTCATCTCTACAACTGTGGCATCACGTTCACTGGTCCATTCATACATAATTCCCTTGCACTACAAGGTGGTGATGGACTTTAAAATATTATAAAATCCTTTCATGAATATTATATATTATCTTTCTAATCCCATGAATCTTCATACTTCATGTGCATTCTTCGAAATTGACCAATATTCGATGGCCTTGAACTTTTTTGGGTCTACTGATATCCCTTCCCCTCAGATAATATGTCCCAAGTAGTGAATCTCCTTCTGGAAGAAATAACACTTTGACAATTTCCCAAATAGTTTACGTTCCCTTAAGCACATAAATGCCATTCGTAAGTGTTCCTAATGTTCATTCTCATTATTAGAGTATATCAGAATATCATCTAAGAACACTTGCACAAAGCAGTCCAAGTTATTTGGGAAAACACCATTTATGAGTCTCGAGAATACAACTGGTGCATTGTTAAACCGGATAGAACCACGATGATCTCGTAATTCCCAAATCGAGTTCAAAAAGAAGTCTTAGGAATGCCACCTTCTTTGATCCACAGGTGATGATACCTTGATCATAGATCAATCTTAGTGAATATAGAATAACCTTTCATATGATCAAAGAGGTCATCAATTCTTGGTATTACATACTTGTTGTCCATTGTGTCCTTATTCAAATACTTGTAATTGATGCAAAATCACAGAGATACATCCTTCTTCATAACGAAGATAACTAGTGCACACCATAGTGAGATATTGGGTATAATTAGTACCAAATATAGTATTTCTTTCAAATGTATCTGCAACTCACAAATCTCTATTTTTTTCATTCTATAAGGAGCGTTTGAGTCTGGCTCTATGATGGGTTTTAGTTCGATTGTAAAATCCAGCTCTCTTTCTGGGGGTAACCCTAGAAATTATTTTGGAAAGATATCCTTGAACTAAGATAGTACAGGGTATGAGTTCAAATAAGTTCCTTTAATGTCACTCACAACCTATAATAGAGATAACTGACATCCTTTTCTTAGGCACCAATTAGCCTTCATTATAGATATGAAATAGAGGGACACCTTCCTCTTCAAACAATAGAGTTTAATTGATCTCCCTTCATCATCAAGGAACAATAATTTCTTTTCATAAAAATATAAGAAATATCTATGGCCTTCCAACCAATCCACATCGATAATGATTTCATAGGTCCCCAAATTAGTGAGATAAGCATCCAAATTAGTGGTTCATACTCCTAATTCAACATGACACCCTTACCTTAATACCTACTGCTTGTTTAATCGTGGAATACATTTCAATCAATTTGAAATCATAATGCTCATAGGTTTCCAATCCACATTTATCTAATGCATATGGAGAAATGAAACTATTAGCTGCACCTAGATCAAATAAGATTTCAAGTTTGACATTGTTTACATTACCAATGGATTCCACTATAGTGGTTTGATGTTCTACTTGGATGTTCTGAACCGCTGTGTGAATACGATGATTGTTTCCAAAAAATCCCATGGGTTCTTTTCCTTCTGTGTTCCTACTACTTGAATGTCCCACAAGACAATCCTGCTGATAATGGGGACCTCCATGTCCCCAACATGAGAGATTGGGATGATCTTGCATGTTACTGGTGTTTGGGTACACATGGTACTCCCAAAATACTGAACACCTAGAGAAGCTCACAAAAATAGATCACAAATCACCACATTGATGTTTTCACGTGGTTTAAACTTTCAAAAGGGAAACACTCCATGGCCTCAGCAAAATACCTACTTGAGGCAGTTTATTATGCAAAAGAAATAAAGTTACAAATGAGCTTCTCATGATCGATCAACTAGCCATTGACCCTCCATGCTCTTTAAATAGATATCATGGTCCAATCAGGTGTTAATCATATTAGAACATATCAAAGGTAGTTATGATATAAGAGAAGATGGATAGTTGGATCACTCTATGTCTAGAACATATCGTGACCATCATATTAGATATTTACAAATGCATACTAATTCATCCTAAAGAAACACACTTTTCCTAACAAATATATTATAACAATTTTATCTTAATTAAATCCTAAGTGTCTAAATATCCTAACATCCTCCCTTAAGAAAAACGTGGGATAAGATTGAAGGATTTACAAAAGTGACACTATTAGGAGAAGGAAGGAGGCATTAGAGACTAACCCCCCTTAATGATAAATTCTTGAACTCCTATCATAGATCAAAGTTTAGAAAACTTCGCTTCTGTAAGAAACTTTTCAAAGATGTATGGAAATTAATCATCTGTAGGGAAAAGGAGCACTTGAAGAATGTGATCATGAACAATATTTTTGATGAAGTGCATATCTATCTCAATGTGTTTGATGTGTTGATGTTGAAATCGATATTTAGCGAGCTTGATGGAATTTTGACTGCTGCACTAAAGTGGAGTAGGATGATACTACTCGAATCCAAACTCTGAAAGGATCTATGGAGGCCATAAAGCTTCCTGACTATAATTAACTGTGACTTGGCATTCTGATTTTCCTAAAGAAAGAGAAAAATTTTGTTGTTTCTTACAATCCCAAGTGACAGGTCCAGATACCAGATTGAAAACATAACCTATAGTATACTTTCGATCATCAGGATCGCTGACCCAATATGAATCAATGAAACCAACCAACAAAAGATTCCCCCCCTTGTACTGTAATCAATCCCAAACTGAATTGTACCCCCAATATATTGAAGTATTGTTTTTTCCTCTTTCTAGTGAATTTCATGAGGTGTTTTCATATAGCAAGAAACATGACCAATGACAAAATAAAGGCCAGGATGGGAATGATTAAAGTTTAAGAGACTACCAACAAGTTGTCGATACAAGGTAGCATCTACTTCAGGTAAAGTACAAGTGGCAGAATGTTTGACTCCATACTGGAAGGGAGAAGGGGATGGTTTACAATCTTCCATGTGAAAGAGACAAAGAATGTCACAAGAATACTTATACCAAGAAAGAAAGAGTCCTTCTTTGGTTTGCAAGACTTAGAGACCAGAAAATAATGCAAATGTCCTAAGTCTAACATTTCAAAAAAATTCTTAAAACTGGATTTCACATGGGTTAACAACTTAGGGTCACTACAAGTAAGAATAATATCATCAACATATAGAACACACATGATGATGTGGATCCCTCTTTTCTTGGTATAGACATTGGGGTGAGAATGGCATCTAGAAAAACTAGTGTCAAGTAGAAATCTATCCATATTGGCATACCAATCTCTAGGAGATTGCTTAAGGCCATATAAGTATTTATTAAGGTGATAGACAAGGCTAGAGTTATTTTGAACATATCCAGGAGCACATTCCATGTAAATTTTCTCCTATAAATCACCATGTAAGAATGAAAATTTGACATCCATTTGATGGACATCCCATTTATGTAAGGCTCTAAGGGAAAGAACAAGGTGGATGGCGTTCATTTTTGTGACAGGAGGAAAGGTTTCATTGTATTAAATCCCTTCAACTTGGGAAAAAAAATTTGGAAACTAACCTTGCCTTAAGTCTTTCAACACTTCCATCTGATGCATACATAGTTCTGTAGACCCATTTACATATGACAAGTTTTCTTTCTTTTGGAAGAGGTACACGATCTCAATTATCGTTCGCCATTAAATAACAATATTATTCATCTATAACTGCATTCCAATATGGATTTCCTGAAGCTTCTACAAAAGTCTCTAGATCATGATTCTATAATATTAATTCTTGCACATGATCTAGGAACTAGGAATCAAAATCATCAAAGAATTATTAACAAATACTCATGAATTGGAAATTATCGGAACCATAATTGGTTTCCTCTCTGTATATTTAATAAACAATAAAGGGTTACAATACCAATGCTGAGCAATGGCTTAACTCCATGAAGAATTAGAATACCTAAGGAGAGAATTTGAATTCAGTGAGTGAGTCTAGATTAACTGACTCTAAACCATTCAATCTCACTCAGTTAACCACTTGACCAAAACCCTAATTGACTCACCAAACCCTAACTAAAGTCGGAGTGCAATAAATGTATGAATCTCAACTGAAGGAGATCAAACACATGTCATAGCAATCCAACCATCAAGTGCTAGTGCTGCATGACTCCAATGAACCCCGATGAGGTTAACTGAAGCTGAACTGACCATCAGAAGTTGGTGGAGGTGCCTTGTTGACTCCAGTTCATTAAATAATAATAAATAATCATTAAATAATATATTTAATGAAAGGAGGCACCTTAACTGACTGTAACTGACTGGTTGAATTGATTGTAACCACCAGTTAGCAGTTAGGTGCATTAATATCACTCAGATCACCCCCGAAGTGCTCTAGTTAGCCTCCTTGACTGTAGGAGAAGGATAAGTTAGCCTCATATACTGTAGGTAGGTGTGGGTGTGACTGGATGATGGCAATTAATGCTCCACTGATGTCAATTAAACTTATGATAGTGGTTTAACTAGGCCAATTTGACCAAAAGAGTGTGTATGATGGTAGATGTCTCCAACACCCCCCCTTAAGCTATACTCAGGAAGAGTTTAGAAAACATATATGCATAAAAATGCTAGGGCCCTGGCAACAAAGGCCATAGGTCACCCTGTACAATAAAGTAACTGCTTAATATAACCAAGGAAACGAGGAAAACCTCATGGGAAAA
>LPNX010783999.1:253920-340170 GCA_001517045.1 Pseudotsuga menziesii
GTTAAGTGAACTTCTTTTCTGAAAATATCTTGGTGAAGATGTCTACAATCTGCTCATCAGTCGGGCAGTATTGCAGAATGATGGTCCTGTCATGCACTAGCTCCGTAATGTAGTGCATGTGAATATCTACATGTTTGGTCCTCTGCCTAGTAACTGGATTCATGGATATCTTAATAGCACTCTGGTTGTCACAAAAAAGGACAGTGGACAAAGTACTACCAATATCAAACTCTGAAAGAATTCCTTGCAACCAAACTGCTTGGATGCAAGCATTCACCGCTCCTCGATACTCGGCCTCTGCTGAAGATAGTGCTATGGCAGCCTGATTTTTGCTTGAACAGAAAATAGGGACACCACCAAACATGAATACATATCCAAAAGTTGACTTCCGATCAATATAATCACCCGCCCAATCGGAATCTGTGTATCCAACCAGCTCTAGCTCGGAGTCTGCAGCATAGTGAATGTCGTAGGTCCTAGTTCCCTGAATGTACTGGAGGATCCTCTTGGCTTCCTTCCAATCAATATCATGAGGCTGCTTCATGTATCTTGATACAGCATTCATGGCATAACAAATATCAGGCCTATAATGTGTCAAGTACAACAAGCTACCAATCAGTTGTCGATAGATAGTGCAGTCCATGGGAGGTGTGCTTTTTCCTTCTTCAAGGCTAATCCATGAAAGGAAAGGGAATGGTGTAGGAATACATTCAGCCATGTTAAACTTGACTAACAGGTCTGAAATTTATTTTGACTGAGTGACCATAATCCCATCAGAATTTTGCTCGATTTCGAGCCCCAAATCACTCATTTCAAAGGCATTGTGGAGAGTAGTTTTGATGGCTGAAATGGAGGCAATTGTGCTACCTGTGATCAGTAAGTCATCAAAATATAAAACAATGATAATTAGATGACGATCATGCTGCTGTAAATACACATTTGGATCTGATCTACATCTCTGAAAGTTTTGTGAGAGAAGGAAGGCATCCATCTTGGAATACCACTCTCTTGGGGCCTGTTTTAACCCATATAGTGACTTTTTTAGCTTACAAACCAATGATGGATCAGTGATGTAGCCCTCAGGATTATTCATGTATATCTCCTCATGAATATATCCATTCATAAAGGATGACTTAACATCCATGTGATGCACCTCCCAGTGCTTGGATGCAGAAATAGCCAAAACAAGGCGGATGGAGTTCATTTTTGCAACAGGTGCAAAGGTCTCATGGTAGTCCACTCCTTGGACCTGAGAGAAACATTTTTCTACCAGAATTACCTTATATTTTCAGGTGCTTCCATCAGCAGCAACCTTTTTCCAAAACACCCACTTTCATTGAACCAATTTCCTTCCCGGAGGAAGTGGAACTAGTTCCCAAGTAGTGTTTTTCTGAAGAGAATTCATCTATGGCAACTTGCCATCTCGGATCATTCCGAGCATGGTAGTAGGATTTTGGATCTGAAATAATTATCAAATAGCAAGTTTCGGACAGCAAATTATCAGAACAAGAGAGCGCAATACCTGCTCTTTGGAAATCAGACCGGGTTCTCCTTGGATCATCCGGATTTCCAATGTTGTCTCCTGCGGAGGAGAGTGTCTTTTGGGCCCATGTAGGAAGATGATTTCAAACTTAAGGTTCTAATTCAATATCTTATTATTTCTGCACACTGATATCAGAAATCATAGGATCCAAATCAGGTTCATCACCCCCAATTTCATCATCTAAATATTCAGTGGAATAGGAAGGAATTTCAGCAGTTTTCTCCTTCACTAGTTCCACCTCCTGAAGAGGCTCATCGAACTTGACACTTCTCTTGATGATGATATATTTGGTATTAATATCCAGTAGCTTGAATCCTTTATATTCATCAGGATATCCAATAAATATAAATTTTATGCTTTGCGGTTGTGAAGCCCTTCTTTTATCAAGCGGAATCTAGGCCCATGCAGTGGACCCAAACACCCGTAGGTTCGACACATCTGGATTGTGTCCAAAGTATACTTCGAAAGGAGTATTTTATTTCACTAATGAATGTGGCACCCTGTTCTGAATGTATGCTTCAGCATGCATGGCTTCATCCCACAAATTTGTAGCAATATTCTTTGACTCCAACATACAGGTGGTCATCTCTTTGAGAGACCGGTTCTTCCTTTCCGCTACTCCGTTCTGCTGGGGAGTGTAGGGAATTGAATGTTGGACATGAATACAAATTTGGGAGAAAATTTACAGAAAATCATTACTGACATACTCCCCTCCATTATCATATCTCAAGATCTTGATCTTAAGCCCAGAGGCATTTTCGATCAAGGCCTTCAATTCAGAAATTTTTTCACATACTTCTGATTTCTTTTTGAGAAAGAAAACCCATGTATACCTTGAAAAATAATCAATAAAGGTAAGGAGGTACCTTGATCCATTCATGGATGTGATAGGAATTGGACCACTGATATCATAATGTATCAGCCCCAATATGCTTGTAGCTCAGTTTGCCTTTCCCCGATCGAACTTGTGCTCAGGGTGTTTTCCAATCACACAACCCTTGTAGACTCCCATGGTTGCCTTGATGACTGGGAGGCCTTCAACCATGGATTTTTTCTGTAATTGCTACAAATATTTGAAATTAATATGGCCAAAGCTCTCATGCCATATACTACTAACCTCATTTCCATGAGTTAGCAGAGCGGTGGGCTTTGCATCCTCAACAAAGTGAGAGAACTCATAGGCTTTTGCATGATGATTTGCATGGCCTTTTGCAATGATTTTCCTGGATGCAATTTCTGTTATCTCAACATCATTTGGTCTGAAAGAGACTCTCTTAGGTATTCCTGTATGTGTCATTTGATAGACACTAAGGATATTTGCTGCTAGAGACGGTACATAAAAAACATTAGAAAAAAAACCATTTTCTAGATCTATAGTACCTTGTCCTTTGGAAATGATGCTGGAGTCATCTCCCATGTGGATGGGGATGGATTTGCTGGTCTCCAAGGATGAAAAGGAGTCTTTTTCAGCCATCATGTGATTAGAAGCTCCACTTTTAATCAGCAGTGATTTGGACTTCGAAGTGCTTGCCATGAGGGCATGACCTTTCTCATGCTGTGGTTCCCGATCTTGGTGATCTCTCCTCCGAAATCTCTCCGAAATATTGATGTGATTCCTCTCAAGGAGAGAGGTTTCTTCATCAAGATTTTTCTTCATGCAGTAATTTTGAGGGTTAAAACCCTTCCCCCAGTAAGAACACCTGACTCTTTCTTTCCCATTGTGCCCTTTTCATTTGTTCTTCCTTGAGTCAGAAGATTCATCATGCTGCTGATTTTCAACTCTAGGATTTGGAGCATCAAATTTAGTTTTCTGATTTTTCTGTTGCTTTCCTTTACCCTTCACATCTTTGGGCCCCAAGACATGGAGGGCTTGATCATGGGAATATCGGATGATCCCCATGTGGACAAGCTTGTCATGTTCATTATTTAGGGACTCAATGAAGGCATTGAGTGTAGGCATATTCCATCTAGGGGTTGTGAGATTCCCCACACGGAATGTAGAAACAAAAACTGAATAATCAGCCCCGAGTTTGGAGAGGATGACTAGGATGAGCTGATCATCTTCCTTCTCCACTTTGCATTGCTTCAAGAGAAAAACAATATGCTTGAAATTTGTAAAGAAATCATTCAGAGTCTCGAAATTGGAAGGTTGGAGAGACATGAGTTCATTTTCACGTTGATAAACTCTCAAGTCATCATGCTTTCCGTATAGAGATTCCAGTTTGTCCCATATTTCTTTCAGTGTCTTCAAATCCATAAGATGGAAGAGAAGGTCATCGGAAATAGAGATGCATAAGAAACTGAAGGCTTCATCCTTGTTGTTCAAGAATCTTGATTTTTCTATGGCAGATCCAGGCTCAACTTCAGTGTCCATGGCGAATCTAAAGAGTCCTTTACATTTCAATTGAGTTTCCATTTTATATTTCCATGTGTGGAAATTGTATGGAGTCAACAGAGGTACTGAGGAGTCCATCTGGATTTGCTTGTAGCAAATGCTTCACATGTAGAAAACCTGAAAATCAAAACAGAAAAGGAAAAATAAGGTCAGACACCCTGCACATTCTAGGCTTCCATCACACCCAGCATAGTCAATCAAGCAAGCTTGATCAACAAGTTCTTTACTTGGGATATTGAGTGGTAAGCCTTGGCTTCTGGTGCAGTGCTGGATTTTTGAGCTATTGCTCAAATTTCATGGAGAAATCTGTCAAAAAGCTTGTTCTTCGTCCTGCCGCATGCTCTGATACAATATTAATTCTTGCACATGATCTAGGAAGTAGGAATCAAAATCATCAAAGAATTATTAACAAATACTCATGAATTGGAAATTATCGGAACCAGAATTGGTTTCCTCTCTGTATATTTAATAAACAATAAAGGGTTACAATACCAATGCTGAGCAATGGCTTAACTCCATGAAGAATTCGAATACCTAAGGAGACAATTCGAATTCAGTGAGTGAGTCTAGCTTAACTAACTCTAAACCATTCAATCTCACTCAGTTAACCACTTGACCAAAACCCTAATTGACTCACCAAACCCTAACTGAAATCAGAGTGCAATAAATGACTGAATCTCAACTGAAGGAGATCAAACACATGTCATAGCAATCCAACCATCAAGTGCTAGTGCTGCAAGACTCCAATGAACCCCGATGAGGTTAACTGAAGCTGAACTGACCATCAGAAGTTGGTGGAGGCGCCTTGTTGACTCCAGTTCATTAAATAATAATAAATAATCATTAAATAATATATTTAATGAATGGAGGTTCCTTAACTGACTGTAACTGATTGGTTGAACTGATTGTAAACACCAGTTAGCATTTAGGTGCATTAATATCACTCAGATCACCCTCGGAGTGCTCCAGTTAGCCTCCTTGACTCTAGGAGAAGGCTAAGTTAGCCTCCTAGACTGTAGGTAGGTGTGGGTGTGACTGGATGATGGAAATTAATGCTCCAATGATGTCAATTAAACTTAGGATAGTGGTTTAACTAGGATAATTTGACCAAACGAGTGTGTATGATGGTAAATGTCTCCAACATATAAAACCTGAGCCAAAAGATAAGAGGCTCGTTAGAATTGAGAAGGTGTTTGACATTGATTTCTAGGATCACCGACAAGATTACCAGCTGCTTCACATGTTGAACAGAGCCATCAAGGAATAAATTGTGCTGGTGAACCTAGAGGAACATGAGAAGGTGGACGTGGATTTTCATCCTAACTGACATCAACAGAAATTGGAGTTGGAAATATGTAAAGGAGGTTGGAAGTTGAAGAAGGAACAAGCGTCGAATCAGGATCGAAGGCCAAAGATGGAACAAACACCAAGTTAGGCTTATAGGAAAAGATATTTTCATCAAATTTAACATCTCTTCTAACGATTATATCATGAGAATGTGGTTGAAGAATTCTATAACCTTTTACATCTTCAGAATATCTAACAAATATGCACTTTTCACTTTTATACTGCAAGGATTTCCATTTTTCATTTAAAATGTAAGCCCATGCTTCACTACAAATACATGGAAGTGACTTACATCTGGTTTAATTTTACTCCATGGTTCTTGTGGGGTGATACCTTGTAAATATTTAGTAGGGGTGCGATTCACTAAGTAATTTGCACAATTTATGGCTTCATCCCAAAATTGAAGACTTATACCCTCAAATTGGATCATACAATTAGCCATTTCTTTTAAAGTGTGGTTCTTCCATTCAGCTACACCATTTTTCTTTGGTGTATATGGAACAATGTGTTGTTTTTGGATTCCTTGTTGAGTGCAGAAAGTAGTGAAATTGTTGTTAATATATTCTCCTCCATTATCAGTTGTTAACTTAAGAATTTGATGACCATATTGTTTTTCAACAAGGGCCTTGTAGGCCAAGAACATGTTAAATACTTCGGTCTTAATTTTTAGGAAATAAACTCAAGTTCCTCTGAAGTAATCATCAGTGAAATTTAATAAATATTTGAAACCAAAAAAGGAAGCAGATGGGTGAGGACCACACAAGTCATTATGCACAAGCTCTCAGGGAGCCGAGGTGTGCCAAGAGGCACGTTTGTCAAAACTGTCCCGATGATGTTTTCTGAGAATACATCTGAAATAGATACCATCCATTCGAGACACTATCAAAAGACTTGTCACCATATTGTCTTTACATAGTTGTTGCAATGAGCAGTAATTTAAGTGTCCAAATCGCTCATGCCAAAGTTTTCTCATGTCATCACTATGATCAACAAAAACTAAAAGAAAGGGTGATTACCCAAATTTCTTAAATTTGTACAGCTTGGTAATATCGCCAACAATTTTGGTAGCTATGAAATTTTAAGGATCTTTAAAATCCTTTATTACAACTTGGTGAGGTGTAAATGTTACCATTTTACCTTCACTGGAATGAGTGATTCGACAGACTAACAAAAAATTGAAGGAAAATATTGGAACACATAGTACATCACGAAAATTACCATTATCTACTAGAATTGTTCCAGATTCTACAACACTTAGAAATCTATCATCACCAATAAATATTTGTTGGTGTTACATTCATGCATAATAGAAAATATGGCTTGATCCTTATCCGTCTGATAAGATGATTCAGAATCAATGAGCCATTCATTTGAAATAGAAGAAGAAGATGCGGTATAAGAATAACTAGAAGAAGTGCATGGCCATGAGAGGTATATTTTGAAGATGAATCTAGGCTAGTGTGGTGCATATTTAGTCCTTCTTCCAAGGATACCATATTCTTGAAACAAATAGATTCATCATGATTATCTTTCTTGCAATAGTTGCAATGAGGCTTAGTCTTCTTTCCTTTTGGCTTCGCTCCTTTTCCATTTTTTAAATAATGAGCTTACTGAGAAGGTTTGGGACCCTTGTTTGGCTTATTATTGCGAAAATTTTGTTTATTGGGAGACTTGGACTTTTCTTTCTGTTGGGCCAATAAGGATTTCCCAGATGTATCTGTATTGCTAATAATCCCAAGATGTGCGAGCTTATATTTATTTTTAATAAAGGCATCACAAATGGATTAAATACTTGGATCTATATAAATATTTGGATTTAATGATTCTTTCATGGAGTAAAATGTATATACAAACACATAATATGCAGGTCTAGGTTTGGAAATAATATGATAAATGCATTACTTGTATTCCCTCTTAATTTTGAATTCTACACATAAGAGTCTAAGAGTTTTGTACTTAGATAATAATCTTGAATGAAAGAAAAATCACCTCTATTTAAAGAAATCAACTCATTTTCGATTTGATGACCTCGAATTTCATTATGTTTACCAAACACAGCTTCCAACTTTTCCCAAGATTTATCAGGTTCATCAATTCCATATATGTGGAATCAAAGATTAGTATAGATTGTTATCCCAATCAATCCACGAGCTTCATCACATTTATTTACCCATTTTATTTTATTATCATCACAAGTGGGTTCTGTTTATTTCCTTGAGGTAATTCTAAAAATTCCCCTACTTCGTAGAAAATCCTCCATGCGAGATTTCCATGAGAAAGAGTTGGAAATAGGAAGTAGAATATAAAAAGGGGTGTCAATATTGTAAAATAATGTCTATAAAAATATAAACCAATGGTATGGATGCAAAGCACTCAAAAAAATAGGTTGTTTAAAAAAACTACACTGAAAACTCACTCCATATGAGGAAGTTATGCTTGATCAAAGAAAGTTTTAAAGATGACCCCAATAGTGACGTGGAAGATGGAGAATTCTCTAACAAAAAAAATACCCCCCTCTTCCCAAGATGAACCTTTTAAACTCACTTTACAGTAAATTTTCTTTAAGTGAATAACTTTTGTAAAATAAGTGAATTTCACTTTTATAAGGATGTTACTTCAAATATTGCAGCAAAAAGTAAAAGACTTAAGTGACTCGCTTTTATAATTTAAGTGAGATGCACTTTTATAATAAAGTAACTTAAAATTAGAAATTACATGCACTTTTAGAAAAGTAACTAATAATACTTGAACTCAAGACTGTTACAATTGATTTTACCACACATGGTAGATCACACATTTATGGACTTCCTTGTCCCTCTGCAGACTCTTTGGACCCCATGGACCATTTTTGTACCTTTGATGTTTCCAAGATCATCCCTAAAAATACCTGTTATTTTCCATATGCGACTTTTAAACCCATTCTCGCGTATATATGCAGATATGATCCTTAAACCCGCGTACATCGGGATGTGTGCAAAAGGCCAAAGATTTTTGGAGTTTTCCTTGATATGGATCTGAGTCACTTGTCTCTTGGCCTTCCATATTCCTTGAGATCGCTCAAATTTTACCTTCCATTACACCATTGAAGCACTATATAAGGAACCCTTCGGATACATTGAAAGGAGAGGAATTGAAGAGTAAGAAAACTATAGTCCATTGTTGCTCTAGATTATACTTGAGTCTACATCCCTTTGTCCCTTGGATCACTTTGTGTTCTTCCCAAGATTTCCTTTTATTTTGAGCTTGCTATCGAGAGATGGAGGATTGAGGTGATGGAGGCCCAGGTGGAGGACTCGGTTTCTCTGGTTTGCAGAAGAGCCGACAGAGGTTGTCATTCTTGTAATATCTGATTTATATTAATAGAAATATCTTTTCTTGTCCAATGATGTGCATTTAAATGAATATTGAATCCATGGATGATTTTAATTGCTTATACATTATTGATTATATATTCTAGATTAGGTCTAACACAATTATATAGCATGCTTGTCTTGTTTGCTGTTGAGAGAGCAAATTGTTAACACAAGTGGGATTGGAAAAGCTCAATGGGGATCTACATCAACCATCCGGAATAAGGTATGTTTCGAGATCCTTTAGTGTTAGATGTTTTATTTCTCTTGCATATTGGGAAGGGATTGATTTTTGTGGTTACTCTATTTATTGTGGTACCCCAAGCCATAGGAATTTTTCTCCATAACAGAATTGGCGACCATACTGGGGAGTTCCTAGTCATTTCGTTTGGGGTTTTTTTCGGCATTCAATGTTCTTGAATTACTCTGATTTCTCTGTTTCTGAGTCGGGTCTGGGGGCATTTTTTCCTAGTAGTGTCTGATAGGAGTAAATTTTGTCTCAGCTTGTCTGTTTGCCTTCTTTTTTATCTCTTTTTCTTCCTATACGTGGGGTTTTCCTTCACAGTCACCTATACATGCAGGTTTTCTTGGAATAGCCACGTATATATGCGGATTTTAGGAGTTTTGAAATTAACAAATGGAAACAAAGATAACAAGATACAAGATTTAAAGCAGATAAGCACAGTAATGACACTCAATATATATATAATAGAAAGAATTGATCAAATAAATCACCAGTGCCTTAAATGGAGTCA
Source organism: Pseudotsuga menziesii (assembly GCA_001517045.1). Lineage (NCBI taxonomy): Eukaryota > Viridiplantae > Streptophyta > Pinopsida > Pinales > Pinaceae > Pseudotsuga > Pseudotsuga menziesii. Next base: position 263,311 of record LPNX010783999.1, read on the forward strand.
ATAGAGAAAATAATGTGCTTGCATGCGCTTGAAATAATGTTTTGCAAATGTCTCTTGGTATATTTTAAATTAATGTGGAATGTGAATGAATTAAATTAGGTGAAAAGGGGACTCCAGATATACCCGAGGGATACTTAGAGTATGTCCAAAAGTGAAATTTCACGGCTACCCACAAGGTGTTTATGGGCTGGAATGGTGTCTCAGAGACTATTGTTCATAATGAACCCATTAGGGTGTGATATATATCAGCACCTTGAGGTCACTTTCTAGTTTTTCCCACTCCTTTGGGTATTTTTCCACTGCTTACAGTTTGTTCGAGGAATTGGATTTTCGCCTGATGGTTTGTTAATTTGGGAGGTGAAGACTAATTAATCTAGTCACTCAAGTGATTTTTATGTAGCTTGACTGATCAGATGAACATCAGTGAAGTACAGAGCATACACCCTGGAGTCTTTGTTATTTTTAGTAAATTTTTAAAAGAGGTGTTCTTATTAAAAAAGAAAACCCTCAAGGAACCTCTTTTGGTCCAAGTGGACCTCAATAGAGGAATAAAGGAGGGGTTGATTTTATTATTATTATCAAAATATTTAATGAAAATGGAATCATATATACACAACAATGATTTTCTAATTAGTCCTACCACGCATCTCTTTCCCCTTGCGGGTCAATCGGGAAGTCGTGGGGTAAGTAGTATGATTAATTTTGAATTGAAAATATGGAATAATGAAAAATATTATTAAATTATAGAATATTGCATGTAAATACTAAACTAGAACAGAAACAAGGTGAAACAACGTAAAAAATAACACGGACGTGAATCCCCCCAGGGGGGACGGTGAATAGGCTCGAGAGAGCCTATTCAAAAATATTTTTCTTTTTATTAGCAGAAATTACAATATCAATAAACTGAAATTAATCCACTTGTTCCTCATATGAATGAGACCAAATATTTACAAATTGTAAAAAAATGAAATTTTGGGAAGACAGAGACCCCCTGGGGGGGTTTCGAATGGTCCAAAAATTATTTTTGGAAATATATTCCTCCTATTTTATATTACACATGATAAAAACCAGCAATATTATTACAATTAAATATGTCCAAAATTACTTTGAAATTACTTTTGGATGAACAAACTTTTTACCCAAAAAATCTAAGTTAAAACTAGTTTTTAAAGAAGCGGAAAATGAACCAAGGAATGCAAGCTTTCCTTGGGATTTTGGACTGATTTGGGGGAAGCCAATATGAAAAAATTAAATTTATGAATATAAATTTTTATATTCTAAGGAAACGACCATGCATTCAACAAGCTTTATATCTACTTTCACAGCCTCGAAAAATGACAATTTTCCCTAAAACTAGATCTAGAATGCTTGTAAAATTTATTTTAGGAATGAGATATAATTTATGAGACTTAAGGCAGAAATATTTATGTAAAATAAAGTATTAAATTGATATATATAAACAATTTTAAAGCTGCAAATAGGTAACCGGACTGATTTTAGAAAAAATTGAAGGAGGAAGAGGAAAAGAAGAGCATTTGTTGCTGGAAGCCTTGAAGATCAACCGTGGAGCTTTACAGTGGAATGTCGAGGGAATATGCCTTTGAATATTTTTGGAGAGAGTGAAGAATGAAAATAGATCAGCATCCTCTCCAAGCTAGGAACCTGCAACTGAATCCAAAGACTTGCCAAAATACTTGTGAGATCCGGTTAATACATACATCGAGATTTCAGAATAACATGCATATAAACTTACAAAACATGTTGAATCTAGATCTCTAAACATACATCAAAAAGGAAAGAGATGGCGAATAAAATTATTAACAAACTCATTTCCTATCAATATTATAATAAACATATTATCAATCTTAGCAATGAATTCACAAACAATCAGCAAATTATGAACATAGATATAGGTTACCTCAGTAAAACATGGCAATGTTCATCCACACATACAATGACATGAGACCATCTTGCCTCTAAAGATTCACTTTATTCCAATAAAAAAATATATTACACAGTATCACAACAATAATAGATCCTCAATCCAACTCTTACTAACTCGGAAACGAGGTAGCCATGCTTTATTTATACACAAAAAATGAGATCCATCCCAGGGGAGCACAAATCCCAAGGATATAGACCACTATAGCTGAAGGAGAGTCCATCAATTCCTGATATAAAGCTGAATTGAGCTTCTACAGAGTTTGAATGTCAATCGAGGGGCTTATTGGGCTGACACATCGACCTGCTGAGTGAATCATCAACCATAGAGCTCCCAGAAGAGCCCACACATGTGGAGGAGAGAGAAAGGAAGCTGAAGTTAAACTCTGGATCCACCCAAATCACCTCCTTCACTCAAGGATTTGTCAGATCCAGCCAATCTGGTGCCTATGAGATTGATTTCAATCAAATCAGTTGAGAATCCATTGATCTAGGATTTTGGATTTGGTCCATTATTCATTAATTTATTATTTAAAATAATCAATAATTGGGTTTTTTGGGCTTTCTGACCCGAGTCATTGAAAATCACTCAAAACCTGGAAATAGTGGGTCTATAGGTTTACTAGGTGCTCTTAGCTTGAAAATGAACACCTACATGACTGAATCTGACTTCTGAGCCCACTTTTATTACAAAACCAAATTTTCTAATTAAACTATTAAAAAATAGCCTAAGTTTTTGGAAAAATTAAATTTTAATAAAAAACACTGAAAATTTAAAAAAAAAAAACCTAGGGGGACTTAGACATGTTATATGACTCAACAATAATGCCTAGCATGTTTATACATTGACACACAGACTCTAATAACCTCACTAGGCCCAAATTCCAAGCTGACCACCCCAAGTTTGGAGGTATGGAGTGAAAATCTTAGAAATTATCAGTCGTTTACTCAACAACCAATAATAACCAAGGGAAAAAACACCCTGGGCTGATCAGATTGACAAATAAATTCTAGGAGACTGATTCTTTTACAGACACTATCATGATAGAACATTTTATTACAACTCCCCTATGGGGTATGAACATGTGATACAGTACAACAAGCACTTCCTAGAAGCACTTCCGAAGGTCTTTTGAGGTCCAAACAAATCATATTTGTCTGATTCACCAGTATCACTTGATAAAAAACCACTAAGTACAACTTAGGTGGTAACATCTGGCTCCAAATGCGGGACATGTGCTTGATCTGGTCATATGCCAAGGAGAGGATACGAGAACACCAGAATCTATGGTTTATACACCCTGTAAAAACATCTCAACTTGACAAGAAAACCTCAGTAGCACAAGCTTTATATAAAAACCAAATGAACCATTAATCTAATTTATTTAAACAAAATAAATGTAACTAAGTAATGAAAAAAGTTTTATTATAGCTAGGTACAAAACAAAAATGTAGAAAGTAAATGCTCTTTTTCAAGGAGCTTATTTTCCTACTCTAAGCATGATATAAAAAGGGTTAAGTGTAATAAAAAATCCATTGTAACCACCTAAGCATTTTATTAACATAAAAACAAATTGCCTTGTCTTTGGTTACAAGCCAAAGTAAGGATACTTTATTAAGAAAATGCAAACCTGCGTGATGATTCGAAAGGGGCGGGATGGATGGGAGATCATAGGCATGAATAATATCATCAAACTTCCTCCCAAACTGGTAAGTGCTTGCATAGGCTGTTTCTATCCATGAATGGAGAGGGTTGATGTACAAATCAGAATGATGAGGCAGACTGACTACACCATCATACTGATCATCAAGGCTTACCATATGATATTTCACTGTATAAGCCCCAAGAGGCTCCCAATCATGAGGAAACTCTATATGTGAAGATCATAGTTGAGACTGATATTCTACTAACTGCATCACATCTGTCTTTTCACAACACTACTTCTCCATATCTTCATTATTGATACCTTTCTGTGGCTCTGCATGATATGACTCTAAATGATCATATAAAAGTTTTGAATGCTGCTTTTCCATACTAGGATTTTCCCAGGTCTCGAGATCCATGCTTCCCTATATGGAAGTATAGTAGATTTGACTTCCACAAACTTCTAAATAGACACTCCCCTTGCTGGATATAGCCTAGATAGGATTCTTAACAAGATATCCACAAAAATCCCAATAGTCATCACCACCATCTATGTCAGATGTGATGGATTCCCCATTGCTGATATCAAGTTCTCTTTGTCTTCATTACTGATACTGAGAAATGGATTAGACTGATCATATGGATAAACTGCATGCTCTTTTTCCATATCAAACTTTCCCAAGGCGACACGGTCCATGCTCTCCCCTTTATATATGCCATAGATAGAAAAATAAACAAAACCATCAAAATTTTCTGGTTCATTATTTTCCTCTTTATTCATGTCATAGACTGTATTTTCCATGAATGTCCATGACTCCTCATCAACATCTTTGTCGGAGATAAGGTATTCTTGACTTGTATCATGCTCTAGGTTATACTTGTCCTCATTTTCATACTCATATTCTTCAGAGAAAAGGTCACAAGGTAGTAAACCTTCCAGACTTTCATCATTATATGGAGAACACGTAGGAGTCCCATCATGTACATTACAATTTTCATCATAAGTTTTACTATAAGATTCTACAATGGTTTCATCCTTAGGTTTGTATTGTTTAGCTAGTGACAAAGGGTAGGCCTGGCCTACCATGTATATATGATCAAGATCGCTGGAAGTTATTTCCTGACAACTAACCTCAGGAATTCCATGTTCCATGACTTGATTTGCAACATAACAAGCGCTTTCTTGGTTGAATTGTTCACAGGGTATACAGCATGGAATTACATCTTCTACCATGTTAGCTGAGTCTAATTGGTTTGGAATCCTAGGCTCTTGCTGAGGAAATTTATTTTGATACATCTGATCTTTCTTGGGATGAAATTTCCCAGGTCCATTATTCCTTTCAATTGCGATCAATCTATTGTGCATGTGATTCAATTGAGCAAAATGATTGGCCATTTGGTTTTGACTAGTAACAAAGTTGTTTATCATGTCCGTTGCCTTTTCCATGGGATCTTTAGAAGTTCCCTTTTCTTCTGATTCAACGGATTTACCCTTGGTCTCTTTTTTGTAGGAATTGTTTCCCCTAGTGTGACCTAGAATTTTGGACTTGCTTGAAGATTGCATATTCTTTTATATTTTCTCGGCCAATTCCTAGGCAGTTTTCAGATCAGCCGGTTCTTTATCTCTCAATTGGTACCTTAAGTCACCAGTCAATGTAGGATATGAGGATAGAAGAATTTTTTGGCTTGATGTCTCTAGGAATGTTCACAACCACACACCTGAATTTAGTGTTAAATTCATCCATGGTTTCGTTCTCCATCTTTTTTATGCTATAAAGGGCAGCAAGCAGATATCTTGGTTCCTTCTTTTGTCCCCACTTCTTCCTAAAACCATCTTGGAATTCGCTAAGAGTTTTATATGAATCATCATCTAGGTCGAGGTACCACTCTTAAACATCATCTTCTAAGGATAAAGCAAAGAGCTTCATTTTGACATCGTCATGGTCATGGGCAACATCATTGCAATAACTGACCAGGTGCTTTTCAAACTTTCGAATGTGAGACTTGGCAGTGATGGAATTATTGCCCTGAAATATGGGGAGCTTCTTGATAGCATCTTTTGGAATGGCGTGGGGAGCACCTGCTATTTGAGAAAAGTCAAGGGGTTTGAATAATTCCATCATTTCTTGAGATTGGTGAACATGACTCTCTACCAATAAGTGATGGATATCTGAGAGGCATTGGTCTCCTAAATCTTCAAGGTTTCTACGAGAAGTCTGCCTATTCAATATTTCTCTAATAAACCTTTCAGTATTAGGGAGAGGATCGAATAATTACTGGCAATTTATTCAGGTAGTTATTCTTGGAGGGATGTTAGACAGTGGAGTCGCCAGATGGATCGAGTTTTAAATTTTATGTTTTTTAAAGACAAGATCAATCCATTTTTATTTTATTTTATTTTTAAATATTTTTAGTTGTTTAGAAAAAAGTTAAGCTAAGTCGTACTATGGGAATAAAAATATTTAACCCCGACAACAGCGCCAAAAAGTGTTTTCTCCTTTCACACACCTGGGTTACGTGGTAGAAATATTTAAGCCACTCTGTGTGTCCTTGGGGGAAAGTCTCGAGTCAAGGATATCACCTTGTTCTTAACTCCTCTGTTCAGGCTAACTCCTAACGAAGCCAAGGGGGGTAGACCCTATTAAATTACTAAGTCTAGTTACTTAGTATGATGGTGTTATATTGATTAATTTGTTTAGGAGTTTTGAAATTAACCTGTGGAAACAAAAGATAACAAGATGCAAGATTTAAAGCAGATAAGCACAGTAATGAAACTCAATATATATATATATATATATATATATATATATATATATATATAATTGGAAGAATTGATCACATAAATCACCAGTGCCTTAAATGGATTCAACAGAGAAAATAATGTGCTTTCATGCACTTGAAATAATTTTTTGCAAATGTCTCTTGGTAGATTTTAAATTAATGTGGAATGTGAATGAATTAAATTAGGCGAAAAGGGGACTCCAGATATACGCGAGGGGTACTTAGAGTATGTCCAAAAGTGAAATTTTAGGGCTACCCGCAAGGTGTTTGTGGGATGGAACGGATTCTTGGAGACTATTTTTCATACTGCACCCATCAGGGTGTGACAGAGATCGTCGCCTCAAGGTCACTTTCCAGTTGTTCCCACGCCTTTGGGTATTTTCCTACCGCTTACAGTTTTTTCGAGGCATTGGATTTTTACCTAATTGTTTGTCGATTTGGGAGGTGAAGACTAATTAATCTAGTCACTGAAGTGATTTTTATGCAGCTTGACTGATCAAACAAACCACAGCCAAGTACAGAGCATACACACTTGAGTCTTTGTTATTTTTAGTAAATTCTTAAAAGACCTATTCTTCTTGAAAAGAAAACCCTCCAGGAACCTCTTTCAGTCCAAGAGGAACTCAATAGGGGAATAAAGGAGGGGTTTATTTTATTATTATTATCAAAACAATTAATGAAAATGGAATCATAGATACACAGCACTGATTTTCTAATTAGTCCTACCACGCATCTCTTTCCCCATGCGGGTCAATTGGGAAGACGTCAGGTAAGTAGTATGATTACTTTTGAATTGAAAATATGGAATAATGAAAAATATTATAAAATTATAAAATCCTACATGTCAATACTAAACTAGAATATAAACAAGGTGAAACAATGTAAAAAATAACATGGACGAGAATCCCCCCAGGGGGGGCGGTGAATAGGCTCGAAAGAGCCTATTCGAAAAGATTTTTATTTTTATTAGAATTAATTAAAATATAATTAAAATGAAATTAATCCATGTGGTTTGTATATGGAAAGAGATCAAAGGTTTACAAATTGCAAAAATCTGAAATTTTGGGAAGACGGAGACCCCCTAGGGGATTTAGAATGGTCAAAAAATGATTTCCGGACAACGCTTCCTCCTATTTTCTGTTACAAATGATAAAAACAAGAAATATTATCACAGTTAAATATGCCCAAAAGTACTTTGAAAGTACTTTTGGATGAACAAACGTTTTACCCAAAAATTCTATGTTAAAACTAGTTTTTAAAGAAGCGGAAAATGAACAAAGAAAAACAAGCTTTCCTTGGGATCTTGGCCTGCTTTGGGGGAATAAAATATGAAGCACTTAAATTTCTGAATATAAATTTTTATATTCTAAGGAAACAACCATGCATTCATCAATATTTAGATCTACTTTCACAATCTTGAAAAATGACAATTTTCCCTAAAACTGGATCTAGAATGGTTGTAAAGATTCTTTTAGGAATGAGATCTAGTTTATGAGCTTTAAGGTAGCAATATATATGTAAAATAAACTCTGAAATTTATATATCTAAACAATTTTAAAGCTGCAAATAAATAACCGGACTGAGTTTAGAAAATTTTGAAGGAGGAAGAGGAAAAGAAGAGCATTTGTTGCTGGAAGCCTTGAAGATCAACCATGGAGATTTTCGGTGGAATGTTGAGGGAATATTCCTTTGAATAGTTTTGGAGAAAATGAAGAAGAAAAATAGATCAGCATTCTCTCAAAGTTAGGAACCTATAACTGAATCCAAAGACTTGCCAAAATACTTGTGAGATTCGGTTAATACATACATAGAGATTTCAGAATAACATGCATATAAACGTATAAAACATGCTGAATCTAGATCTCTAAACATGCATAAAAAAGGAAAGAGATGGCCAATAAAATTATTAACAAACTCCTTTCCTTCCAATATTATAATAAACTTATTATCAAGCTTAGCAATGAATCCACAAACAGTCAACAAATTATGAACATAGATACAGGTTACCTCAGTAAAACATGGCAATGCTCATCCACACATACAATGACATGACACCATATTGCCTCCAAAGATTCACTTTATTCCAATAAAAAAATATATTACACAGTATTACAACAGCAATAGCTCCTTAATCCAACTCTTACTAACTCAAAAAGGAGGTAGCCATGCTTTATTTATACACAAAAAATGAGATCCAACCTAGGGGGGCACAAATCCCAAGGAGATAGACCACTGCAACTGAAGGAGAGTCCATCAATGCCTCATCTGAAGCTGAAATGAGTTTCTACTGATTCTGAATGTCAATTAGGGGGCTGATTGAGCTGACACATCAACTTGCTGAGTGAATCATCAGCCATAGAGCTCCCAGAAGATCCCACATGTGTGGAGGAGAGAGAGAGGGTGCAATTCACCATAAAGGAAGCTGAAGTTCAACTCTGGATCCACCCAGATCACCTCCTTCAGTGAAGGATTTGTAAAATCTAGTCAATCTGGTGCCGATGAGACCAATTTCAATCAAATCGGTTGAGAATCCATTGATCTAGGATTTTGGATTTGCTCCATTATTCATTAATTTATTAATTAAAATAATCAATAATTGATTTTTTGGGGATTTCTAACCTGAGTGATGGAAAATCACTCAAAGCCTGGAAATAGTGGGTCTATAGGTTTACTAAGTGTTCTTAGCTTGAAAATGAGCACCTACATGACTGAATCTAACTTCTGAGCCCACTTTTATTACAAAACCAATTTTTCCAATTAAACTATTAAAAAATAGCCTAAGTTTTTTTGAAAAATTAAATTTTAATAAAAAACACTGAAAAAAAAATTAAAACCTAGGGGGACTTAGACATGTTCATATGACTCGACAATAATTCCTAGAATGTTTATAAATTGACACACAGACTCTAATAACCTCTCTAGGCCCAAATGCCAAACTTACCACCCCAACTTTCGAGGTATGGAGTGAAAAACTCAGAAATTATCAGTCATTTATTCAACAACCAATAATAACCAAGGGAAAAAACACCCTAGGATGATCGCATTAACAAATAAATTCTAAGAGACCGAGTCTTTTACAGACAGTATCACGCTAGAACATTTTATTACATGTTGACGTATTTGTAATGTCGAAATGTATTCACTTGTATATTTCATGTATTGTACCTTGATGTTTAGTCCGGGAAGTGTCTGTAATGTAATAGAGTCACGTGATGCCCTAATGTTCCTATTGGGAGTTTCTATAATGTAAACAGTTCATGTCAAGTCAATGTGGGTAACCCTCCTATTGTTCAAGGGTTAAAGTCCCTGCAGTTCTGGGGCCCTAGGGTTATTAGACTCTCCTAGATAAGTCATCCCTAGTGAGTCATTGTCAAGTCAAGAATTAGTATAAATAGAGAGTGATCCTCTCTATTTATCATACAATCACTCACACTCAATTGTAGCGCATAGCTGAGGAAGAAGAAACTATTGGGGCTAGAGAGAAAGAGGCTACTGCTGTGAGGATATCATCTTACTGTTTTGGGGGCTTTGCTTTTGGTGCTGATTCTATCTCTGAGGAAGTTACGGGGTTTTATCCTTTTATGGCTTCCCAGAGGAAAATATTTGTGTTCATTTTCTTATGTGTTTGCTTGCTAAGCTTGTTATTTGTTAGCTGGAATATTTCACCTTCTGTGGACAGTAAGGTGATCCCCTGGTTTGAATGGTTCGGGTCCAGAACAAATGAAGGACAAAGGTTGAATACCCTCCCTGGACGCCATAGATACCTGGAATGTAATGCTTCGATGGTAACCCTATGTACCTGCAATCAAATTAAACACACAAAAATATCAAAGCTGCCAGAATATGATCTACTAATACATGTTAGTGACTAAGAAATCTAACAACATACATGTGAAATCAAACAACAACAATAATGTGGGATGGAAATCAGCTTTGTATTTATATAAAAATGGAGAAGTTTACAACCAATCAATCCTTAATGTTGACATGCATCTCCATGAAACCAAGCACTCTCATCGCCATAATCTCTGACTTTAGCTCTCTATGCTCTCCAATGGCTTGGGCCAAGTGGTCAATCCAACAGCATAACAATACCTTAAGAGTTATCCCCATCAACCATAGATATGAGCTTGTATTTATAAGGCTCAATGGATATGGATGGTTGAGATATTAATGGATGAGGTGGCCTCTAAGATCCTAGAATGAGATATCTCGAGCTCAACTGACCCACAATGATAGGGATAAGGGAGGACATGAGGCTCATGATCTAGAAGCCTCACGAAACTTCTCTTTTTCCCTTTTTACCCAGGGTACCGCATTTCTCCTTCAATGACAGAGTGGTTTTGGTAAGAAACACTTATGTACTAAGGGACATAAGCAGTGACACCGCTTTTGGACAACAAGGGATAGGTGGTGTGAAAAAGGTACCACTCTTGGACAACAAAGAAAGCATGGTTATGGGAATTTTCATGAAATATTGACAATTAGCATGGGTTTCCACTCCAAGTGTTGGGATTAAGGGATCCTAGGTATGTAAAAGGTCTTATCACATGATGATGATATAATTTTGGTATAACAAGATGCCCTTGAAATCACGAGTCTTAGAGGGATACGATAAACAAGAGCTTTGAGAGAACAAATCGTTGCTACAAGGTGAAAATGTCAGCTTGATTGGAGCATGTTGTCAAGTAGGAATATGTAGTACATCAGTATGTTGAATCATAGACACAAGTAACCAACTCATGGTTGCAGACCAATACAAGGCAAATCCATGAGAGGAATAAACAAGCATGGCTACTAGAATACAACGTAGATCCATGCGATAGAGGACTCAAACTTGGACATAACTACCAGACATACAAATGTAGATCTATGTCATACAAACACAAATTTGAGTATATCCATGACCATACAAATGTGGATCCATGCTAGATATACAAAACTCCATCACAACCTGGGGAAAAGCAATGAATGCTTTAAACAAATGCCCAGGGTATTTGTCTCGTATTCCACAAAGTACGATTCTATCCATGTGTTTACAATGATCTGAAGTCGAACATGGTAGAAACCACTTGATTACTTGCCAATGATGTGAACCATTAACAAGTGTGAGGGAGATCACCATTAATGTCAATGATTCCCAAGGTACCCTAGTACAATCTACTTGGTGTGAATAGATGTCCTGATGTTGAACACCCAGTCGATTCTATCGATCAAAGGTCAATGATGTGAACGTATGTCGAGAGCGAGAGAATCTATCATTAAGGCATACATATCTCAAGGTACTATATATTGTTTCTAAGACTATTTCTTGGATGATGAGCTGATGTCAACGGGAAAAGTCTCATCGAAGGAGGGCCATGATGGGTCCCACATTGACAACATGAAACTCGAAACATAGTTCTGGAATAATGTGAATGTAGTAACCATAAGACTGACTCAAAGATACTGACACAAATACTATGTAGATTGCAGAGGTAAAACTTCTTCAAATCCACTTTGAACATCGGGCGGCACGACAAAAATACTTGGTAGCATGACTAGACGGGACAGACACACAATGCGATAGTGGACAATGCATTCTTTTGAAAGACTCAAAGGAGTGACATGACTCATGAAAGTGGATCATCGCGAAGATCAGCTGAATACCCAATTGACTGACATGATGTGCAGACAAGTGCCATGTTCAAAGGTAATGATAAACAACTTCCATTATTTACAAAATGGTTCCCTTCCCATTTCCCCCATCATGATCGATGAGTGCCTCTTTTCGGTTTTACGAGTTCAAAGAGGGTAACAAACACTCGATATAGCTCACCAAAAGACAAGTCCAGACTCATATGTTTTACAAACCTGAGCGAGGAGGGGTTCGTTCCCAAAATGGGTCTCTCAATGTCTAATTTAACAAGTCCACTGAAAGAAAACTTTGTATCATTCAAATTTAGAGATTCTGAATGAATACGGAAGAAGACTCCAAAGGGGTCATTTTTCGTATGATTTAGTCTCTAAGGCCCGAAAAAGTGTAAAATCGTACCTTAGAGTACTCTTCCAGTCATTATTGGATGGAGTGTTCCTTTTTCGTAAATAGTCCTATCTGAACCGAGAAAGAGATAGTGTATCATCGAACGGATGAAACTTCAAATAATTTAATGAGCGTGAAGAAGACAAGATCGCTCGACGATCTTTTAGTAATTAGGGAGCCTAAAAAGAGTTTAAAGAGAACTCCATGAGGTTTATTTACACAATGTCATCTTTTACGAGCTTGGAAAGAATTGTAAACAGACTCAACAATATTTTCGTGTTTAAGGAGCCTAAAAAAGAGGTGAAAATAAGACTCCATGATGCTTCTTTACACAATGTCAATTTTTTACAAGCCTGGAAAGAAACTGAAATGGACTTGCACCTTTGATACTAGGTTTAAAGAGCGTGACCAAAGTGTCATAATGAATGCTCATTGACCTTTTCCATTTTATGAAAGTGCAAAAAATCCATAAACAAACTTCCAAAGCTTCTTACTATGGTTCTCTTATCCTACAATCGACTCAGAAACAAGTGTTAAATGCATTTACAACTAGCATTAAGGGATTGCAATAGATAAACTTTAACTAAAATGTGATTTTATATCAAAACTATAGTATGTCAGACCCAAAAAATTCTTATATAAGTCATGTAAATAGTAAAAAATCAAATCATTTCACTATTTACCCATAGTGGAGAGCATTTGGAGCACTTTCTTAGCCAGATCTTCTAGCAGCTAATATCGGGAGTTTCCGTCGTCCATTTTAAGCATGGTCAGTTGCAGGTAATAGCTAACACCCTATTATTTCATTTCATAGTGTTTATTTTGAGTTTTGGTGGGGTTTTGGGCTCATATGGGGAGCCCTAAAACCTTAAAAGTGGGCACCATGCCTACCCCTTGCAAGACATGCGGTACCACCAGAGAACCGCACCTATAACATGGTTGACAGGCAGTGCCACCGCTTGTCTCTAATGGTGCACAAGTGGTGCCAACCATGGAGACTTTAAACTAACAGCATGAGCAATAATAAGCCATTCTTTTGATTTTTAATGATTAGGAATGATTCTAATGCATGCTATGATTGTTTTTGGCATGTCTTGGTTGCTCAAAACATGGTGATATGGAAAGAAAGAACACATGACAATGAGGATTCCTTTGCTGAGAGAAATGCAGGTTGTATCACTGCATTACGAGACTGTGGGCTCCTGAAGTTCTTCCAGACCACAAGCATGGTGTCACATGAGTGGTTATTGGAACACATACTGTGGATGTGGAATCTAGAGCAGCAGTATTTCAAGGTGGGGCCCCATATTCTTATAGTGAAAGTAGAGGACATCTACTTCTTGACTGGTATCTCAAGACAGGGTGCCCCCATCTCACTGACAAGTTCCTGTGGAGGGGATATCACCACTTGAGAGCTTATAGATCATCATTGTGCTCTAGGGACGAGCACATCGGGGAAGAAAATCCTCATCAAAGTAGTAATGGATGGGCCCCTACAAACCGTCCTATTTACTATGTAGAGGGTGGATAGGATTCACGGTGTGCATCAGGATTCTAGGGCACACATGTTGTATGCCATAGAAGCCATGGAACCCACGGTATTCAACTGGGTGGAAGCCATGCTTCCAATATTCAAACATCAGCTGACTAAGTGTTAGTAGAGAGAGCTAAATAAGTTGGATTTGGATCCATTTCAGTCTTCTTCTTCTTCGAGCGGGTACCACAGATGAGACCTCAGGTGGTCTTTTGGAGTCCGAGAGCACATGGCCCCCGTATGCTAAGGTGGGTCCAGGTCATGGATTGTACAGGAGCAGGTAGAGGAAGGGTGAATTTTGGTGATCCGTTCTTCAGATGGCTTTGAGATCAGATCCTCATGGTTGAGGATTATGCTTACGTAGGTACAGACTTCACCGGAGATCCTGACCTACCACTACCACCTGGTGGACAATGGGGTGACATTGGTAAGAAGCAAGAAACCCTAAAATGGATGAAATGTTTTTATGTTTTTTGATGTTTTCTATTTTTTATGTTAAGTGACGAGACCTGTATATTCTCATGCAGATGTTGGAGCAGCGCAACCTAGAGGAGCTTCTTCGTTGGACAGGCAACCTGGAGCCTGCTTTGTACCACAAGGTGATGATATCATCGGGGAGCTAGAGGAAAACCTAGAGAGGTTGACCTTGGCTATCCCAGATGCTGACATTGATGACCTCCCGATGAGATATCATAGATCCATAGTGGGAGTACCAAGTCGATTCAGTAGGCTACTACGTAGGGTAGCTCGAGCAGTGATGTGCTATCATGAGCACCACTAGTGTATGAGATATGTACTAAAAGCTGACAGCTCCAAGATTTTGTATGATGATTTTTCCTGAAATCCTACGTGCTTCAGATGAGGTCTCGAGACCTATTTTTTGTAAAATTTTTCGTATATATATATATACAGACTTTTACACAGTGTTTGTATGTTTCAAATGGAAAATGCATTTTCTATTAGTTTTATGTGTCTTTGAATGTTTATTTACAATGTACCATGTTTGATTTTGACATCATGAATGGGAAATATGCCAATCTAGGATGTAATTAGCTAATGAGTCAGCAACTACATTATGTTCCCTAGGAATATGCCTATAAGTGATGGTTTCAAATGACCTTTCTAGAAAACGTACTCTCTGGAAGAGGCAGAGGAGCACGGGGTTTCTAATGGTGTAGACATGGTTTAAATGACAAACCATGAGTTGTGGGTCCATTAATACTACTAGATCATGAACATCCTGGAAGGCAGCTTTAGTAAGAATACTGATGACTGCTTCATACTCGCTGATGTTATTATTAGCGGGACCTATACAAACCGCTCCTGAATTGACCAAATCTTTAGCTAGGGAATAGAGGACCCAAGCAGCAGAGGTGAGATTCAAGGTGTGGTGGAAAGTACCATCAGCGAAGCCATAGAAATCCATCTACATGACCAAAACATGGTATAAATAGATGCAGACACTAAACTCAAAACCATCTTGAAAACATTAAAATCACACTAAAAGTCAATCAAGATACATATATACAAGATACTATCCAAGAAAGACCTAGGCATAGTACCTTTTCAGGTACAACCCATTGCGAGGTTGCCCCAAAGGGATTCCATCATAATCAATGAGCTCATAAGTTCCTTTCTCTAAGACCTTAGAAATAATGAAAGGTCTATACGACATGGACTTGAACTTACTCTTCCCTAGTTTGTCATATCTTTGATCATAATTCAAGACTAGGTCACCCTCGTTAAAGACACGAGGTTGGGAGGATTTATCATACTCTGCCTTAATGCATTTCTTATGTGCCTCTCTAGCCAAGGCAGCATCTCTCCAAGTCTCGTCAAGGTTACTCAAGTACAAAAATATTTCTTCCTGTGTGGAAGTGTCTAGGAGAAGTTTGACAGTAAGTTGTAAATATGGAATCTGACATTGAATCGGTAAGACAACTTCAAGTCCATAGACAAGCTGGAATGGTGTGAAACCAGTGGCTATTTTCACAGAAGTCCGATGAGCCCAAAGAGTGCAGAAAAGAACATGGTACCATTTAGATTTATGATCTCCAACCATCTAACAAAGCATAGTTTTCAAAACTTTGTTAATGGCCTCTACCTGACCATTATCTTGTGGATAATATAGCGTAGAGTTTTCATGGTGAAAACCTAGCTTGGAACTTAGTTCCTCCATCAATTGATTACGGAAATGGGATCTGTGATCAGTAATGATGGACTGCGGAACTCCAAATCTAGCTATGATATGATTGAATAAGAAGAGAGTGGCAGTCTTACCATCTTCTGCATATGTAGTCATGGCCTTAGTCCATTTTGTGAAATAATAAATGGCTATGATGATGTAACCATGCCCCTCGGCTGAGGTAGGATTACAATTCATGAAGTCAATCCCCCATTTGGCGAATGGGACAATGGCTATGATGGGGTTTAGCAGAGCAGGATGGTGTTGTACAGGAATAAACACCTTATAACCGAAGGTCTGGGGTTACCAACATACTCAAGAAACTTGCAGGAAATCGACTCTAAAGTACAGTAAAAGAAATAGAAGGATAGAAAGGACTCACCCGATACACGACGGTTGATCCTAGCTTGTCCTCTTCCACTCTTCTTCTCCTCCAAAGCCTTTAGGGATGCTTCTCCTTCACTTGTCAAGAATCAATCTTCCAAATATGGAATGATACATATATATATATAACTGGGTTAGATAAATCATATACAGAATGCTGAAACATAAACATTTATCAAACCACAATATATGAGAGACATTCAAGACACATATGGAAGAAGGATTCTCTTTATTAACAACAATGGAAAGAGTTCAGATTACAACCCAACACCTGAGACAAGGACTCCTCTGCAACCAAAGGATTATGAGTTCCACTGCTCCAAATACTTCTGTATAAAATCCACCAGCATAAATTTGCTCTCCAAGTGTATCTATTTAACACCCTCCCCAAGGCCTGTATTTATAGTTGGTGAAATAAGGCAGTTTTGAAGGTTGAGGAGGTTGAGACAGTTAATGAGATTAAGGTTAAAGGCTTAACTAATCTCAAGTAATCGCGTGTTTTTATTTTTAATGTCAAAGGTAGGTATACGCAGGTATCAATACTGGCAACTCACATATGACCCACGAGTTGCTATGAGGGTAACCCACGTATACATCTATACGTGACATGCAACAACCGATACTTGCATACAACACGCAAGTTGCATATATAGAGAGTCACGTATATGACTTGACATAGCTAAAGGGTAAAAATAACCAGCTGGATGGATGATGAATGTAGTTCATAATAAGCCCATCTATAGTGTTTTGGGCAACCCTCAATCCATAGATGTCCTTTTGTGTGCCAACATGAGGGATGTCGGCACTCAGACAGAGAAGTGCCATTCAGGTGGATAATAGATGCCCCCTAATGTGTGAGGTCAGAGGGAAACGATGGCTGAAATACATTATAATCTTTATATTTGGAGAACTCAAAAATCCAATGGAGCAGAGAGAGTACCTGAAACAAATACATAGTAATGTCATATACAAAGTTACATTTGAGGATGCTATGTTCAATTTATTGGAACACTAGCTCCTTTACAATATTTGAGTACATCATATGATACGGGTATGAAAACCACGTATATTACAAAGGTGGATCAAAGCCGCAATATACAATAATGATGAGTCTTCAAAGATCTGGAAGCTGTGTATATGGATATAACATAATCTTGTGCAGCTTAGTCCATGGGTGAGGAACTAAGGTCTTCATAAAGGATCCCAAAGAACTAGTACAATCCAAGCCATGTGAATAAGGGTAAGCTGAAGTGGAACATGGAAAGGATTCAACTGTTTGTCAATCAATAAGGGATAATCGACAGCTGAAGGAAAGGAATTCACCAATGATTAAAGTGAATCCTGAGGTACCAACGTCAAAACTCTAGGTCTTCTTCATCAGGAAGTACTGAAACGGAACCATGCTGTGATAAGGAAGGCAATAGATCCTCCAACGGATCACAAGAGTGACTAGGAACTGGGCAAAAGAAGGGAGACACAATAGATAACAGATATAACAATGATTGGATTAGGCTATAGATTAGACATTGGGTATAGTCCTTGAACAATGAGTACAACACAGAGATGACCCAAGGCAGCAGTTAACTTATAGATAGACAACTAGACCTATCTGTCATGTAGGAGACATGTTCAGATTCCCCAGGCATAACGGATAAGAGGAGGAGTAAGAAACTCAAGGTAATAGTTGAATGGAAAAGTAATCACTGAAACATGGATATCGGAAAACAAAGAGTGCTATGTTCAAGGAGGACATGCTGCCATTACTGAAAATAAGAGAAAAATTCTTCCTTACCTTCCCTGTTAAACTTTAACGAGTCCAGGAAAGTAAACTCGGATCCCTCTTCATTTTTTAATAAGCTTGAAGAGACGGGAAAATAATGCTTGATAGTGTCACTAATTCATGGATTTAATGAGCCCGAACTACTACATGCCCAGCTGGTGTTTTCATATTTAGAGAGTCTGAAAACTTTGAAGAAGACTCCAGGGGGGTACTTTTTCGTCCAATTTAGTCTCATGAGGCCGAAAAAGTATAAAACATACCACAGAAGAACTCTCTTAACTTCCGAAGAAGAAAAGGTGAACCTTTTTCGTACTTAGTCAGGGAGGTCCGAAAAAGGTTAAATTACCACCTACCCAACGCTCCTTCCAGAACAACATAAAATAGCTTGAGTTTTATGAGTGTGAAAGAAAGCAAGATCACTCAGAAAGATCCATTTGGTTACGAGAAATGGGGCTTACAACAATAAACTCGTTACTTTGTTCTTAAGTCTTTAACGAGCATGACAAAGACACAAAGTACACTCGGAATCTTTTTCATGTTTAGGTCTAGAGCACAAAAAAGAGAAAACTAAGCTCAAATCGGGTGTTCCTTTTACATAAATTTAGTCCCTCAGGTCCGGAAAAGTGATAAACCTATACCTGAGAATACTCTTCTCAATTTAAAATAAAAGAGAGTGATCCTTTCTCATATTATTCCGCATGGTCCGAGAAAGAGATAACCTACCACCAATGCGGATGCCCGCTCACATATTCTTAACGAGCTTGAATGGATGAGTTAAATCGGTAGTCAAGTCTATTTTGAAGGAGTCAGACCTGGGACTAAAGAAACTCCATAAGGGAGGGGAGTCCTATAAAGGGATAGCTTGTAAAAAGAGATTCAAAAGAAGCTCTATTTGGCATGAAAAATAGCTAAGAGGATACCCCTGAACCTGAAATAGTTGCGGCATGTGTACCAAAATATGACATAGGAATATAAGAAGGATACTCATAAAAAAGGGTCCTATCCACGGAAGAACAATGGTAAAAACAGGGAACTAGTGTCTTAGAATACCATAGTCCATGGCAAAATGTTGAATGCTAAGGTTAATGTGGAATGAATAAAGATGCCAAAATGTATTGGAAATAACAAAACCACCCTATTGGAGCAACAACACTTCGTAAAAGTGACAAACTTGTTCCAAAGCATAAAGACATATGGCATTAGTCGATTGGATTTTCAAACTATAGAAAAAGACCCACTTAAAAAAATATAATTTCTATAAATAGTTAAAAAATCAATACAAACTCACCATTTGAACTTTTGAGCCATAAAAAGCAAGTTTGGATTTCTACCTTTGATCGATCATTGTTGATAATTGGACCGACGAAATCAAAATCCGCCAGTTGCAGGTAAGCCTACACCCTAAGCTCTTCATTTTGATCCAAGCAATTATTAAATTTGAGTCTGAATTCCATATTTAAAAGCATCCTGAACTGTATCACGGTGCATACATGGGTTGCTAGTGCACAGACTCACGTATACACGTTCTATACGTGATTTTCATAACTAGACAGTCGTGTATAGTACACGACTTGTCTAATTAGATAGTCACGTATGCTGTGCAAAGGATAAAAGGTTTAAAATAGACAAAAAATTTTGAATTTTGGTATTGGAATAACTGAATCAAAATACTTGTATTTTCTAGGTAAAAGATGGTTCTGGAACAGATGGAAAGGGAGCATGAAATAATGGACCAAGCGGCACTCCAAAGCATGCCCACCACACATGCATTGTGCACAAGCAGGCTGCTAAAATTCTTTTGTACATCACCCATGCGGGCCAATGTCCGCATACTTGAGTTCATGGTCAATTATCGGGATCATGAGTTGGGGATGTTCAACTTTCAAGGTGAAACCTTGGAGATTACCACTGAAGACATATATTTCATAACCAAGTTGTCACGACGAGGGGAACCGGTGAACTTAGAGGGAACTGGCAGGGGCGGGGACCCCTTAAGTGTCCAAAACTATATAGATGTATTCTGTACACTAGGTACTAAAAAGAGAGGAACCTGTGTTTCAGTTGTACATATCCGAGATTTTACTCTTCAGGTACTTGCAAGCACAATCGTGAGGATATCAAGATCCTCCTCTTTACATTTGGCCACAAGGAACCAAATGAGGCTGGCAGTTGACTGTTCTCGCGGTGCTTTCTATGATTGGTGCTCGGGAGTTGTCTCTATCATGAAGAGGCAACTATCTGATTGTAAGAGAGGAAGACAGAAATTTTTTGGCTATGCAAGCATATTAGTGGCCTTCTTCGAGAGAAAGTACTAGCACTGAGCCCTGCTATACCTCTACCGATCATATCTCTACGTCAACCGAGGCTGAGCAGGTGGGGAGACATCTTCCTCTGTCGAGGAGGAGGAGACTCGGTACACAGTGTCTATGCCATGATGATTTTTATACCTGGTGGGAACGACAGCTACTAGCATTGGAGCAGTTTCCATATGCCAGGATGGACTTTCGAGGTGACCTTGACCTTATCCTCCCTCCAGTAGGAGCATGGGGAGAGATAGGTAAGTAATTTTTGAATTTTTATCATTTCCAAATTTTTATGGATTTTTTCAAATGATAGATATATACATATGTACAAGTCTTAATACTATTCATGTATCAAAATGCAGATATTGGACCGGTCCGCCCTGAAGGGAACCCTCGCATGTTCGTTCGTCCTATTTTAGGCGAGGATCCAGGATTGATCAGGTTACTAGAGGGGAAGCTGGCTAGGATGACCCAATGAGTACCGACCTTATGGATAGAGCATATCCCGACTGCCATGCAGGATTTCATAGTTGGGGTTCCACCGGTTTGGCTACGTCTTTTCAGACAAGTGGTTAGAGCAGTGCTCGTATATATAGAGGCGGTGGAGGCTGCCGAAGCTGAGGAGGCTGAGGAAGCCAGAGTGCCTAGAGATCATGGGGACCAAGGTGGTCCTAGTGACTAGAGCAGTTCAACGTATACCTAGGGCATTTTGATGGACTATGATCCACATTTTTGTACATTTTGTATATGACGGGATCAAACTTTGACCTATCTACATACATATATTCTACATATATATATTGGTGTTGGTTGTCAGTTTATTTACAAGTGTTTTTATATG
Organism: Pseudotsuga menziesii; assembly: GCA_001517045.1. Taxonomy (NCBI): domain Eukaryota; kingdom Viridiplantae; phylum Streptophyta; class Pinopsida; order Pinales; family Pinaceae; genus Pseudotsuga; species Pseudotsuga menziesii. The sequence goes on from LPNX010783999.1 coordinate 284,730, forward strand.
TTTGTTGTACAATTTTATAAAATGTGTGTGAGATGCCAATCCAAAATGTAATTAGCATATGCATCAGTCAATGAATTTTGGTTTCGTGGAATATGATTGAAAGTAATAACTTCAAAATGTCTTTCCAATAAACGAAATTGCATGAACTGACATAATAAAATAGGATTTCGTACCTGATAAGCTTGATTGAGCTAGGAGACCACTAACTGAGAGTCCACAGGACCTCAAGCTGGGTGATGCCATGTGACAAAGCATCCCATAGGAGCTCAATTACAGCCCTATACTCAGCAACATTATTTGAAGCAGGACCTAGACAAGCGCCTCCTACGGCAACAAGCTGTCCTGAGGGAGAATAAATAACCCATGCTACCAAGGCTAGGTTACAAGTGTGACGGCTGGCACCATTAGCGAATCCTAAATACCTTTCAAAAGACATCTACAACAACTAGCTGATAGTATAAAAAAAAAACTAACAACCTAATGTACATAAAAATACATTCAGTAAAAATACAAGAAAAAGTGCTAAGCCTAAGCATAGTACTTCTTCAGGTAGAGCCCATTTCTAGGCTCAGGAAGCTTATTCCCATCAAAATCAGATAACTCATATGTTCCCTTACTTAATACTTTCGACACGACATAAGGTACTAACCACATGGCCTTGAATTTTCCTACCCCCAGAGGTTCTTTATCTTGGTCCCAAAGCAAGACAAGTTCCCCTTCAGAGAAAACCCTAGGTTTGACCGATTTATCATACTGAGTTTTGACCCTATTTTTATGAGCTTGATTAGCAGTCAGTGATTCTCTATTTTGTTCATAAAGGTGTTCTAAATGTACCAGACATTCCTCAAGCTCAGTCGTATCAGGTAACACATGAATGGCTATCTTTAGATATGGGATTTCACATTCAATCGGTGTAACTGCTTCCACTCCATGGACGAGTTGGAAAGGGGAGAAACCCGTAGCAGTTTTGACATTAGTTCGGTAGGCCCAAAGAGAAGGATATAGGATAATGTTCCAATTAGAATGGGCTGCATCAATTGTATGTTTAAGAATAGTTTTTAAAGTCTTGTTGACAGCCTCAACTTGACCATTTTCTTGCGGATAGTATGGAGAAGAATGTTCTTGTCTGAATCCGAGCATGGTGGTCAATTTCGTCATCATGTTATTTTGAAAATGACTGCCATGGTCAGTGACAATCACTTTGGGTATACCAAACCGTGCTATAATCTTATTGAATACAAAGAAATCTGTTGTTTCCCCATCGGCCTTAAAAGTAGGCATTGCCTCTTCCCATTTCGTAAAATAGTCAACAACGACAATGATTTATTTATGCCCCCCAGCCGAGGCTAGGTTGCATGTCACGTAATCAATCCCCCATTTCATAAATGGGCCTACCAAGACAACGAGAAATAATGGAGCAAGATGTGACTGCATCTTCCTGGTATAAAGCTGACATGGATGACAACGCTTCACTGCTTCCACACAATCTTTAAAGATCGTGGGCCAGAAATAACCGGCACGTAATATCTTCTGGGCCATTGCTAACCCAGATAAATGACCCCCACATGCTCCACTATGGGAATAATTTAGGACAATCTCCGCTTCCTTGTGGGTAAGGCAACGACGCAAAATGGAATCTACCCCTCGTCGATATAATGTATCTCCTATAATGAGGTAGTTCTTGGCATGAAGGCATAATTTATGTCATTCCTCCCTCGAGGAAGCTACAATATACTTCAAAGTTTAGAGATATATAAGAATATATTCATACCAAGGATCATAGGAGGATACCGGGAATATGTGTTCATCTGGGAATGAGTCATCTTCAACAACTACATTTTCTTCAGTAGGAAATTTTGCTATAAGTTTAGCAAAAACTAAGGACTTCTTAGACTTAGCGGACTGGAAATGCAAGTCAAACTCTTGGAGAATGACTATCCATTTGTTAAATTTCCCCCCAACAATCCGTCGGGATAAAACATATTGGAACGGATTCACATCCGCCACTACTGTGGTGGTCCTCAGTAAAATGTAGTGACGTAACCTCTACACAACATAAACAGCTGCTAAGGCTAATTTTTCAACGTGGGAGCATCTAAGTTAAGGTCCGGCCAAAGCATGGCTAAGATAATAAATGACATGCTCCACAAGCTTATCATCCTCCTGGACTAGTACTACCCCAATGGTCGACTCCGACGCGGCCAGATATAATATAAAATCCCTAGAATAATCTGGTGGACGTAATAAGGGTGCCGACATCAAAGCTATTTTCAATGCCTCGAATGCGAGTTGTGCAGTTTCATCCCATACAAATGGGGTGTCCTATTTGAGCAGGCGCATGAAACCCTTAGTAATATTGGCATAATTAACAATAAAATGTCGAAGAAAATTAGACTTTCCTTGCAGGCTCTGAAGTTGCCTGAGAGAATGAGGAGGAGGAAGATTTACAATGGCCTCAAATTTCAAAGGATCCACCTGGATGCCTCTATTAGAGACAATGAACCTGAGCAATATTCCTGAATCGACATAGAATACACACTTGTGGGGATTCAAGCGAATTTTATAATATCTGCATCTCTCAAATATCAATCGTAAATGATCTGGATGTTGGATCCTCTTACGAGAATGTGCAGGCAGATCATCAAGGTATGGTTTGACAATGGCTTTAATGTCATGGAAAGCAAAGTTCATAGCTCGTTGAAAGGTTGCCCCAACATTTTTCAATCCAAAGGGCATTTTCTTGTACGCGAAGGTACCCCAAGGACAAATTAAAGTATTTTTATGTTGGTCTTCTGGTTTTATTTGAATTTGATTGTATCCAGAGAAACCATCCATAAACTAAAACACCTCACTTCCCGCATAGGCATCTATGATCTGGTCTATAAATGGTGTGGGATAGTTGTCCTTAGGACAGGATTTATTGAGGTCTCTAAAGAATGTACATATGTGAATAGTCCCTTGCTTTTTATCAACAGGAACAGGGTTGGATACCCATTCAGTCAAAGCTATGGGATAGATAAAACCAGCCTTCAACAGCTTTTCAACTTCTACCTTCACAGCCGCCGCTTTGCACGGGTTAACGGGTCTTAACTTTTGTCGAACTGGCTTGGCATCAAGATATGTTTGGATTTCATGTTCAGCAATTGATGGATCTATGCCTGGCATATCCTCATATGACTAGGAAAAGACATCGCAGAATTCCTTAAACAGGGAAGTATAGATGGCAATCTCTTCAGGAGAGCAAGTTGCACCTATGTATATGTTTTCCATGACATCAGGGTTTACAGAGATGTTAATAGGTATAGTGGCAAAAATATTTTCCATATTCTCCTCGGCAAACATTCCTTCCCTAGGCAAGGGATTTATAGGTATATCAACATCTTCTGACAGTCTCAAACGAAACTCTTGGTTTTCTATTCTGCTTAGTTCTGGAAGAAAATAGGATTGATGATGAAGATCCTCACAAATCCTATCATGTCCACTCATGGCTTCCAGAATAGCTTCATCGGAAGGTAAATCCATGTCTAAACAATCTATAGAATGCAAATAGTTTTCTGCCCATACAGGAAAATAAAATTCTTCCAGATCATCTGAGACTGTTAGAGGATCTGGAATGGGATCAGCAGTGGCTTGAGTGATAGCTTGATAAGCAACCTCCACTATGGATAGGGGCACTTCTGGTTCATGGGGGGTTGGGAGAACCCAAGGATCAGTCCTATAAACAACCATAGTGATGGACTTCCCCACACTAGTAGAACCAATATAATTAACCGGGTCTGGAAAATCAAATGTGCCCATCAGTGATGTGTACATTCCAGCCCCCAAGCTCTGTACAACAGGTTTGACCTGATCAACCAATGGTACAGCGGACTCATTAGATTCTAAATGACCTTTTCGGGTAAAATCAATTTGGTCAATAGTAACAAACTTTCCCTCATGTGGAAAAACCACTACACGAAAGACGACCGACACAACAGCGGACATCGCATAAGTCCATTTCCTTCCCAGAAGCAAATTGTAGTCCAAAGGAGCATCAATCACTTCTACTTCAATAGACACTGCTTTGCCTACCAACTTAATTTCAAAAGCCAGTAGGATACCATGTGGACAGAAGGATCTTCCATCAAAAGCAGTAAGCAAAGTGTTTGATGGGACCAGCTCTGGGGATCCAAGAGCTTTCCAACAGGCCAAGGACATAACACATGTAGAAGCACCCTCATAAACAACTACCCTTCCAATGGTCTTACCACCATGGATGACATCTATTGATAAGGCTACATGGTAAGGCAGGCTAATTTTAACATCAGACAAATGAAATTTCACTGTGAGACTTGAAAAGTCCATGATGCCTAGAGCTGCTAAGAGAGCATCCCGCTGGGCAGGACAACTTTGTAACACCTCTAAAGCTGACATTGCACACAGATTCTGGGCTAAATCTTCAACCACAGAGTATTTTGAACCAGCCCTAGCATTATGGTTATGCGAGGTCTTCTTGAACACACCTTTCGGTATCTTCGACATAGTTTCAGCAGGCTTCTCTATTGTGAGAGGGTTCGAAGTTTCACCTACAGCTTTACCCTTCTCAAAAGTCTCAGTCTCATAGTTTTTGTTCTTTGTCTACAACAAAGTCAAAGATCGAACCATGTTGATATAGTTTGGGTCAGGGATAGTTTGAGTGCCCCCTGTTGTATTAGAAGCTGAAGCAGAGTTCTATCCTTAGGGAAAAGGATCCTTCAGGACAGCCAGTTATTGAGCTTTGAGCAGCTTCTGGGATTGATCCATAAGGGGACAAAGGTGAGTAAGGTGGTCCTCTTGGCACAAATTACAAGGGAACTTGAACTTATTCTTTTCTTTCTTTCCCCCATCAACATTGTTTGCGAGATTTTGCTTGTTTTGGTTTCCCTCTCCCTTCTTACCTTTCTTTTTCTTCCCATCGGATTGTTGATTACCCTTCTGAGAGGTTTGTGCAAAAACATTTACACTCTAGGGGGAGGTGGTAGCCTTTGCTTCCTCTGTCATAGACTGCTTGACAGACAACTGGTGAAGTTGCTTAGCCAAAGAATCTATGGTGGGAGAGTTGATGGACCCAACCACACAATCGGCATGGGGTCCAGGCTTAGGATTCTTCGCATCGTGCAAAGGCCTCGGTGCCTCAGGGATAATCTCGTACAAGATCCTAGATTGTGAATAAATCAAATCCAGTTACTGGGCCCTGATAATGGCTTCTTCTTCATTCGTCACTCCTCAGGTGCATACGTCCTTAGATATGTATGGCAATAGGGATTTAAGGAACCACTATAAAATAAACTCAGGAGGGATAGTGGCTTTTATAAGGCTCTTTCGCCTTCTCCACTCTTGGATGTGATCTGAGATGTGGGTAGCCTTGTTTTTCCTAAAAGTAGACAACAAGTCCATTCTGAAATCATATCGAACCGAAAGCTTAAAGTGGCTAAGAAAATCACTAACCAAGTCCCAGAAACTACTGAAATTAGAAGAAGGCAATTCGATATACCATTTTTCCACCGTACCTGTTAAGTTTCTCTAGAATAGCCTCAACCTTACTGAATCTTCATTCAGTGAATTTGAAGAACACCATAAATGGAATGTGGTGGCATGAGCCCCAGGATCTTCACCAACTTTGCCTTCGAACTTAGGGATATCTGATGGCGATTTGGTGGGAACAGGTGGCCACAAAGGGTCATGCCTCACTGGGTCATTCATCAATTTTGACAAATTTGGAAAGTTTAAAGTTTCCAGGAATGGAAGTTTGGGTCGAACCAGGGAACTAAATGTGCCATCCTGGGGATTAGAGGGACCTGCCCCCAAATTCCCATGGGTAAAAGTGGGGTTGCCCCCTTCCACCGGTTGCGAAGTGGGTAGATTACTCTGAAACGGATTCCATCCACAAGCTATAGGATTATGTGTGGGGGGTGCAGTATAAGAAGTTCAGGCCGTCCCCATAGAAATGGGGGTCTGAAAGATAGGAGCCAGTATCCCTCCGCTGAAAAACGAAAAGGGAGAGCTCGTAAACGGGACTGAAATTGGAGTTTGGAAACTTTGGCCATAAGAGGTATTGCTCCCAAAATACACTCTTACATAGGAAGGTGATGGACCTACGTATGGACTCGATGGGGGGATGTACCCCCCATTCCAAGGAAATCCTTGGACAAACGTCGAGGATCCTACCGGACCACTCTGGGTAGTATATGGAAAGGAAGAAGGAATAGTAGGTATACTAGGAATCCCAGTAACCATGTCACCAAAAGTACCTACTAGGTTTGAGTGAACCAGTGGTTGAACCACCCGTCTCGCTGGATTCAAAGGTGTAGAAGGTATACTAGATCTAGGGGACACTTACCGGGGGAGGTAGTACCCCTTCAGCCAAAATGGCTGAGGTGAATACAAAAGGTCTTTCTTCTACAAAAGACATGATCCTACCCACAGGGACACCTAATATAGGTGAATCAAAAGGTCTAACCTGAACGATCACAGGATCGTTTAAATCAGTCAAGGGAGTGTTAAAGTTCCTTGCAAACTCGTCAGTCTGCAATTCTTCTATCTCAACTGTATCAAGATCAAAACGATTAGCTATCAGTTCTAGTTCACCAAGAACTTCACTTATCCCTACCGGTTCAAATGAACCGTCTGTATCCAATCTCCGCCTTTGGGGTGGAGGTGGAGGCTCCAATGTGACGAGAAGAGGAAGGTTTCTCAACCTTCTTGACCTTCTAATAGGTTGGTCCTCCATGATTAAAAAATTGACAAATCACACCCTAAGGCCAACTAAACACATGCAAAACCACAGAGCATACACTATAAAAAATCCTAAAGCCTCAAACAATCAAACAAGGGTAGAAGATATACTTTCCTAAAGAAATCTGGTGAACGATTACTTGGCATCCTTGAAGTTCTTCTTAGGCACAAGCGAAGGAATCACCCAACCACCCTCCTACACTTTCAACAAGGGTTACCTTCCAATCCCATTCAAGGTGAACCATAAATAGCCTTATGGTTTACCTAGGTATGAACCCTAAATGTCCAGAGACTAAAGGCTACCTTAGCTATACCAACAGTCTAGGGGGACAGTCGCAAGCCTGACTCGTACGCATGGGCAGGGTAGCTGAGCCTGAAACTCTATCTAGGACAGAATCCCCAGATGCGTAAAATTCCCGATTTACATTTTGACAAGGATTCAGAGGGTTATCTCCTCTGTCTAAGCCGCCACGCGACCTCGTGCTTAACTCCCGTTTGAGAGGAGTTTCCTAGATACAATCGATAAAGTCAAGTATTTACCTAAAGAAAAGTCCACTACGTCTTATTTTTATAACTTGTGGGAATTTTACACTTCCTATCCCACAAGTCTAGCCTAAGCTAGTAGGTGAAAGGCCCCTAAAAACAAAAATTACTAGTAAATTTTAATTATGCGTTCATTTTAAAGGGTTGTTTCTTACTCAGAAGGAAATGGAGTCATATACTTATGGTGTTTTTGACTCAATAAGAAATAAATAAAAGTAAAGGTGTATTTTTCAAAGCAAATTACCACTATTAAAGAAAACTTATTTTTCTTTTTTGCAAATGTATATTGATGAACTGAATGCAAACGATAAAAGAAACTAAGCCTGCGTTTTTTGTAGCTTTTGGGATTATATTTTTAAACTGAAATAAACACTACTTATGCAAAAGTAATATGCAAAAGCTTGACAATGTTTTCTTTTCACTTTTAAAAATGCCCAAACTCTACCATGCACCTAAAATGCACTATACTTGAGTAAACTTGAATCTAATCAACTGTATAAAAGCAACAAACTGAAGTAAACAGGCTAACAGAACCAAGAAACAACCAACGAAGGAAGACTAGGAACCCTAGCTTGGGTGCACACAATGACAAAAATCACTGTAGACTAATAAAGGAAAGTGACAAACCAACCATTTCCAAAAGACAGACTGGAAAAATAGTGCCCAAGACCCTGATCACTGATCTGGACAGAGACACTTCACCCTATAACCCAAACAGGGCAGGCTACTTCAACATGCAAACAGAAAATAATCCAAGCAAAAGAAACCTAAGGGTTTTCGAAAAAGCACAAAGTGTGGTCACCAAAGGTATTCAGACAAACAGCATAGTATTCATAAAGAAATCCAACCAACAAATAGGAATTACACAAAGAGAGGGACAAGCAAACCCAATCCTAAAAAATCCCTATTTCCAGGCTTATACGCGACTGTATAAGGGAAACTCGCATATGATACATCACTGTCCAAGAGAGCAACCTGCGTATGGGAACCTCTGTACGCGACTGTGCAGAAGAGAAACCCGCGTAAAGGTACAATTTTTTCCTAAAAACAAGAAAAATCCACAAGATTTTCAAACACTGTACTAAGTATGAACCAGGATGAAATACCACACACCAATTTCAAAGCAAAGACTAGTCAGGGGTGACAGAAACAACCTACAGTAGCCTAGGCTCCCCAGTGGAGTCGCCGGTTCTGTTGTACAGGAATAAACACCTTATAACTGAAGGTCTGGGGTTACCAACATACTCAAGAAACTTGCAGGAAATAGACTCTAAAGTGCAGTAAAAGAAATAGAAGGATAGAAAGGACTCACCCGATACACGACGGTTGATCCTAGCTTGTCCTCTTCCACTCTGCTTCTCCTCCAAAGCCTTTACGGATGCTTCTCCTTCACCTGTCAAGAATCAATATTCCAAATATGGAATGATACATATATATATAACTGGGTTAGATAAATCATATATAGAATGCTAAAACATAAACATTTATCAAACCACAATATATGAGAGACATTCAAGACACATATGCAAGAAGGATTCTCTTTATTAACAATAATGGAAAGATTTCAGATTACAACCCAACGCCTGAGACAAGGACTCCTCTGCAACCAAAGGATTCTGAGTTCCACTACTCCAAATACTTCTATATAAACTCCACCAGCATAACTTTGCTCTCCAAGTGTATCTATTTAACACCCTCCCCAATGCCTGTATTTATAGTTGGTGAAATAAGGCAGTTTTGAAGGTTGAGGAGGTTGATATAGTTAATGAGATTAAGGTTAAAGGTTTAACTAATCTCAAGTAATCGCATGTTTTTATTTTTAATGTCAAAGGTAGGTATACGCAGGTATCAATACTGGAAACTCGCGTATGACCCATGAGTTGCTATGAGGGTAACCCACGTATACTTCTATACGCGACATGCAACAACCAATACTCGCATACAACATGCAAGTTGCATATATAGAGAGTCGCATATATGACTTGACATAGCTAAAGGGTAAAAATAACCAGCTGGATGGATGATGAATGTAGTTCACAATAAGCCCATCTATAGTGTTTTGGGCAACCCTCAATCCATAGATGTCCTTTTGTGTGCCAACATGAGGGATGTCGGCACTCGGACGGAGAGGTGCCATTCAGGTGGATAACAGATGGGTGTGCTTTTTAGGATAAAATTGTTGACAAGGTGGGCATTTCTTAACAACCTCATGACAGTCTTTGAAGACAAAAGGCCAGAAATAGCCAACGTGAAGGATTTTCTGGGCTGTAGCCATCCCAGATGAATGACCACCACATGCTCCAGAGTGGCAATCATTCAACACATGTTCAGCCTCGTCATGGGTGAGGCATCGCCAGAGAATAGAGTCAATCCCACGTCTATACAAGGTATTATTCAGGATGAGATAGTGTTTTTTGTGGTGACAGATATGATAGCAATCATTGTGGGATAAATGTGGCTGAAATCATTGTGTTTGGAGATAAATAAGCAGATCTCCATACCAAAGATCGGTAGTGCTAATCAGAAACAAGAATTCATCCGGAAACGAATCACTGGGCTCAAATTTCATCGAAGCACAGGGAATATCACACATAATCTCAGAAAAGACCAAGGATTTCTTTGATGTGGCTTTGGAAAATTCCAGATCACACTCCTAAAGTATGACTATCCAATGGGATTACTTTCCCCTGAGCACCTAACGAGTCAGGATGTGATACATCGGGTTCTGGTCTGCCAATACGGTGGTAGTGTGGAGTAGAATGTAGTGACAAAACTTTTGTATAGAAATGACCGTGGCCAATGCTAAATTTTCCACACATGAATAGCGATTTTCAAAATCCATGATATTCTTACTAGCATAATAATTCATGTGCTCCTGACCGTGGATATTTTCCTGCACTAAAACCATAGCGATGGTAGTAGCGAAGGAAACAATATACAAGAGAAAGTATTGTGAATAATCTAGGGGGTGTATCATAGGTGAATGCATCATAGCATGCTTAAGATTATCAAAGGCGCGTTGGGCCTAGTCTTCCCAGAAGAATGGAGTGTTCTTCTTGAGGAGATGCATGTAATCGTGTGTTTTCTTTGTGAAATTGCACACGAAACAACGGAGAAAGTTTGCCTTCCCTTACAAACTTTGGAGTTCAAGGAGATTAGTTGGGGATGGGAGATCTAAACTAGCGGCAATTTTCAAAGGATCAATCCAGATGCCATCTTTGGATACCACAAAACCTAAAATACATCCCATCTCAACGCAAAAAACACATTTATGCAGATTGAGCAGTATATTATAAGGACGACATCTCAGGAATATCTCTCTAAGATGACCAGGGTGGTCCTCCCGTTGCTGTGAATGAGCGAGAAGGTATTCAAGGTACAGTTCAACAATATGTTTAATGTTGTGAAATGCATAGGACATCATGTGCTGGAACATGGCTCCAGCATTTTTCAAGCCAAAAGGTAACTTCTTATATGCAAATGTTCCCCATGGGAAAATGAATGCCATCTTATGCTGATCAGAGGGTAATATATCAATATGATTATAACCAGAGATGCCATCCATGAATGAAAAGATGACACTTCCAGGACAGTTGTTGATAATCTGATCGATGTGCGGGGTAGGAAAGTTGTCCTTGGGACAAGCTTTATTCAAATCCCTAAAGTCGATATAGAATATAATGGTGCCCTTCTTTTTATTGACAGGGACAACGTTCGATACCCATTCCATCAGAGGGTACAGGATAAATAAACCTATCTTTGAGAAGTTTCTCAATTTCAGCTTTAATAGTTGTGGCCTTCCAAGGATGGACTTTCCTTAGTTTTTTCCTGACAGGTTTAGCCGTGGCATAGGATTTAATCTCATGGAACACAATGGATGGGTCAATCCTTGACATCTCTTCATAGGACTAGGAAAAAATATCATGGAATTCTTTAAAAAGTGCCTTGTATGCTTTAGATTCATTTGCCGAGCAGTTCTGCGCAACATGATCATGCTCGATAATATCAGGCTTGGCTGATATGTCAATTGGATTCATTTGAGTAATGTTGCAAAGGTTTCCTTCATAATCTATATCTTGCAACAATATAGGACTTTAGGGTACATTGACAATATCAGTAGGAAACAAGGATGCAAAATCATGGCTAACCGAACTAGTGTTGGGGAGGAACATGGATCTATGATGGTGACCCTCCCAACTGGACTCATCCATATTCATGATCTCCATAATGGACTCATCGAAAGGAAAAGTCTCAAAGAGATAATCTAGAATAGGAAGAGAAGGCTCTAACCAATACGGTAAATGGTAAGGATCCGAAGCCACTAGATGAAGGTTATCCATGTGATCATCAGAAAAGGTTTGAATGGTTTCATACATAGCTTCATGTTGACTCAACGAGGTGGAATCAACAAATTTTTTACCCTTAGGCTCACAATCAAATGAGGTGATCATATGGACTGTCGCGGTATCCGTGCTAGGAGGAGTGGATGGAAAATCCCCATAAGGGATGAATTTTTTAACATGCCTACCCCAATCGACTGGTAAGGAGGAGGGGACTAGCCTAACATGGGGATTTTATTAGCGGTGGAGGTATTAACATCTGGTGTATAGAAATCAAGTTGATCGATAGTAACAATTCTCCCTAGATGTGGAAATTGGACTATTCAGAATACTATTGAGGCGACAACATTCATGGCATAGAACCAATTTATTCCTAGAAGGAGGTTGTAATCTAAAGGGGAATCTACCACTTCTACTTGAATGGAAATGGTTTTTCCCCCCAGCTCGACCGCTAGGGCTGATATGAGACCATGGGGTTGGAAACCCCATCCGTCAAAGGCCTTGAGGGTCGTAGGTGATGTTACAAGCTCGGGAGAGCCGAGATCCTTCCAACAAGACAGTGACAAAACCGAGGTCGAAGCTCCTTCATCTAGTACCGCTCAAAAAACTTTCTTTCCAACTACTTTCATCATGATCTGAAAAGCAAGCTTATGTAGTAATCTAGGCTTATAGTTCTCAACATTGAAATGAATCAAGTTGGTGTTATCTGGGTCTAAATCTCCTAATGTTGTTAACAAGATTTTGTGCTATGTAGGGAAACTTTGGAGTACTTCTAAGGTAGACATTGCACAAGGTGCCTAAGCGAGGTATTCGACCACATTATAAAATTGAGCAGCTCGAGCATTGGGATTAAAGATAGCCTCCTGAAGAGTACTCTTAGGTGGACACAAAATCATGTTGAGAGTAGGATTCTCGATAGATAAGGGGACAGTAGACAAGGATTCCAAAAAACTAGTAGAGGGAGATTTCCCTGAAGAAGAATGATCTTCTTTCTTATCTACGGGTTTGTCATAAATCTGACTTCGAGTTTGCATATTTATGGTATTTGAGGACATCATACGAATTTCCTCTGACGAACTAGAGCTACCTTGATTAGACATGTGGTCTATCAGTTGTTGCTAAGAGGGGAAAGGATCCGTAAGTACTGTGGGTGCAGGATTGGACTTCAGATACTGGGAGATTTCATCTCGACGAGGACACTCCTTTTAAAAATGGTCACCTCTACATAGCAGATAGGGATATTTTGCTTTCTTTTCCCTTTATCGCTATCACTATTGGTTGGTCTTGGAGTCTCCTGTTGGTTTGTAGGTTTTTTATTTCTATTTTTACCTTTCTTTTTATTATTACTCGAGGTTTGATTACTTTGAATAGATTTGACCTCAGCGAAAAACTTAGGAGTCAAAGGAGTAGGGGTGGCAGTTTGGGGTTGCTTGGCATGTTTCGCTGTGGATGGGGACTGGATTGAACCAACAATCCCATCAACAGGTACTTCTGTTGGTGGCTTGGCGGGATCGGTGCTGGGGCGAGGAGCTTGAGGAATCAGATCATAAAGAGTTCCAGACTAGGAATAAACCAAGTCTAGGTACTGAGCCTGACTAATAGCCTAATCTTCAGTACCGGAACCGCCCATAGCCACATCTTTGGAAATAGGAGGAAAAAAGGATTTGGTAAACCAATCAGCTAATAACTGATCCGGAATAGAGGCCTTAATAAGCCTTCTCCGCCTTCTCCACTCATGAATATGATCGGATATGTGGGTGGAGGTGTTCTGTCACAGAGAAGTTAAAATATTAGTGCCCATTTCATAATGAATAGGGAGCTGAAAGTGTGTAAGAAACATGGTTTCCAATGAGCCAAAATCCACAAACAAATGTTGTGTGAGTTCAATGTACCACTTCGCAACTGCACCGGTCAAAGTTCGTTGAAAGAGTCGTAACCGAACGGAGTCATCCATGAGAGATTTTGAAGAACACCACAAATGGAATGTCATAACATGGTTCTTTGGATCATCTCCCTAATTCCCATCGAATTTCGGGATATCCGATGGTAACTTTACTGGAATGGGAGGCCACGAGGGACTGTGTCGAATGGGGTCATTAATCAACTTGGACAAGTCAGGTAAGTCCAAAGTTGCTAGGAAAGGTAACTATCAGTTGGGTTGCACATACTGGTAATATTGATATGGCATATAATTATTAGTAGGACCATAAGTTGACTAAAAAACAGGTTGTTGTGACGAAGAACTAACGAAAAAACCACCCGCAGGGGGTTGATTTTCTGGATCAAGACCATTAGGACCACTAGGGCCTCTGGGAGGACCAGGACCACCAGGACCACCAGGACTAGTAGGACCACCAGGACCACCAAGAGGTGGACCACCAGACACTCCAGAGCCACCAGGAGCTAAACCTCTAGAGCCTCCGAAACCACTAGACAAAGGGCCACCAGACCCTCCAGAGCCATAAGGAGGAAATCTACCAGGCTCCCCAGGACCACTATGACCACTAGGACCAAAAGGAGGAAAGTTACCAGATTCTCTGAAACCATTAAGACCCCTAGGGGGAGGACCTCCATAAGGAGGTCCTCCAGCACCTCCCGCAATATGTATAGGTATCCCTCCCATAGCTAGCATGTAAGACCAGTTGGGTTGCCCCCATGGCGTAAAAGTGTTACTAGGATATGGAATTCCAGCATAAGGAATTCCTGTAGGATTGGGTGGATGATTACCTACAGGTATTTGATAACCATAACTTCTAGAAGTTTGAGTGGTTACAGGTTGTGGCCCCAAGGGCTGACCTGAACTGGATAAGGGATTAACCACATTAGTATGGGTGAGAGGGACATAGACTGTATATGGTTCTATGTTATAGGTTTGTTGTTGACTATGTACAATTCTGGTGCCAGATAACGGAGGTCATGCTGGGGGTTTCCCCTCAGCACTAGAAGGTACTGACGAAACGGGAATTGAAGGTTGGGCCCCAGGTGCAGAAGACCTAGGAAGATTGGGAACAGACATAACATGAGAGGTGGTGGGGGTGGTAATTTGACCTGGGTTATGTGGTGTTACCGTACGAACTATAATCGGTTTAATGGGTCTCATAGAATTGGCAAGTGAATGATATCCCATAGGAACAGATGTGCAACATGATGGTGTCGGGCCTAATAGTTCATCTATTTACTTGTCAATCTCTTATGCATGGAGAATGGTGGCATGGTATTTCCTACGTTCTTCTTCATCTTCAGAAGAGTTTAAACGAGTGCCAAATGAGGTAATGGCCTGTCCTATAGAGGTATCCCAAAATGGATCATTGGGACCATAATCCGGACGGGTTGTATCGTCAACCTAACCTTTTGTGGGAGAATGGAACAAGGTATTTCCCTGAGAAGGTTTTTTGACCAAGGGAGGTGAGTGTGAAGAATATGGTACTCCACTTTCTGCAACCAAATTATCTCCCACTTGGGAGGTGGTAGTAGCTCCTTGATCGATAGGTTCCATTGGATTTTATCCCGACCTAGGATTACAATCGAGTGGAAAGCCCCGTACTCTTCTGCACTGTCTTAACTCAACCAATTTTTATAGTTCCTATCTAACCTAGGGTTTGAAAAACAAGAAAACAAACCAAAAAATTTCCCTACACAAGCTATAGGTCAAAACAAGCACACTTAAAATGATAGGAGGAGTTCAAAAAGTCAATTCTTTCACCAGGATTGTCAAGAATGTGCCACTCGTGATATACCTTGAGGGTACGTGCGTAGTAATCTCCCTGAATGTAGTTTTTGGTGTATGGCTCCAAGCAAGACAGCCAAAGGGATTTTCTCAGATGGACAGGGTATCCTAGTGGGGTCTACCGATATACTCAAGGTATGTGGGAGCTCAAATCGATAATAGTGTTGTCTAATGCATAACCATACACAAGGTGCCTTTCGATATACAATCAATTATGTAAATTACCTTTCTGTATACCTCAAGGGTATGTGAAAGGTCGTTCGATATACCGACGGTATGTGGAAGAACCGTACGAGTCCCGGAATGTAATGCAGAAAAATAACGACAGCTCCTATGCTTAACGACGCTCAAACACATTTCTAACTTATCACTCCAATTGATATGTAAATTTTAACGTATAACTATTGTTAATTTTAAAGTGGACAATTAGGTGAATGTATGATGTTTTGACAAAAAAGTAAAACCATGCAGTATGCTTGTGCAAATATTTCACTTTACTGTTCAGTATGCCTACTTACGGGAGGGAAAGAGAGCATTTTGTTTTGTTTCAAAACCTAAAAAATACTTCCAAACAACAGTCTTGAACACAAAATAAAAGACAAGCAGTACTTTTCCAAACTGATTTCTCTTTTCTGAAAGCAATGAGAAGGGGAAGAATCTCTTTTCCTAAAAGAAAAAAAAGAAGCACACGATATGCATATGCACTCTAATTTTTCAATTTTCTCAAAACATAAGCAAATCTAACTTAAAACTACCATATTTTTTATTTCGATTGAGATAGTTCTAAATGCATAAGAGACGAAAGAACATGAAGATCCTGAAAGCTTATGAAGTCAATCAGAGAACCAATGTCCCACGCTCAATGATGATAACCTAGTCTCAGTCAAAAAATTTCTTTTTTTAAAGGAAGGAAAAAGAAGTTTACTATGCAAACAAGAAATGAAACCTAGAAGCTAATCTAGTGTTCTTCTTTTAGTCTATATAATAGAAACGAAAAGATGTCTTACTAATACCATAATCTTTTCAAGAAAGAATAAATTCTTTCGCAAACACAACCAACAAGCACCAAAGTGAATGAACAATCAAAAGGCCTAATCTAGATTTTGAATTTCCTAATCAAACCAATCTTAAATTATACAATTTCAAGCCATAAGCATTAGATTCTGTCACACAAGCCTGACAGTGCAATATTGAAAGCAACAAAACTCAAATTTTTACAAAAAAATTGAGGAAAAAGGGCTTTGGAATGATGCCTACTTGGCACCATGCTTCTTAGGTGTTGACAGGGTGGTTCTATCCCAGCACCGCTTCTTGCCAACAGGAAACAGGAAGTGGTATCGCGTGCTTCCCACTCTGTTCAGGTAGTGGCACCACTCCTCGTACACTGCATGGGTGCGGTTCCCTATAAAATTCCAAAACACAAAGAGAATGATAGATCCAGTCAGAAAAAGAATAGATCAAGGTCAAAACTACTAGATTGAGTATAAAAACAAAGCACAAAAGGTAAAAATGATTCAGATCTGAAAAGATCTGGAAGTACCCAAAAGGACTAAGTCAAAAAGCATATCTGACTGAAGAGAGTTGGAGAAGGAACCTGGATTCAGACAAGAGTTGAGAACTGAGGATGATTAGAACAACTGATACATATCTCTATTCCCTAGTATGGTTTCTATATTTGTTAGCTGGAATATTTCACCTTCTGCGGAGAGTAAGGTGTTCCACTGGTCTGAATGGTTCAGATCCAGAACAAATGAAGGACAAAGGTTGAAGACCCTCCCTGGACATCGTAGATACCTGGAATGTAATGCTTGGATAGTAACCCTATGTACCTGTAATCAAATTAAACATGCAAACACATAAAATCTTCCAGAATATGATCTACTAATCCATGTTAGTGACTAAGGAATCTAACAACATGCATGTGAAATCAAACAACAACAATAATGTGGGATGGTAATCAACTTTGTATTAATATAAAAATGGAGAAGTTTACAACCAATCAATCCTTAGTGTTGACATGCATCTCCATGACACCAAGCACTCTCATCCTCATAAGCTTTGACTTTATCTCTCTATTCTCTTTAATGGCTTGGGCCAAGTGGTCAATCCAACAGCATAACAATACCTTAAGAGTTCTTCCCCTAAGCCATAGATATGAGCTTGTATTTATAATGCTCAATGGATAGGGATGGTTGAGAGATTAGTGGATGAGGTGGCCTCTAATATCCTAGAATGAGGGATCTCAAGCTCAATTGACCCACAATGATAGGGACAAGGGAGGACACGAGGCTCATGATCTAGAAGCCTTGAGAAACTTCTATTTTTCCCTTTATACCCAGGGTACTGCGTTTCTCCTTCAATGACAGAGTTGTTCTGGTAAGAAGCACTTATCTATTAAGGGCCATAAGTGGTGGCACCACTTGTGGACAACAAGGGATAGGAGGTGCAAACAAGGTACTGCTCCTGGACAACAGAGAAAGTGCAGTTCTAGGAATTTTCATGAAAGATTGACAATTAGCATGGGTTTCCACTCCAAGTGTTGGGATTAAGGGAAAACAGGTATGTCAAATGTCTTATCACATGATGATGATAGGATTTTGGTATAACATTATTCTCTCATTTAAGATCCTAAGTTAATGCTAGCTTAAATGATAAAAAATCTAACATGGTATCAGAGCTAACCTGAGAAGAATACACTACGCAGCTGTGGAAACAAGGGATTACTACTTTTTGGATACCTCTCCATATATTTTTAGTAGAATAAGGTTGGGATGACTCTCCTCCCCAGGGTGCATATTTTTGTCGAAGCAGAATCTGATTCTAAGAATTTTCAGTTTTTTACTTGACACTGTTGTCAAAAATTAGGGATTTCCACAGAAGTGGAATTTTTGAGTGAGCCCAGGCCTGGATTGATCTCCTCCTCAAAATTGAAGTTTAGAGATCAAGATCAAAGTTTTTGGTTGGACAGAACTTCGAGAAAGTCAAACCCTAATTTGCTTCTGAACCGGCCCTGAAGAATTTTAGCTCCAGATCTAGATCCGACATCTTAACCTAGTAAGATCTAAATCTCTTGTATTTCCATTTGAGGTTATCAGTTAAGATGTCCCATCATACTAAGTTTGATGAAAAGCTTAAGGGAGCTGATAACTTCTGAGCATGGAAGTATAGGATCTCCCTGGTCCTAGAAGAAAATGAGTTGGAATCCTACATCAATGAGGATATTCCAGTTCTAAAGGGAGATGAAGCTAAGGCCTTACACAAGAAGAAGTTGGTTATGGCTAAGAGTATTATTGCTGATTCAATCAAGGATCACCTCATACCACAGGTGTCATCCCTAATGACACCTAAAGCTATGTTTGATTCCCCGGCAAAACTATTTGAAGGAAATAACATAAACCGGAAGATGACCTAGAGGAACCAATTGAAGAATGTGAAGATCCAGAATGCGGAGACCGTACAATCATACTTCACAAGGGTCTCCCATATCAGAGAACAACTTGAAGCAGTGGATGAAGAGGTGGAGAATACAAATATTGTAATGACCACCTTCAATGGTCTCCCTAGGACATGGGACTCTTTCATTCAAGGGATCTATGCTAGAAACAAGCTAGTCAAGTCCAACAGACTATGGGAATAATGCTCTCAAGAAGAAGCTCAGATAGCAGCTCGAGAAGAAAAGATGGGAAGTGAAGATCAAGCTCTCATAGTACAATCCAAGAAAACTAGATCTAGAAGGGTATATTTGTGGGATACTCTGAAATCTTGAAGGCTTATAGAATATACTTCCTCAGATTCAAGAAGATCGACATCAGTAGAGATGTAACATTTGACAAAGATTCATCCTACATCAAATCCAGGAAGAGACCGGCTAAAGAACCTAAAAAAATAGAGGCACCCAGAATTCATGATACAATCATGAATGAAGAAATTCAAGAAGAGGATAGAGAATTAGAAGAACCTCAAGAACTTGTGGATCCACCTTAGGAGAAGAATCCTCACAAGAGGAAACCTGCTTGGGTACATGAAATTATCCAAGGTGTAGAAAGATATGGAGGTTTAGAAGAAACACACAAAGGAAGGAAGAGAACTAGGTCCTACTCCAGTTATGTAGCCCTACTATGTGACATTATTGATAAAGAACCTTACAACTATGAAGAAGCGACATAAAGGAAAGAATGGAAGTATTCTATGATTGAAGGGTATCAATCGATCATGAAGAATGATGTTTGGGATGTTATCCCAAGACCAGAAGGGAAGTCCATTGTAACTTCCAAATGGATCTACAAGATCAAGCATGCTGTAGATGGCAGCATAGAGAAATATAAAGAAAGATTCATGGATCATGGTTTCTCCTAGAAAGAAGGAATAGATTATGAAGAAAATTTGCACCTGTAGCCAGATACACTTCCATCATATCAGTACCTACTCTGGCTACAGAGATGAAATGGAAGATACACCAGATGGATGTCAAGAGTTTCTTCTTGAATGGTGTAGTAGAAGAGTAAGTGTATAAGGAGAAGCCACTTGGTTTTGAGGCACACGACAGGGAGTCTCATGTGTGTATATTGAAGAAATCCTTGTATGGTTTGAAATAGGCACCCAGGACATGGTACGACATAATTGATGGTTTTCTATGTAGTTTGGGCTTTACCAAAAGTAAAGTAGATTCCAACCTTTACTATAAGGTTGAAGATGGTAACCCAGTGATACTCCTACTGTATGTAGATGATCTGTTTGTAACATGTATGGATGGGTTGATTGTTGATACGTAGAGGAAATTTGCTGCCGAGTTTGAAATGAAATACTTGGGTATGATGCACTATTTTCTAGGCATGGAGGAGTGGCAGAATGTGGATGGAATCTTCCTTGAACAAGGGAAGTATGTAGTATATATCTTGAAGAGGTTTGGGATGATGGACTGTAAGGCCATAACCACACCTATGTCATCAAACCAAAAGCTATTGTGTGATGCTTCATCAGAAGCGGTTGATGCTACAATGTATCGTTAGATGATTGGGTCCTTGATGTACCTGATGAACACAAGACCAGATATTTTCTTTGCTTTGAACACCTTGAGCCAGTTCCTAATAGATCCAAGACATGTTCACTTCATTGCTGCAAAGCATATTCTGAGGTACTTGAAGGGTACAGTTGATTATGGTCTCAAGTATGTGGCGAATCATAAGATTATCCTGGAGGGTTATGTTGATTTAGATTGGGCAGGTAGTGCCATCGATAGGAAGAGCACTTCAGGATGCTGCTTCAATATGGGATTAGGTGTGATCTCTTGGTTTAGCAGGAAGTAGTCCTGTGTGGCACTAAGTACAACTGAAGCAAAGTATGTCACAACTTGTTCAACTAGTTGCGAAGCAGTGTGCATGAGAAAGCTACTACCTAATTTATTTGATCTCCAGTTGGATGCTACTTGTATATATTGTGACAACCAGAGTTGTGTGAAATTGTCAGAGAACTTGGTGTTCCATGACAATTCAAAGCATATTGAGATCAAGTATCACTATATTAGGGATATGGTGCAGAGAGGAGCAGTGAAGCTCTAGTATGTTGTGACGGACGAACAGATAGCTGATGTGTTGATGAAGCCATTGGCCAGAGTGAAGTTTGAGTACTTCAGGGAGAAGCTTGGTGTTCTCCAGCTCGAGGTTCCCTCCAAGGGTAAATGATGAGTCCAAGAGCCATTATGACATGGTGAGAGGATTAGGTTCATTCCATGGTCAGATGTAAGGGCTGATCCATTCTATCATGGTGAGAGGATTGGATCCTTCCATGTCAGATATGAGTGCTGAGCCATTCTCATGTGACTGGAGGATTGGTTCCTACATGATCAAATATAAGTGCTAAATGCCATTATTGGAATGGAGGAACCTGGTTAGTTACCAGGAATACTCAACTCGGTGTTGAGCTTCCATTCTCTAGGAGAATGGAGGCACCTGGTTAGTTACCAGGAATACTCAGTCTAGGACTGAGGGCCATTTTGATATGACTGTGGGATGTAGTCTTACATGATGAGATATGAGTTCATGGCCATTCTGATGTGATTGAGGGATGTGTTCCCACTTGATCATATATAAGGGTTGATGCCATTCTCTGGGAGAATGGAGGCACCTATTTAGTTACTAGGAATTCTCATTTTGGGACTAAGAGCCCTTCTGATGTGGTGTTTTAGAACATGGTAGGATGTAAGTGCAAAGCCCTTTCGATGTGGTGTTTTCGAACATGGTCGGATGTAACTGCAGAGCCCTTTCGATGTGGTTTTTTCGAACATGTTTGGATGTAACTGCAGAGACCTTTCGATGCGGTGTGTTCGCACATGGTTGGATATAAATGCTAAGCCATTCTGGCGCGATGTGTTTACACATGGTCATATGTGAGTGCTCGGCCTTTTTGGAAAGATGAGGTCAGATGTGAGTGTTGGGTGTGCCTTTATAATAAGATAAGGTCAGATGTAAGAGTTGGGTGGGCCATTCTAAATTTGGGTTAGATATAAGTGATAAATACCTACATGAAGGGTAGGCCTACAACTAGCATGAAAAAGGGATGGCTCTATAGAACTTCTTGTGATGAGATGAATCGAGAGATAGCACCATTCTGAGATAGCACCAATGATGATGATCCCGATCAAGTGATGATCCAGATTTGATGATGATATAGTGATGATGATCTAGCAGTGATGATCCAACAGTGGTGATCCAGATCAAGTGATGATCCAGATCCCATGATGAAGAATACTTGAAGAAGAAGAAGACTTGAAGATGAAGATGACTTAAAGATGAAGAAGACTTGAATACAAAGATGACTTGAAGATGAAGAAGACTTGAATATGATTACAACTTGAATATGAAGATGATCCAGTCGATACAAAGAAGAAGACCAGTGATGAAAATTGTGTCGAAAGAATACCTTCCTAGTTAAGAGGGAGTGTTGATGTATTTGTAACTTTGAAATGTATTCACTTGTATATTTCATGTATTGTACCCCAATGTTTATTTCAGGAAGTGTCTGTAATGTAATTGAGTCATGTCATGCCTCGATGTTCCTATTGGGAGGTTCTATAATGTAAACAATTCATGTCAAGTCAATGTGGGTAACCCTCCTATTGTTCAAGGGTTAAAGTCCTCGTAGTTCCGAGGCCCTAGGGTTATTATACTTTCCTAGAGAAGTTGGCCCTAGTGAGTCATTGTCAAGTCAGAAATTATTATAAATAGAGAGTGATCCTCTCTATTTATAATACACTCATTCACACTGAGTTGTAGCACATAGCTGAGGAAGAAGAAATTTCTAGGCCTAGAGAGAAAGAGGCTACTGCTGTGAGGATATCATCTTACTATTTTTGGGGCTTTTCTTTTGGTGTTGATTCTATCTCTGAGGAAGTTGTGGGGTTTTCTCCTTTATGGTTTTTCCAAGGAAAATATTTGTGTTCATTATGTGTTTGATTTTTTTGCTTGTTATTCTCTCAGTTAAGATCCTAAGTTAATGCTAGCTTAAATGATAAAAATCTAACATTACAACTCCCCTATGGGGTATGAACATGTGATATAGTACAACAAGCACTTCCCAGAAGCACTTTCGAAGGTCTTCTGAAGCCTGAACAAACCATCTTTGTCCGATTTACCAGGCTCACTTGATAAAAAACCTCTAGGTACAACTTAGGTGGTAAGAGATTGCATATTCATTTGAAGGAAAATTTTGCACTTCACATAGTAGCATACCCCATTTTTCATTTGACACAGTGAATTTGCATTGATCATTAGGTGTGCATTTTACTTCTTGTTGCATCATAACATGATTAGTTGCACAACAATTTTCCCTTTTGAGTAATAATCCAAATAAAATCAATGTATAATAAAATGAATAAGACTCTTTTCTTTTATAGGGTGCACCAACAAGATTAGGTTTTAGGGTCTTGGAATAGTTCATTGTGAGTAAATTCTCCAATACCACTAAAAAAAACATTTATGTGTCTATCTAGGTGAGAGGGTGAAATTCCTTTATATCATTAGTGTTTCTCACGATCCTCCTCTTACAAGGGAGTTAAGCACAAGGCAGTGTGAGCGGTTATTGATTGGGATGACCCATGGTCATAACTGAGTAGCACCGAATATATTTCTAGGATTGTATTCATATGTAGGGGCTCTTTAGATATTTTAAATCTTTTATACCTTTCCCATACAACCAATCCCACCTATGACTGTCTTCCTAAGCATTGATTATATTGAGGTGACCTTAGTTTCCTTACCTAGGTTATCCAGGGGGTACTTCGTAGAGGTTATTCTAAAGGTGTCCTGTCTAGGTAGGGGTTGGACAGCACAGTGGTTATATTCATTGAAGCTGAGGGCCACTATGATTGGTTACAAACCTCCATTTGTTGTGCATGGTATTCTCAAGCCTCTCCTAGGTGAGACATACCTGCTTCATTCGGGAGCTCACATATCCTACCCTTGTTTTCTTGTGATTTGGCTTTACATTTTATAGGTGTATGCTCTGTGCACACTATTTTTCCTAGGGTTTACGTAATTAGATTGATTCTTTTCATTTTTTGAGTCATTGTCGATTTGGGCGTGGTACTTCGTCGTTCTCATCATTTCGTAGGACTTCCTCCTTCCATGTCTCCTCCTCCTTTGAGAGAGAGAAACAAATAGTCTGGGAAGACTACTTCTCACTTTGATTCACACACGATGGGAGATCATGAGGTTGAGATTCCTAATATGTCCTCTCCACCTCACAATATTGGGGATGAATATCCTACTCCTGTATATGATCCTTCACCGAAAATACCTCCACATTCTGGTTATGATCCCTTACTCACAGGTCACCGATATTGGTTTCCAGGTGATGAGACTCACTATGAACCCACAAGCACTAGTCATGTTCATTATGGCATGTATGATATCCATGGACATGATCCGACACATCATGTTGAGTTGGAAGTTGAACCTAGCACTATGCCTGGGGGAACTCCTATTCCTTTCCCTTCCATCCCCATGGTGGAAGCAACCTCACATATACATCCTAGACCTAGTGTTAGTAATCAGATGTAGATACCAGAACTGAAATGAGTGACCATAGGGAACACCACTTACATCCATTCACATGTCCCTTCATCCTTGAAATATACTCCCTTAAATGCATTTTTGACAACCCTTCCTCCCCCTAATTCATGTGCTCCCTCGGGACAGAATATTGATACTAGCCATGTTCGTACCGCGACTACTCGCACAGTAGTATCTCAAAGTCAAGTACCTCCTATTGTGTTGGGAGGTCATATATTTGTTTCTGGATCATCTCATGGTCCATTGCAAGGAGTTCCCCATATCCCTAACTGTGGACATTCTCATGGGACATCCCATGGGACACCTTATGGAGCTTCTCATGGACAATATTATGGACCATAGTATGGACAATACTATCAATCCTAGGGATGCGGGTATCAACAACCTGCTTACTCTTCCAATTATAGAGCACCACATAATCAAGGCATGCCACATCAATATGCTTCCATGCATCCCTATATAGGTCAAATCGAAGGGGTTTATTATGGCCAAGGCCATGGTATTTATAGTAATCAGCCTTACATGAACTAGAACTATCAGGGAGCATGGCATAGACCGGCTCAACCTAGGATCCCTTTCCTCACAACATTGAACTTACCTGACTTATTGAGACTTATGAATGATTCGGTATCTCATGACTCAGCCTAGCCGACCGTCCCTAATAAGATTCCTTTGGACATTACCAAGTTCAAAGGAAAAGTTGGAGAAGATCCTAGTGAGCATGTCACTACTTTTCACCTTTGGTGCTCTTCCAATTCCTTACATGAGGATTCAATCCATTTGAGGCTATTTCAACGTACCCTCACCGGTCCTGCAGCGAAATGGTATATAGAGTCACCAAGGGGGGCATATTCTTTATTTGATGACCTTTCCATGACTTTCCTCAATCAATTTCAGCTATCTGTACATTACAATGTTGGTACTGAAATCTTGTCGACATTTCAGCAAGACAAATACACACATATCTTGGATCATATTCAAGAGTGGCAGAGATGGAAGCAGTTGATTAAAGCTTTTATACCACCAGAATTTATCCTTGAGTGGTTCCTCAATTTGTTGTTACCTTACATCATGAATGATGTTTCTACATCCGGAGTCCAAAATGAGGAACAAGCAATATTTAGGGCACAAGAGTTGGATTTGATTTACACTTAATCCGGACTTTTGTATGAGATTATCACTAATGCTTTGCTATCTAGTTTCAATCCCAAGATCAATCCTAGACCACATGTCGATGTCATTATGGGTTGTACAAGTGCCAAACCTATGGATTCAGTTGTGAAATAAGTGAGACAATTGTCAATTAATCAATCCACGTTGGGATAAGCCATGGCTTCGTCTCAACCTACCCAAATGGTGAGTGTATTTTTTGTGCAATTGTCAGACCAGAAGGGCAACCAACAACCTGGAAGGAATACGAAAAAAGGGAAAAATAATCATAAGGGTGAGAACAAGAATTAAAATGATAATTATAATGAAAAGAAGGCTCGTAATGCTGGGGGGGACAAGCAGTCTAAATGTAAGGTAAATTTTCCTTGCAAGTTATGTAAGGAGGACCACCTCACTCACTTGTGCCCTCATATGGAAGATGCCTCAAGGTTCATAGCACAGGGCCCAGTTGTGCTAACTAATCCTTTACCCAATAATCAAAATATGAACTCGAGCACCATTGATCCTCATTGTGCATCGAGTGGAGATCAAAATCCACTGGAATCCAATAGTGGTCATGGTTGCATTAACATGGTGCACAATACTAAGGTTGTGACTCATGCGAAGGATTATGGTTCTTCACAACTGAATCTTGGAAAGGAACCCGCTCCACTCGAGAGCCCTTTGCATATCAAAAAACCTACGGATAAACCTCAAGTTGCACCTTGCATTCCTAAGGGAGTCCTAAAGTGTTCAGGGCACAATCCTAATGCCCGAGTCGCCCAGAACTATTCTGTTGTCAAGGATTTGGGACAAACTCCTTGTGCGATGTCCATGCTTGAAGTACTTCATACTTGTCCTCTGCAAAGGATAGCCTTGCTTTCTTCTCTTGGGCTTGATGATGATAACCCTTCTTCCATTATCAAATTTGAAACCATGGGAATATAGCCTCACTTGCCTTACTACATGTCTCTTTTGATTCATGTAGAATGTATTAATATGATTGTCAAACACACTATGATTGATGAAGGTGTTGCTGCTTCCGTGATGTATTTGTCATGTTGGAAGGGTTTGGATTCTCTCGAGTTGTCTCAATCCACTACTATGTTGATAGCTTTTGATGGTAGATCATTTCTTCTGCATAGGATTTTTCCTTCTCTTAAGGTCTAATTGGGAGGGATGTTATATCCCAAAATGACACATCTCTACCTGTGACCACTTTCCCATGATTTCGTTGCATGTCGGCACTTCATGAAAGTCACTGAAAAAACACCTATCTTGGAGGACCCATATCTTGAGTTCTGTAACTCCGTTTGACCTAATTTCTATACTGTTGGAAAGGTATTTCAGTTAGATAAAACTTTGTAGAAGACACCAAAGTCTGAAAATGCCCAAAAATACCTTAAAAATGCATTCTTTTGTATTCGCGACTCTCCTTATATGCAAGTCGCGAATCATTCGCGAGTCTCGTGTATTACAAGTCGCAAATGCACATATTCGTGGGTTTCTCTTGTGAAAACTCACAGATCATTCGCGGGTTGTCCTCCTTCATAGTCGCGAATGTGTCCTTCGACATTTAAACATAAAAACACGCCTTTTGGATTAGTTTGGGTAGTTTTCCAACTCACTTCTTTAGTTGTAACTGCTTTGGCTTCGCCCCTAACTCTTCTTTATCATATAAATAGAGGTAGGGAGGTCCATGAAAGGGGAATTGAATTTATGCATTGTTATGCTGGAGGAATCGGGACACTCTTTTCCCACACCTTTGCCCTGGAGGTCTTCCCTTTGTGTTGCAGAGCTTAAAGGCTGAGTTCTTTGGAGAAGAGAAGCAGCAGAACCAGATCAAGGTTTCGTGAGGTGCCAAACTTGAAGAGAAGGTATATTTGTACTTGTTTTCAAGATTAATAAAGATGTGATGTCCTTCTTCTTCCCAAATCATTGTTCAATGTGTGATTGAATCTCTGTTTATGATCATATGATGATGCCATTCATATTATTAGTTTCATGTTTATTTGATTATCATTGTTTCATATGTGGTCATGATGGTTTGAGGAAGGTATAACTTGTTTTGTAGGTCTCTTGGAGCGAGAGGAGCAAGAAGAGGATTGAAGAGAAAGCTTGGAACAGCCTTCAGTTAATCAGGTGTGGACATTTCTTATCTCTGATCTTGCTTATACATGCTTGCTGAACATTGTGCATCTCTCTTTCAACCCCAGTACGTTGATGGCCTCTTAAACCCTAGCCATAGGATACTTTCCTTTACAACAGAACTGGTGACTCCACTGGGGATAGCCTTATCTGTTTGGGGTTTCTCTTGACTCTTTTCAGTTTTTTCATTGTTTCAAGTCCTTTTTGCCACTTAGGAACACCTTTCCAGTCTGATTACACACTTCCCCTGCCTTTTTTGGGTAGTTTTTGACCTTTTTTGGGATTTTTCTACCTATTCGCGAGTTGTTGTTCTAGACAGTCGCGAATACAGTCTTGTATTCATGGGTTGCTTCACTGAACAGTCGCGAGTCATTCGTGACCTGCCCTTATAGAAAGTCGCGAATACTCCTGGAAGTGGGTATTTTTAAAGTTAAAGTTTGCTTGGTCTTTGCTTTGGGTAATCCTTGTTTCTGAGTGGATTTTATTTATAAATGTTGTTTAGCCTGTCTGGGTGCCTCTGTTGATCACAGTTTGTGCTTTTTCAGAAGCCCTTTGAGCCTTTTTTACTTGGATTGTTTACTATCTGCATGCTGAAGTATTTTGGCCGGTTTGGGTTGTAGGTTAAAGTGTCTTTGTTCAAACCTATGTTCAGGATCTTGGGCTCTGTTTTTTCAGTCTGTCTTCTGACAGTGGCTAATTCTCACTTGCCTTTGTAATCCTGCAGTGATTCTTGTCATTCCTTGCACCCAAGATAGGGTTCCTAGCCTTCCTTAGTTGGTTGTCTTTTGGTTCTGTTAGCCTGTGTGTTTTAGTTCTTTGCTTTTATACAGTTTATTTGATTCAAGTTCGCTCAAGTATAGTGCATCTTAGGTGCATGCTAGAGTTTTAGCCTTTTATAGCATTTGGTTTGTTCTTTGCTCTTCCCCCTTGCCTCCTTTGCTTGGTATGATTTTTGGCTTATGTTTTTGGTCAGCCTCTGTTCTTGACTTTGGTTTGATTTTCAGAAGCTTTTTGGTGTTGGTTTCCTTCTTCTTTTGTTCGTTAACTTCACCTTGCCAAAATAGTAGACTTGTCTTTTATACAAGCCTTCCTTTCCAAGTAGGGTTTATACTGACTTTAGAGCACTCTAGAGTTTGTTTGGTGGTTGTTTAGCTGAGTTCCTTTTTATTTGTTCTTGTTATCTACATGCTTTTGCTTTGTAGGTAGTTTTTCTTTTGCCTTTATAAAAGAAGATTAAAAAGAACTTGTTTTTTGCTGCTTGTCCCCCCCCACCTCTTTCTTTGGCTTGATCTTGTTGTACAAGGTACTGAGCAGCCTTTGTTTGTAGGTTTAGATTGATACTTAGGACTTGTTGAACTTTGTTTATGTCAATCTTTTTGCTCAGTCTCTTCATTCCAAAGTTGTTGGCTTGTTTACCTTTGTAATCCTTCTTTTCAAGAGAGGTTATATCCTAACTTTAGGGAAACCTAGGGTTTGTTTTTGGGGTGTAGAGTAGTTGTCTATTTCCTTTGCTTACAGTACTTGCTTGCATTAGTTAATAGGATGATTTTTATTTTGCATTTATAAAAGAAAAAGACAAAAACATATGTTTGATTTATATGCATGTAGATTAGGGTTTTAGTCTAGATTGCATAGCATATCATTGTTTTTGGAAAAATATAAAAAGAATTTCGTTCTTTTTGGCTTTCAAATTTCTATTTGAAAAAGAAATATAAAGAGAATATTTTTTTCTTTTTGAATTTCATTTCTCTTTGCTTAGTCCTTTGTTTCAAATTTTGAGTCAAAACACCACATGAGTTTCATGCCATTTACCCTCTGAGTAAGAAACAGCCCATAAAATAAATGATATAATTTTAAAAATTGCTAGTAAGTTTTATTTTATAGGGTCATACACCAACTAGCTCAGGCTAGACTTGTGGGATAGGGAGTTTAAAATCCCCATAAGTGTTAAATTCAGACGTAGTTGGCCTATCACTAGGTAAATCCTTTTCTACATTGATTGTATCTGGGAAGCTCCTCTCAAACGGGAGTTAAGCACTAGGCCGCATGGAGGCTTGGACAGAGGAGATAACCCTTCGAATCCTTGTCAAAACGTAACTCAGGAATTTTACGCATCTGGGGATTCTGTCCTAGACAGAGTTTCGGGCTCAGCTACCTTGCCCATGCGTACGAGTTCGGTTGACGACTGTCCCCCCAGACTGTCAATTTAGTTAAGGTAGCCTCTAGTCTCTTTGACATCTAGGGTTCATACACAGGTACACCGGAAGGTTATTTCTGGTTGACCTTGGACGGGCTTGGAAGGTAACCCTTGTGGAAAGTGTGGGAGGGTGGTGGGTGATTCCTCCGCTTTTTCTTGAGAACCACCTCAAGGATGCCAAGTAATCGTTCATCAACTTTCTTCTGGAAAGTAAATCTTATACATGTTTGTCTGTTTGGGCTTTAGGAATTTTTTGGTGAGTGTTGTGTGGTTTGTCTGTACTTAGTGGGACTTTAGGTGTCTACTTTGTAATTTTGGTTGACCATCAACCTCAGACTTTGTCTCTTGTTTTGAAACTATGGCTAGCACCCCTTCGAACACCAACCAAGAGATCCCCATGATGGGAGCTCCTTGTCCTATTCCTCTCACAGGGAATGTTGGTGTTCCCTTGATGGCCACCTTGAATCTTTCAGGATTCACCCTAGGGATACCGGTGTGGTTGTTTTCCACTCCAAATGTCCTGAATGCTCCTGATGCTTCTCAAGTAAGCTCCTTTTATCAAGGGTATTAAAACACTGCTTCCCCTTCACATATAGTTGATTCTCCTCCTCCTTCTACCTCATGCGGTGAAAGTACTGATACTAGTAACCGGCAGTCTAAAAGGAGTAAAAGAAGGAGGAATAGGAAGAAGGCACATAAGCAAGGGGGAACTCATTCAACCTCTGCAAGTCAAGTTTAACCTCATCACCCAGCCTCGGTTGTTCAGGATGGGGGCACCCATCCAACCTCTGCAGGTCATGTTGGATCTAGTCACTCAACCTCTAGTGTTCACATTGAGTGCACCCGTTCAACCTATGGTTTTCAAGTTGAACCTTCCTATCCAACCTCTGTTGTTCATGTTGGAGCTATCCATCCAGCCTCTGGTGATCAAGCTGGTGGGATCCTCCCAACCTTTTCAGGTCATGTTGGATCCGGTCACTCAGCCTCTGGTGTTCACGTTGAGTGCACTCGTTCAACCTATGGTGTTCAAGTTGAACCTCCCCATCCAACCTCTGTTGTTCACGTTGGATCCGTTCACCCAGCCTCTGTTGCTCACGTTGGGGGAACACACTCAACTGCTGCAAAGCATGTTGATCCTAACCATTCAACCTCTGTTGTTCACGTTAATGGTGCCCGTCCAACCTCTACAAGTCATGTTGGACCCATTCTCTCAGCCTCTTCCAGGCACGATGGGGGCAGTCTCTCGGCCTTTGTACTTCACGCTGGAGACAATTCGTCAACCACTGCGAGTCATGTTGACACTATTGACAAGTCTACCCATTCAAAACACAAGCTCAAGTTTCCTTATAAGCTTGGTGAGGGAGACCACCTTAATTATAAATGCCCTTCTATTGTGGAGGTGCGAAGAGTTTGGATTCATGGTCATCTTGTTTTTGGAGTCTCTCAACAACCAACCTCTCTTAGTGAGGTTGGACCCAGTCACCCAGCCTCTGTTGTTCACGCTGGGGGCAAAATCTCATCCTCTATAGGTCATGTTGAGAGCAAACAGTTAGCCATTGCTAGTCATGCTGATACCGTTGAGAAAAATGGTCGTTCAAAGCATCATCTTAAGTTCCCTTGTGTGCTATGCAAGGGAGATCATCTTACTCATCTATGCACTGCTATCCTAGAGGTGCGAAGAGTGTGGTCCAAGACTCATGGATTTCATTCTTCTAAACACCCTATAGTTTCTCAACATCCTACTCAACCTTTGGTTGATCAAGTGGTCGAACAAATCTCAGATTTGGTCGACCCCACTCTTCTTTCGGAGAGTGCTCCTCATGTGATTGAACCAATGTCATCTTTGGTCAATCCCACTCTCCCTTCGGAGAGTGATTTTCATGAAACGGTTGAATCGATTCCAGTATCAATCAACCCCACTCTTCCTTTGGAGAGTGAAGTGTCTACTAGTCACATTTTCTTCACTGCCAGTTCAGAACTTACTAAACAAGGGGGCACTGAACTTGTTTCGGATCAACCCTCACCAAGCTCTCGGATTGCTTCCTTTGATTGGGATAGCCTAGTTGAGCCGCGCCTTCCTTCCCATGCACCTTTCCAGATAAAGGTCAAAGTTGAACCCTATACAATTGCTCGTTGCATTGTTGATGAAGGAGCCTCAGTTAGTATTTTTTCTGCTCGTGCTTGGCGAGGTATGGGATCTCCCAGCCTTGTGTCGACTGCTAGTCAGTTACTGGCATTTGATATAAGAACTTGTCTAGCCTTGGGAATTCTTCCTCAAACACTTGTTACTTTGGGTGGGAAGACCGTCTTTGTTGACTTCATGGTAATAGAAGACCCCTTGGACTTTAATATGCTCCTTGGATGTGATTATGTCTATGCCATGCAAGCTGTGGTGTCAACATTCTTTCATGTGATGTATTTTAATCATGGTGAAGAAATTGTCACTATCGATCAGTTGGATTTTCTTGATCCTTCTCCTCACTCGACTAGAGACCAGGTCTTTCCTTTATTGATTCCCAGTGTTTCTGTAGACACCACCCCACCACAAGTGAACTATGTGGCTTCTTGTCATTTGTGTTCAATTGCTACTAAGAGGCAGCCTCTGTTTTCATGCTTACCTTCTCGGGACTTGGTCCTAGTAGTTGATCGGGTGAGTCATCCTATACAGATTGTAGAGCCTTCTCTCCACTCTGTCCATCCGTTTGAAAGTTCAGATATGTGTCCTATCTCGGATGATTTCCTCCCTTCGGATGAAGTCTTCCGGGAGTCTTTGATACAGTCTGACCTTCTTTTTCAGTTGTGATTAAGTCTAACCCTGATTTGCGTAGTAATCCTTCCCTTTTTTCTTATGTTGGTTTTTGTTGAGTCCTTTGATTCTTCATTTGAAAAGAAAGTCAGTAATCCTGATAAGTTTGATTTTTTCTTATGAATTTCTCAGCTCCTGTGATATTGAGTTTGTTCCTGCAGACTCTATCTCCCTTGTTGATTTTTGCTTCTCTTCTGAGGTTTATCTTATTGATTATAAACCCTCGAGCCTTGGTCCTATAGAATCTTCTTCGGTTGATTCTGCCTTGACTTTTACTTTTGTAGAAGATAGCAAAGTCACAAGTGTTTCTGCCAAAGTGACCCGCATCGGATCGTTTCTTCTGATGTTGTTGTTTCTTGGAGACAGGATTATTAGTTGGATTCACAACTGTTTATGGGCCTCACCTTGTTGTTCAAGCTGTAATTTCATTTGCATATGCCTTGCTCACGCTTATGAGCCTGATGCCGGCTTCCACGCTTTTAGCTCGTTGTATAAGACCTCATATTTGTTCTCATTGTCGCTAAGCCTTGTATCATTTCACCTTTGCAACTTGACACCCTTTACCCTGAGGAGACCTTCCCCGAGTGTCCTTATCTTGCTCACTTTCCTTGCATTATGCATAGGTTTGTTCCTTACGCTTGGAACTAGTTTCTCCTATCTATGACACTCGTCTCCTCGCATTTAGAGCATTCTTTCTATTCTCCTTCGAGCTCATTAAAAACAGTAAGGAGGCCGTGAGTTGACTTTTCCGGACTCGTTAAAACTTCACGGGAAATATTATGAGTTTCTTTAGGCCCAAGTCTGACTCCTCAAAATAGACTTGACTGCCGAGTAAACTTGTCCTTTCAGAATCGTTAAGAATATGTGAATGGGCATCCACATTGGTGGTAGGTTATCTCTTTCTTGGAACATGTGGAATAATACAAGAAAGGATCCCTCTCTTTTCTACTGAATTGAGAAGAGTATTCTCAGGCATAGGTTTATCTCTTTTCCGGACCTGAGGGACTAAACTTATGGAAAAGGAACCCCCGGTATGAGCTTAGTTTTCTCTTTTTCGTGCTCTGGACCAAAACATGAAAAATATTCTGAGTGTACTTTATGTCTTTAGCATGCTCGTTAAACCCTAAAGAACAAATCATTTTGTTTATTGTTGTAAGCCCCATTTCTCATATTCAAATGGATCTTTCCGAGTGATCTTGCCTTCCTTCACACTCGTAAAACTCAGACTATATGTTGCTTTTGAAGGAGCATTGGGTAGGTGGTATTTTAAACTTTTTCAAACCTTCCTGACTAAGTACGAAAAAGGTGTGCCTTTTCTTCTTTAGAAGTTAAGAGAGTTATTCTCTAGTTTGTTTTATACTTTTTCGGCCTTAGGAGACTAAATTGTACGAAAAAGGACACCCCTGGAGTCTTCTTTGGAGTTTTCAGACTCTCTAAACTATGAAAACACCGTCGAGCATGTACTAGTCTGGGCTCATAAAATCCACGAATTAGTGCCTTATCAAGCATTCTTCTTTCTTTTCTTCGAGCTTGCCAAAAATGAAGATGGTCCCGAGTTTGCTTTCTTGTACTCGTTAAACCTTTACAAGAAAGAGGGGAAGGGGAAGGTTTATTTCCATGTTTTTTTTTTTATATCTTGGCAGCAAGTCTTGTTTCCTTGAACAAAGCACTAGTTTTGAGTCTATCAACAGTTGGGTCCTAGTATTTTGACCTTATCCTGATTCAGAGTTTCTTACTCCTCCAGTTGGTCTCTTTTCCAATTATATGGGGAATCTATCAATGTCTCCTACATTGCATATTTGTTTCGTTGGTCCTATTTTGTGTCAAAAGCTGCCTAAGTCACTTTTGTGTCGTGCTCACTGTTCAAGGATTAAACCTTTGTCAGCCATTCTGCAGTTTCCTTGACCTTTTGTGTTGGCCATTCCCTGGTATCAGTTCATTACATCATGTCTTCAGTGTCCTTGTCATGAAATTCAATACCAATTCCAGATCCAATTAGTCTTTGACTTACCTCGTGTTGGATGATGAAGGATGCCTTAATGCCTTCCTTCCAACGGATCTCTTCCTATCGACTGCAACACATCTTGCTTTGAGAATGAGATTTAGAGTTTTATGACAGTACCTTGGGAATTGTTGTCATCAATGGCAATTTCCCTCTCTATTGGGTAGTGGGAATACCTTAATGTCTCCTACTCGATGGATTCTTCAAGTGTTCGACTTCAAGTCCTTGTAACCACACTTGTTAGAATGTACTAGGTACCTTGGGAACCATTTTCATTAATGGTGGTTTCCCTCGCGTTTGTTAACGGTTTTCATTATTGACCGGTAATCAAACGGTTTCCTCCATGTTTGACTTCAGCTCCTTTATTTCGCATGGTTAGGATTCGTACCTTTTTTGGGTGGTTTAGATTGAAGACCTTGGGGCTGACAGTAGCATTGTTATTTTTCTATTGCCCAAGTTGCACAAGACCTTGTTATACTTTATATGACATTTTGTTGAGACATAGATCCACCATGTATTTTTGTGGCTATGATAGATTGTTGAGCATGGATCCACTTTGTTCATTTGTGGCCATGACTCCTTTAGATTTGATATGGCACATTTTTGCATATTGACTAACCATGATAGTTTCATCAGTTATACATATGTTGGATCCACCTGTATCTTTATGGTGATGTTTTGTATATGGATGTGTATGTACCAGAGATCAGTTTTTCTGACATTTATCTCTCTTACAGGTACCTTTGTTCGAGCCTTTCGATCTTGGATTCTCTGCTCTCTCCATACTCAGCTGTTTCCTTTATAATGTATTTCAGATATCGTCTTCCCCTCTAACCTCACACATTAGGGGCATCTGTTATAGCCCAAAATGACACATCTCTGCCTGTGACCACTTTCCCATGATTTTGTTGCATGTTGGCACTTCATGAAAGTCACTGAAAAAACACCTATCTTGGAGGACCCATATATTGAGTTTTGTAACTCCGTTTGACCTCATTTCTACACCGTTGGAAAGGTATTTTAGTTAGCTAAAACTTTGTAGAAGACACAAAAGTCTGAAAATGCCCAGGAATACCTTGAAAATGCGTTCTTTTTGTATTCGCGACTCTCCTTATATGCAAGTCGCAAATCATTCGCGAGTCTCGTGTATTACAAGTCGCAAATGCATATATTCGTGGGTTTCTCTTGTGAAAACTTGCGGATCATTCACGGGTTGTCCTCCTTCATAGTTGCAAATGTGTCCCTCAACATTTAAACATAAAAACACGCCTTTTGGATTAGTTTGGGTAGTTTTCCAACTCACTTCTTCAGTTGTAACCGCTTTGGCTTCACCCCTAACTCTTCTTTATCATATAAATAGAGGTAGGGATGTCCATGAAAGGGGAATTGAATTTATGCATTGTTATGCTGGAGGAATCGAGACTCTTTGCCCACACCTTTTACCTGGAGGTCTTCCCTTTGTGTTGCAGAGCTTAGAGGCTGAGTTCTTTGGAGAAGAGAAGCAACAGAACCAGATCAAGGTTTCGTGAGGTGCCAAACTTGAAGAGAAGGTATATTTGTACTTGTTTTCAAGATTAATAAAGATGTGATGTCCTTCTTCTTCCCAAATCATTGTTCAATGTGTGATTGAATCTCTGTTTATGATCATATGATGATGTTATTCATATTATTAGTTTCATGTTTATTTGATTATCATTGTTTCATATGTGGTCATGATGGTTTGAGGAAGGTATAACTTGTTTTGTAGGTCTCTTGGAGCGAGAGGAACAAGAAGAGGATTGAAGAGAAAGCTTGGACCAGCCTTCAGTTAATTAGGTGTGGACCTTTCTTATCTCTGATCTTTCTTATACATGCTTGCTGAACATTGTGCATCTCTCTTTCAACCCCAGTACGTTGATGGCCTCTTAAACCCTAGCCATAGGATACTTTCCTTTACAACAAGGGAAGACCATCGCAATTGAGGTC
Source organism: Pseudotsuga menziesii (assembly GCA_001517045.1). NCBI lineage: Eukaryota > Viridiplantae > Streptophyta > Pinopsida > Pinales > Pinaceae > Pseudotsuga > Pseudotsuga menziesii. Next base: position 321,428 of record LPNX010783999.1, read on the forward strand.
GAGGTGGTTGATGTGCCCGTTGACTACAATCTTCTATTGGGAAAGAAGTGGATGTATAGTATGAAAGACATAGCCTCTTCTCTCTTTTGAGTGGTATGTTTTCCATTTGATGGGAATATTATTATGATTGATCAGACATCATTCTGTAATCCAAGTGTTAAATTTTAATGCATCATAGGGAACTTCTATCTCAATTATCGATCATTCTCAGCCAACAACTGGGAGTGTGGGTGTGGGTATGTATCTCCCTATTATGAGAACCTTTAGCTATCCTATGTGGAAATTGAACCCAAGTGATAGAACAATTAAACTCACAAAATTGCTAATCAAACATGCAAAACTACCAACAAAGGAGACTGAAATTGGAGCATAACACTAATCTATATTGAATAAGTGTACAATAGCCAACCTTATGAAGTCATAGGCTGCTGAAATATATAATTACATGATATATTTGAATACATGAGGATTCCATTCAAAATAGTCAAAAAGTAGGCTTACTAAATCTAGTCAAATCCCCCATAGGTGCATAAAGCAGTTTCCAAATCTACTTAGGGGCTCACGAAATTGCAAATTCAAGTAGGAAATATAATAAGGGATGGAAAGAAAACTCATACATTCTTTTATTAGGAGAAAAGGATGGAGGATGATGTGGTAAAAAAACAAGTCAACTACACCTAGTCTTGCTTTCCCTTTTTCCTTATTTCTCAATAAAACAGGTAGCTTTGCAAAAAACCTAGATATACGGTTTGGAGGATATGGAATAAATAAGACATGCTAAATATGGTTTCTAGGAGGTTTTCCAAGCACTCCATGACTCAATTTTATCAAGTGTTGACTTCTATGACATGTAGAAGAGAACTAGCATAGAGTGGAATATAGGAAACTAGGTAAATAAGACAAAAATGAACTAATTAATTTCTAAGGTAGGTAACTATGGGTTTATTATTATAAAATCCCCCCTTAAGCCTGAATTTATGAGTAAATATCAGAAAAATATAGGGCCTAGAAACAAGTCTTAGTCACCCTTTACATACTGCATGTCCATTTAACCAAGGAAAGAGGCAAAAACTCAGTGGGAAAATCCTCCCTTAAACATGGACAGTAAAACAAAATTTGAAAATATTGTCATCAATCGTACTTCACAGTATGATCAGAAATCCCCAACAGTGATTTGATATTGCTGAATGTCTTCTTACAAAAAACTTTGGTGAAGATGTCTACTACTTGTTCTGAAGATGAACAAAAGAGTAGGTGAATGGTGCCATCATGCACAAGTTGTCTGATGTAGTGCATATGGATGTCAATGTGTTTGGTTCTCTATATATGAAGTGGATAATTGCATATTCAAATGGTAATATTATTATCACAATAGATAATAGTTGAAAACTCTGATTTGAAGCCACACTCACCAAGTATTCCCTGCAACCATAAACATTGAGTTGTTGCATTTACAACTCCTCTGTACTCTGCTTCTGTAGATGAGAGTGCTATGCCACTATGCTTATCGCTTGACCAGCTGATTGGTCCTTCTAGAAGCATGAAAACATATCCTAATGTTTACCTTCAACTTGTGTTGTCACCTTCCCAATCACTGTCAATAAACCCAATCAAATCAAATCAAGATCAGATTTAGCTTTGTAGAAGATCCCATGAGTTCTTGTTACTTGAAAAAAGTTATGGATCCTTTTGGATGCTCTCCAATGGATCTCATGAGGCTGATCCATGTATCTTGAAACCACACTAACTACATAATAAATATCAGGTCTATTTTTTATAACGTAAAGAAAACACCAAATCAACTGCCTATACAGTGTATTATTTACCATAGGAGAAGAACCTGCTTCTTCAAGCTCAACTCTTAAAAAGAAGGGAGTCTTTCTTGGCTTGCAATATTTAATTTTGAACTTGTTCATAAAATATAAGGCATACTTGAACTGATGTAATTTGATTCCATGTTGGGATCAAGCAATTTCTAGACCCAATAATTGGCTCAACAATCCCAAATCAGTCTTAGAAAATGCATGGTTCATTGCATCCTTCAAGGGGGGAATCTCTTTCTTTGAACTTCCTGTAATCAGAAGGTAATCCACATACAAGAAAATAATCATCAAATAACCATGAATTAGTTTCAAATAAACATTAGGATCAGACATGCATTGAACAAAACTCAATGACAGCAGAAAACCATCAATCTTGGCATACCAAGCCTTGGGGACTTGCTTGAGGCAATACAATGATTTATTTAACCTGCACAAAAAATATGGATTAGAAAAAAAATATTAATATTTATGCATGTAAATATATTCACTGATATATCCATTTAGGAAAGCACACTTCACATCCATGTGATGTACCTCCCACTGCTTCGAAGCTACAATGGCTAAAGCTAGCCTTATGGATTCCATCTTTGACACTGGTGCAAAGGTTTCATTGTAGTCAATACAATGTACTTGTGAGTATCCCTTGTCTACCAATATTTCCTTATATTTCAAAGGTGAACAATTATCAGAAAACTTAGTCTTGAAAACCCACTTACATTGAACTAGCTTCGTCCTTGGGGGAAGATCAACCAGTTCCCAAGTGTTGTTCTTCTGGACCGAGCCGAATTCTTATTTCATGGATGTTTTACATATTGGATCATGTACTGCATCTTCATAATGTCTATGGGTATGACTCAACCATTATATAGCACTTATCTACAAAGAAAGGGTCTTTCATACACAGGGCACTCTCAAATTGAGATCTAGTCCTCCTAGGGCCACTAGGATTTTCAGCTAGTTCCCCAGCTGCATGAATGGTATTTGCTGCCAATTTTGATCTTGTAGGATTTTTAGGATCTACAATCAAATCATCATTATCAAAAATATCAGAATCATCAAACTCATTTGTCTCTCCACTTACAGTCAATGGTTATGGTGATGTAGAAGACTCTCCAACTTCAACTGCTACTAAAGGCTATTCTTGGAACTGAACACTCTTTTCAATAAAGGATTTGTTAGTGCTCAAGTTGATCAGCTTGTACCCTTTTTAATATTTATAATACCCAAAAAATAGGAACTCTTTGATTTGGGGCTACAAAGCCTTTCTCTTTTCAGTTGGAATTCTAGCCTAAGCCTTTGAGCCAAAAATCCTCAAATCGGTCACATTTGGCGTGTTCCCACTCCAAGCTTAGAAAGGAGTCATACCATAAAGATGTTTATGAGGCACCCTATTCTGGATGTAGGATGCACATTTTATATCCTTGGCCCAAAACTTTGGTGGCAAAGTCTTAGCCTCCATCATATAGGTTGCCATCTCCTTCAGTGATCTGTTCTTTCTCTCAGCAACACCATTTTTCTATGGTGTGTAAGGGATCGAATGGTGCATTTTAATACCTACATATTTACAATATTGAATGAACTCAAAATTGACATACTCACCACCATTTTTATATATGAGGATCTTGAGTCTCCTCCCAGACTGGTTTTCAACCAAGGCCTTAAAGACTTTGAAGAGGTCAAAAACTTCAGACTTATGCTTTTGGAAGTAAACCCAAGAAAACCTAGAAAAGTCATCTATGAAGGTCAGTACATATTTTTATTGACTCATGGACATATGAGGAAATGGAACAACAACATCACTATGGATCAACTCAAGAGGTGTAGAGGTTCTCTCATGACTAGCTCTCTCAAATTTGTGCTTTGGGTGTTTCCCTAGGATACAACCTTGACAGACTCCCTTGGAAAACTTAATCTTTGGTAACCCTATGACCATATATTTTTCACTCAAATCAGAAAGATAATTATAGTTAAGATGGCCAAATATTTCATGCAAAATCTTGTTTTCCTCATTAGCATGAATCAGAAGAGCAGAGGGGTTTGAGTAGGGTAGAAAATGGGAAAACATGTATACCTTCGAAGTGTGATCAACAACACCTTTTGCAATGAATTTACCATTTGAAATATCTGTGATTTCAACATCATCAGGGAAGAATATTACCTTCTTTGGAGACCCTGTGTGATTCATCTGATACACTGACAAGAGGTTAGAGGAAAGACCTAGAACATGCAACACATTATTGAACTTACCATGATCAAGATCAATCCTTCCTTTCCCCAAACTATCAGTGAGAGAGTCATCTCCCAAAACTATTGGTGGACCTTTCAACATGTCAAGAGAGGAGAATGCCTCCTTGGTGGGGATTTGTCCTTGTTGAATCCTTAGATTCTTCCTTCACTGATTCCTTCGATTGGAACTATTGAAACGGATGTGTCATTGCCTGCACCGATAGTACCATATCAATAAAATCTTGGTCAAGTTGGAGAGCCTAGTCCTTCCTCTTCTCAGATGGAGGAGGACCCGTATGTGCTACCTACATGGGTAGTTGAGTCCTCTCACACACATGATTTCCTTGACGATGTTTTTCCATCAGATGAAGCCATTATTGAGGCCATGTCTGGAGTTGAGCCACCTTGGGAAGAATTACATCATCGATAATATTTTATTCCCGAGCTTGACCGTATGGAGCGCGATGAGTTTAGGGAGATTCTTAGCAAGAAGATTGGTAGTCCTGTGGTTCCATTGAGCTCTCCTGGTTAGATGGCTGATGTAAACATGGTGAATCTATCACCTACTATTCCTATCAATATTTCTTGTGATCCTGGAAAAGTTGAGATTATATACATTGGGGCGAGTTGTTCCCCTGATGAGATCAAGGAGTATACCGAACTATTTAAAGAGTTTCATGACATATTTGCTTGGTCATATGAGGAAATTCCAGGTATTGACCCTCCTATTGTCAAACATGAGATTAAGACCTATCCAAATGTGAAGCCAGTTCGACAACGTTTGCGTGCGGTGAATCCTAGAAAAGCACCCGCCATTAAGGCAGAGATAGAGAAACTGTTAAAAGCCGGTTTTATCTATCCCATTCCCTTGATGTAGTGGGTTTCAATTCCCATTCTGGTTGATAAGAAGTAGGGAGCAATCTGTATATGCACTGATTTCCATGATTTAAATCATGCTTGTCCTAGGATAATTTTCCCACACCATTTATTGATAATATTTTGGATGAGTATGCGGGAAGTGAGGTGTTCTCCTTCATGGACAGTTTTTCTGGATATAATCAGATTCAGATCAAACCCGAGGATCAGCATAAGACCGCATTTATTTTTCCTTGGGGTACTTTTGCATATCAAAAGATGCCTTTCGGCCTTAAAAATGTTGGAGCTGCATTTCAGTGGGATATGACCTTAATTTTTCATGATCTCAAAATGATTATCAAAGTGTATTTAGATGACCTCACTACTCATTCTCATTTGAGAATGTGTCATCTATATGATTTCATATTAGTATTCGAAATATGTCCTCATTACCAGGTTCATTTAAATACTCATAAGTGCATCTTTTGCATGACTGTTGGTCGCTTGCTACGGTTCATCGTATCTAAGTAGGGTATACAAGTCGATCCCTTAAAGGTTGAGGCAATACTTCAGTTGTCTCCCCCACGTAATATTAGACATTTTCAGTGTTTGCAAGGCATGTAAAATTTATTGCAGAGATTTGTAGTTAATTTTTCCAACTTCACTAAAGGATTTATGTGCCTTTTAAAGAAGGACACCCATTTTTGCTGGGATGAGTGAGCCCAGGAGTCCTTTGATGCTCTTAAGAAAGCCTTCGCATCAACCCCCATGCTTAGTCCACCTGACTATAGCCGTGATTTATTGATTTATGTGGTCATGTCCATGGAGACACTTGGTATGGTTTTGTTTTAGGAGGATGAGGAGCTCCACGAGCATGTCATATATTATTTGAGACAAAACCTTATTGATGCAGAAATATGCTATTCCCATGTGGAGAAACTTGCCTTGTCCACCGTTCATGTGATTCAAAGCTTGAGACATTACATTCTCCTTTGCCAAACCTTGGTTGTAGCTCATATCAATTTGTTTTAGTTCGTCCTCACTAGAAGGATGATTCAGAGAAAATACAATAAATGGATTGTTATTTTACAAGAGTTTGATCTCGAATTCATTTCGGCAAAATCAAAGAAATCGTTGATCTTTGCGGAGCTCATGTATGATTTTCCAAGTTTGGAGGAGGAAGAGGTTTATGACGATATGTTTTCCGATGAGCATATTTTCCTTATCTCAACTTTGGACCCATGGTATGGGGATATCATTGTATATCTATAAATGTTGAAGGCCCCTACTCACCTTTCATGGGATGAGTGACGAAAATTATGTCATGTAGCTCGAAACTACCTTATAGTGGATAACAGCTTGTACCACCGTGGGGTAGATTCCATTTTACATTGTTGTTTAACCCTTGATGAGGTTGAGGTTGTGCTAAATGATTTCCACAGAGGGGCATGTTGTGGTCATTTATCTGGGATTTCTACAGCCCAAAAAATCTTAAGAGTGAGATATTTTTGGCTGTTGATCTTCAAATATTGTGTTAATGCGGTTAAGAAGTGCCACCCTTTCCACGTGTTTGCACACAATATGCGCTCACATCCATCCCAGTTACATCCTATTATCACCACCGGTCCCTTCATGAAGTGGGGGCTTGATTTTATGGATTGTAACCTAGCTTCAGCTAGGAGAATCATCACATTATAGTGGTTGTCAATTATTTCACGAAATGGGTAGAGGCTACGCCCATGATTAAATCCGATGGTGAGACAACCGTGCATTTTGTTTTCAACCAAATTATTACTCAATTCAACATTTTGAAAGAGCTTGTCATTGACCATGGTAGGCACTTTCAAAATAGAATGATGGAAGAGTTGGCTTCAAAGTTAGGGTATAAGTAGGAGCACTCATCTTCTTATCACCCTCAGGCGAATGGACAGGTTGAAGCAGTGAATAAATCACTTAAGTCCATTATCCAATGAACTATCGCACTGAGCAAGACAAATTGGCATACCATGTTATATCCTTCTTTGTGGGCCTATAGGACTGTGGTTAAGACTACCATCGGTTTCTCTCCATATCAGCTTGTGCATGGGGTGGAGTCTGTCATACTGGTTGAATGTGAAATCCCTTTGTTGAAGTTAGCTATAGATCTTTTACCAGACACTTCCACATTGGAAGAATGTTTGGTCCACTTAGAGCAGCTTAATGAGTAGCGCTGAGATTCCTTAGTGGCTCTAGAAGTAAATAAGCATCCCCTTAAGGTCCAATATGATAAGTCTATCCATCTGAGGAATTTTAGTGAAGGTGATTTGGTCCTTTTGTGGGAACAAACTAAAGAACCCTTGGGGGTAAGGAAGTTTAATCCCATGTGGCATGGTCCTTACGTGGTCAAACATGTGTTAGAGAAGGGTGTTTATGAGTTAGTGGATTATGAAGGGACAATCTTGGCGGAGCTTAGAAATGGGCTCTATCTTAAAAAATACTATGCATGATCTTCAGCCAGGGTTGATTGTTGTATATTATTGTACAATTTTTGAGTTGCATAGTTAGGTTTTCTTATGGTGATCAGGTTTGTTGATTAGCTTCCATTTCTTATGGTAGATGTTAATGGAGTCTTTCGTTTACATAGGATTCACTGATGGTGCTAGTCGTCACACTCAAAACTCAGCCTCGGCTGCTTGGGTGATTTATATTCCTACGGGTCAAGTGTTGTTTTCAGGAGGTGTATGTTTATGACCTTATTCGAACAATGTTGCTGAATATAGTGTCGTTATTGAGTTATTGTGGGATTCCATTTCACATGGTGTTCTCTCTCTTAAGGGACGTCTTGATTCACAGTTAATGGTTTCACAGCTTAATGCCTCATATCGTATTAGGGATCTGATATTATTATGAATATTCTAACGTGTGAGATTGCTAGAATGACAATTTGAGAATATACCATACATTCATGTTTCAATAATTTTTAATCAAGTTGCTGACTCATATGCTAAATATGTGTTAGATTGGCATTTGTTTCATAGACCATAAGCATATCACAAAGATACATTTTTGCACACATGTAAATAAATAAAATTGATCATCATAAAAGTTTTTCATTAACATCCAAAATGTGACGTCATAATACATAAGTGTCATAATACAAAATTGGGGCTTCCAAGCCACCAAAATATAATACACGGTCATAGAAAAAGAAGTACTCTCAGGTCTCTAAGCCTAAGGAGGAGGAGGGGGGTTCTGATCGTGGTAACACACCACGGCTTTATCTAGATGTTGAGATAATTGAACCCATGCCCATGGTACACCAACCACCTGGTGTTGCATGGCCTCAGGCAAGTCCTCGACTTGTGCCATGGGTACATAGTGTGTCAAGTGTATGAAGTTTGTGTGAATTCTTTGGAGCGTCTGCTCTGCATCCACACCCATGATATTGTCCCCTCTTACCCTCCGTCTATGATGAGGGAAGCCATCTGGTTGCCGTGGTCCAACATCTGCATACACATGACAGATTGTCACTATGTTTCGTCACACCAAAACATGTCTTTTGATTCAATATATCAAAAAACACAAAAAAAATTAATAATTCAAAAAAATTAAAATGTGGATTTGGGATTCATTACCTATGTCACCATATGTCATTCCTGATGGTAGGGGCATGTCTGGATCTCCCCAAAAATCTATCCATGCATAGGGGTAGTCATCAATGGAAATGATATACCTCCGCCACCATGGAAAGAAGTCTGCTGGGTAGGGGTTAGCCACCCTACCTCTGCCCAGTCTGCACATAAAATTTTCCAATGTCATTGGGTCAGATATCGAACTTCGTGTGGAGGAATCTCCACTTTAGGGCTTATCCCTGGTACACGCTCAAAGAAGAATGTGCTCAGTATGCAGCTGAAACTGAATTTTTTCACCCTTCCCATCTTGTAGTCACTGAGCTTCTACTTCATGTTGCTTAACAACACAGTGCTCCAGTCATACACTATGGGTCTCATAAACTCCACCGCATAGGACATCAATGGCCGAGAGGACTGGTGGATTGAAGCTAAGCTGGATATCCTGTCGAGTGCTAATAGTATGGCCGTCAGTCCCAGTACCTAGATAGAGTTTGTCGACATTTGAATCCCAACCTTTTTCATGTCCAGAGAGTAGTACACTGCAATGTACTCATCAATAGTCAATCCACCTCCAGGATCGTGAGATCAGAGATTTACCACCTCTCCTTATTGGGATAAACCAGTAATAAAGTATATGTCATCAATTTCTATACTGAGTGACATCTCATCAATGTGAAAACTCTCAGAGTCTGGATCCCAGTAATCCACTAGCATCTAGAGTAGTCTTGGTTTGTCCCTAAGTCTACCAAGACACCAAAACTTATACAAACCACATGCACACAATGCTTGTTGGGCCATTAAGTCACATTGCATGGCCTCTTCTACATCACCATGTTCCCTCTTCCTCCATTCTAAAACCATACTACACAAAAAACAAGAGATTTGATTATTATTTACCGTAGAAAACCTCATTCACGGCGTCATACATGACTATTTGTAAAACAAACATGTATGTACGTGGGTTTGGGTGTTTTTTCCGTGTATGGCCAATCCCATACGCGGAAAAAACCCTGATACCAACGTGGGCCGAAATGCACAATTTAGGATGGCCTAGAAAATTAAATGGACCATGAAAACTTAAAAAATTTGCATGAAATAGGAAGAGGAGGACATGAGGAGTTACCTGGATCAAACGGTGTCAAATTTCACCGAACGATGCTCTCGGAATTTGAGTTGGAAGTTTTGAGCTCAAATGGGTAAAAATTTCAAATGATATGGAATTTTTAAATTTTTTACTATTTATAGAAATTGTTTGAAATTTTTTACCCACTTTCTATAGTTTTGATTGTTTCTGAGCATTTTGGACCCTTTTGAACTAATTTGATGATGTAGGAATCTATTTTGAGTGTAGTTTGACCGTAGTTTTGACTCGTTCGTGGAGATTAAAGGTATTATGTCTAAACTGGCATATAGGTTAGGTTTCACATCCATTTTCACTTTGCATTACCTTATGGACGTTTCATTATAACCTTAGGTATGAACCCATTCGATCTTGTCATGAAACCTTCTTGTTTCTTTCAGAAGTGACATGATGTGAATGGTAGAACTTAACCATACATGAGTACTCTAGTTAGCTCCTATTGTGCATTGGTGCCCATGCCGACATTTCTCCTTTAGGGTGTGGGATTCCTTTGTATAGTATTTCCATGACTTTGCACAAGAGCTTCATACTCCTCTTGATCTTTTTGCTGGCCTTTTCCCCAGGACTCCCTTATGTCAAGTTGTAATTTCATTATCATGAGTTTTTCTTGCCTTATTGAGCCTTATGCCGGCTTCCCTGACTTTGATTATCAGCCATATAGCTCGAGCTTGTCTCATGTCTATCCAAACAGAGCCATTTTTTATATCTTTTGCAGCTTGATTCCCCATTTTTATTGGGAGGGGACTTTCCCTCGAGTGTTGTTATCCTACACATGTGTCCTTGCATTGAACATATGTATGTTCTGCTGCTTGGAACTAGTTTGTTTCCCCCTTGACACTCGTCTCCTCCTAGTCTATAACTATAAAGCACTTTTATTCTTTTTCAAGATTTTCAAAATATTTTAAAAAGTCCAAAAAAACAAAAAAACAAAAAGATGAATAGGAAAATATGTTATCTTTGGCAGTAGTTGAGTCATGTCTCCTTTGAACAGAGAACTGTATATCACATTCGTTGGTTGGGTTAATAGTTTGAATTTAGGAGTTGTACTCATTTCACTAAATTTATCTCCACCGACTAGTTAAGCTTCCAATCCCTATGGAGCCTTTGTCAATGCCTCCTATGTCGCAAAGATGGACCAATTTTTGTATATCAAGTCTATGCTACCTACATTCATTCACCATTTTCCTTTATTATCTTGTTCGAAGGAAGTTGAAGCATGAGTCTGCCATTCCTCAGTTTTCTTGACTTTGCATGTCAGCCATTCCTGGTACTGGTATTGGTTCATGCACATTATGATTGAGTCCTTCCACATTATACATATTTGATGAGTACCTCATTTTGGATGATGGGGGATGCCTTAATGCCCTCTTTCAAGCAGATTTCATCCCATCGACTTCATATCATTTATTCAGGGATAGGAGTCTAGAGTCATTTTTTAGTGACTTGAGACTTGCAGTCATTAGTGGCAGGTTCTCTTGCCATCAACAGTTTTGAGAATAAATCAATATCCCCTGATCAATGGATTCTTTCTATTTTTCAACCTCAACACATTTATTCACACTCGGTATATTGCACTCTAGTACCTTGATTCCCATTTTCATTATCAGTGGGTGATCTCGTGTCTGTTAACGGTATACATCAATGACTGGTAATCAGATGATGGAATTTTATGTTCAACCTTGACACCTTTATTCATGTACGAGGACATGTACTCATAGCGGTTTGTGTAGAAGATGTTCTAGAGTGGTGGCATTTCAAATATACTACCTCCTTGATCATGCTAGTGTTCATGAGATTTCATCTCTCATGACTTGATTCTAGTGTATGTCAGATATCTTCAGCCATTATGGAGATCTTGATCCATTGTATATATTTATCTTTCATGGAGATCATGATCCTTTGTATATCTTCATCATGGAGATTTTGATCTATCTATATTTTATGTGGCGATGACCATACATGTCATATTTTGTATCATGCCTATTCATGGCCATTGTACTCTTATGTATTTGGGACTGCAGTATGTACTTGTAATCATATGCAAAGATATTTGTACTGTATTGTTGGATGGCTGGTTCTTCATCACTCCACTTTTGGAATGGACTTGTAATGCATTTTGGCCATCATATCACCCCTTTGACCTCACACATTAGGGGGCATCTGTTATAGTTGATTCTACCACACATGGTAGATCACACATTTATGGACTTCCCTATCCCTCTGCAGACTCTTTGGACCCCATGGACCATTTTTGTACCTTTGATGTTTCCAAGATCATCCCTAAAAATACCTGTTATTTTCCATACGTGACTTTTAAACCCATTCTCATGTATATACACGGATATGATCCTTAAACCTGCATACATCTGGATGTGTGCAAAAGGCCAAAGATTTTTGGAGTTTTCCTTGATATGAATTCAAGGCACTTATCTCTCAGCCTTCCATATGCCTTCATATTCCTCGAATTTGACCTCCCATTACCCCATTGAAGCACTATATAAGGAACGCTTTGGATACATTGAAAGGATAGGAATTGAAGAGCAAGAAAACTATAGTCAATTGTTGTCATAGCTTATACTTGAGTCCACATCCCTTTGTCCCTTGGAGTAATTTGTGTTTTTCCCAAGATTTCCTTTGCTTGTGAGCTTGCTATCGAGAGATGGAGGATTGAGGTGGCGAAGACCCAGGTGGAGGACTCAGTTTCTCTGGTTCACAGACATGCCAATAGAGGTTGTCATTCCTGTAATCTCTGATTTATATTAATAAAAATATATTTTCCTGTCCAATGATGTGCATTTAAATGAATATTGAATCAAAGGATAATTTTAATTGCTTATACATTATTGATTATATATGCTAGAGTAGGTCTAACATAATTATATAAAATGCTTGTATTTTTTGCTGATTGTTGAGAGAGAAAATTGTTAACACAAGTGGGATTGGAAAAGCTCAACAGGGATCTACATCAACTATCTAGAATAAGGTATATTTCGAGATCCTTTAGTGTTAGATGTTTTATTTATCTTACATATTGGGAAGGGATTGATTTCTATGATTACTCTGTCTGTTGTGGTACCCCAAGCCATAGGAATTTTTCTCCGTAACAAATACCTATTAAGGAATAAAGCAACTTTGAACCAAGTGAGCCAATATTAAAAGGTACGTAAAATATGGGAAGGAGGAAGGGTTTTTTTTTTACTCTTTTGCCTCTATATCTATTCTTCCTTTTCTTCTTGCAAATCACTCCACAAGCCGAACAAAAAAAAATCTTAAAAATAATTCTGCACACTTTCGAGGTTAGATGTCATTATCTTGCCTAGAGTGTTTGTGTTTTCTCTCTGTTTTTTATTCACCATGATCGCACAAGGTGTATGACAAAGAGTGTACGTAGTAGAGAAAAACTCTTTCCTTTCTGTTTATGATTTTTCACGATTGTGCAAGGTGCATGAAAAAGAGAATACATAGATAGGGAAGGAAACAATCCAAAACTAAAACAAAAAATGAGATCTAATAATAAATAAGATAAAATATGAGAATTTTCTTTTTAAACGTCACTATAACATTATACCTTCAAATATCATGAAATGGGCATATATGGAGTAAACATTAACTGTTTTCAATCAAATGAAAACTATTTCCAAATGGAAATGACACTTCATATGCAATGGAATACCTCCCATAACCCAAATATGCACAAAAAATTCAAAACCATAAACCTTTTCAAAGATTCCACAACACCAGTTCAAGATATAGATTATCAATGGAAGTGACTCTTCATAAATGCTCTGATACCATGTTCAGGTACATAGGGTACACCCAAAATACTGAACACCTAGAGTAACCTCTCACACAAATATATCATAGATCAACACACCAATGTTTTCACATTGTTTAAACCCTTGAAATGGAAACACTCCATGACCTTGTTAAAATTGATGTGCCATTTATATCATCAAGCAATGAGTCTGAAATTATTGATGCAGTGAATAGGAATAAATTATACAAACTGAACAAATCAAATCTCACAGGAAACATACAAGTATTGCTCACAGAATTACAGTATTGTATTCATTACATAATCCTCTATTAGAATAGTGTTACATAGGAAATAATTCAAATCATTAGGGATGAATTCGAATCTACCAACTGGATGTGACTGTATCTAACTACATGGATAACTAAATATGTCTAAATCACTATCAGAGTCCAAGTGGTTAATTCCATATGTCTAATCAAGTCACACAATCAGTTATAATGAGTTAACCAAGTCTAACTGAAGTGGTAGGTGAGAAAAGGCACCTTACCACATGCAACCATGCATAACTAGTGCTAACTGAACTGATTGTGATATAACTAAAGAATAACTAAGCTTAAATAGTAACCAACTCACAACAACTAAAGGAGGTTTGTGATGGGACTCCCAATGGCTCCTAAAATGTAGGTATTGGTCTAGGAGGTGCCTAAACTGATGCATACAAGTGTAGTTAGTGGCAGTTAGCCTCTATCGGTGTTCCCCACACTCTAGTAACTGGTACATGTGGCCCCATTACTACAAATGGACCCAATGGTGTTAGTGGAACCAAATAATTAAATAAGTCTCCTAAGTTAGGATAAAATAATCTAATAGATAGTTTGGTCAGGGGAGGATTATAAATCCTAACACCCCCCTTGAATCCTAACTTGAAAAATTGTGGGACTTGGAAACAAGGCCATAAGTCACCCGTATACAATATAAAAGTTAAAAAATTTTGCTTAATAAACCGAGGAAATAGGGGAAAAAATCATGGGAAACCCCCCCCTCAAGATAAGTAGAATTAGGAATTGAGAGTCAAGCCTTAACACCTAAAAGAGACCAGAGAAAGACATATCTCTTTTATGTGAAAGACTTGGTGAAAATGTTTGCAATATGATCCTCTATAGGAAAGTAGTGTAGTGTGATGGTTCTGTCATGCATGAGTTCTTATATGTAGTGCATGTGAACCTCAATGTGTTTTATCCTCTGCTTCTGAACTGGATCACTAGAAATTTTGATAGTACTCTAGTTGTCACAATAAAGATCAACTGTAGGTGAAGTATGAATCCTGAAATCTATCAAGATGTGGCGTAATATCATAGATCACATAAGGTTACCAATAATAAACATAAATAATCATATACACATATAGAAACAAGAGACAAGAATAGGTAAAGGAATAACATATTATATTATAACATCACATAAGCGTCCATACATATATCAAAACTGAACCAACTTCTTAACTGGATCAACAACCTAATATATATGATTTACAAATGGTTATGAGTAAATACTTTTCAGTTTGATCAATCGAAACAACCTTTGGAGGATGACCTAATCTACGATTAGTTGGTTAACTCGACTAGTCGGCTCACTGACCAGGTCCTCCAACATCTCCCCCAGGAACAAAATCTTTCTTCATAACGAAGAAATAGGGAAGGTACTCAAAATTATGTTGTTTGAAATAGTTACTGCATTTACTTTGTCTTCATGGGCTGTGTAAATGAATGGAAGGCCATTTCTACACACATACTTCTACAATATCTTGTACCTTGATGGCCAGTTGGTGTTGAAAGTCTACCCAACTATGTAGAGAATTCTGGATATCGATGGTCAAGGTTGTGAGGCTTGAGATAGTCGACATATTCTCTTAAATAGAAACATCTGTAATATTTTCCAAGTGAGGTCCTAGTGACTGATATTTTTCATCTATTTTATCTAACAATATTCTCATCTGTGGGCAGATCTTGTCGAGTATGCTGATGCTTGGAAGTTCCTGGGTCATCCACTGATGTGCTTGTTTTTCTAGACTTTGTAATTTTGTTGTTTCTAATATGATCTGGTCTTGTATTTTTGTTCTCATGGTGTCATCCAGACCTTGTTGCTTTTCTAAATTCTATATGTGCTCACTGGTTTGTCGAGCCTGCTGGAATACTTGTTCGTAGTGGGTGTACCAGCTTCGTAGGACTTCTTCCGTGGTGATAGACTCTTCTAAGTTTTCCTGCAGTACCTTGTGTGCTTCAAAAAATGTTGTGTACTACTGTCTCAGTAGCACATAAGTTTATTTCTTTTTTCATCTCTCTTATTCTACAGTTGCATCTGCAGGTTCAACACAACACTTTCAAACAATTGGTATGCTTTTTTCAAAGGTTTTTCGGTGTCGATCTCTGCCATTCCTGGTATCACTATTTATTTCAAAGTCATGCATTTAGTCAGGAATTCGATTTGTTCTACTTTCATCTTTTTCAATTCTTTCTTGCTTCGTTCGGCTTCTGGTTGATGCTTCTTTAGTAACTGCTTCCAGGAGTCTATCCAGCTTTCTGTCTCTTAGCTTTGGTCTTTCGACTGCAGAAGTCGATCCCAGTTGATGAAGGTGGATAGTTGTTAGTGTTTGTTGTTTTTTTTGTTCTTCTTTTTTCTTCCTCTCTTTTTTCTTACTCCTATGCTTCGACTTATGGACCACTTCTGATCTTGTCAGTACTGATGTTTCCTCCTGCTATGGAGTTTGTTGTTCTTTAGTCGTTGGATTCTCATTCGAATGAACTCTTGCTATGGTAGGATTAGTTTGTTGTGTGTCTAGGGTGGGGTTTGTGATTCTACTGGTGGTGAAGATGGAGGGTTTGGGTTGTGCTGAGGCTCTGGTTCTAGTGGTGGTGGTGATGGTGAAAGGTCTAGTGTTATGGGGGTGGTTGGATTTTTTTTTAATATGGATCCTTTGAATTCTTTTTGATGGTCGGTAGGTTTGTTGACCTCTTCCATGAGGTCATCGATTTCGGCATCAATGGTTGCATGGGTACATTTTAGGGCTGTTGAAATATTGTAACTTCGAAGAATATTATTTATGTATCTTTTGTGGTCCTCGATGGTCCAACCGGGAGAACCATTTGTATTTCATTGTACCCTGATGCTCCTAATCGGAAGAACTAATAAGATTCATGAGGTAGTCCCCTCAAATTGTAAAGGTGGGTCATCAGCACCCCAGTGTGGTTACTTGAGCCTACATGTGTAACTCGAGCCTACATGAGTTAACTTAAGCAGACATGTTCATTGAGTAAAATTTAAGTGAACGGATGAATATAAATAGAGGTGTAGTGCTCCTCACTTGAGACACACACACTCACTTGGAATAACGCACTTGTGGAGGAGAGGAGTTGCTGGAGAAGGAGGAGAATCAGGTTTTTGATCTCCTTGTTGGTTTTCCCTTTTTTCCCTTTTTGGGGCATCTATATTGAGGAAGATTTTGCTGGGTTTTTCCCTTTAGGGTCTTCCCAGGATAAATCTGTGTTTTTCTTGTGATACTGTTTCTTTCAGTGATCCTGTTTTATATGCTTTTATTATGAAAAATGAAATGATATACTGATGTCTTAGTTAAGCATATGAAAATTTAACATGGTATCAGAGCTAACCTGAATAGGGCAGCTTTCACAAGTTATAGAATCTAGGGCTTCTTATTTTTTGGTTCTCTCTCCACAATCAATCAGCAAAAGAAGGCTAGGCTGACTCTACTTTGAAGGGTGCATCGTTCTGTCGAAGCGGAATTCGATTCCGAGCATTTTCAATTTTCGATGTGGAAATTAGGGCTTTCTATAGAAGAGGAATTTTTGAGTGAAACCAGCATAGGATTTTTCTCCTCATCAAAACCGAATTTTAGAGACCTGTATCAAGATTTTTGGTTGGGTGAATCTCTGGAAAAGTCAAACCCTAGTTTGACCCCGAGCTAGAAAAACCCTAAATACTAAAACTGCTACGTTTTGGTACATTCGCTATATTCCGAGATTGGAAAAGGATAAGGAGCTGAAAATTGTAGGAACTGAATATAAAATCCTGATGAACACTGTGTCCAAAATCCATCCTCAGATTCTCTGTATTCCAGGAGATATGTTCTCTCCACGTTAGGGTTCCAGCCTCTTCCAGAATTCATCCCTAAACAGGACACCTGGGGCGAATTGCAATATCTTGGGCCACATAGGTCCAAATGGAATTCCTGAAGATGTTCTAGAAAGTGAATGGACTTTAATTTTGTTGGTCCGAATATCAGACTCAGAAGATGAACCAGTGACACGTGGCATGCCGTACAACTTCGCTGTTCTGAACAGTCCTGTAACAGGTCACCTTGGGAAAAGGATCATAAATCCCAAATGGTGACACCAATGCTGATGAAACCTATGGTTTTGGATCAGGGACATGCGAGGTTACCTCAGTACAAAATTTTAGACATATAGGAGCAGAAATTTTAGAGATATCACAAAAACAGTAACAGGAATTTCTGCAGAAGAAATTGGAAAATTAGGGCTTCTTGTTCCGGGAGCTTCCCTCCACTATTTTAAGAAATGGAGTACATTGGACAGCTCCATTTGAAGAGATATATCTGTCTATACAATCAGATCTGAAATATTCTAAGTTTTAAAATTACGGTTTCTGTGACAAACCCTAGATCATCCAACTCCAGAACCAGGACGGACACCTCAAATCGGTAAGATCTAATCATTTGCTATGTTCATTTGAGATTCTCATTTCAAAGTGATCTATCACATCAGCTTGATGATAAGCTTGGTGAAGTTGACAACTTCCAAGCCTAGAAGTATATGATCTCTCTGAAGAAAATGGATTGGACACCTACATGAGCATAGAGGTTCCAGTTTCAGAGGGAGATGAGGCCAGAATCCTTTCACAAGAAGAACTTGGTCAAAGCCCAGAAGATTATTGATGATTCAGTCTCAAATCAACTTGTTCTACAAGTGTCTTCCCTAAATACATCAATGAGGTTTGATTCCTTGACCAAGCTATTTGAAGGGAAGAACATAGATCGAAATATGACCTTAAGAAACCAACTGAAGAAGAAGTGAAGAATGTAGAAGTGGTGATGGCCACCTTGAATGGCCTCCCATGATCATGGAATTCATTCATTCAAGAAATGTGTTCCAGAAGGAATTGATTACTTTCAGCAGAATTTGGGAAGAAGAAGAATATCATCTCTGAAGATCAAGCTCTCATCTTCCAAAGAAGATCCCTCAATCAATGAGGAATATGAAGATCTCAACTCTTGAAGAAATTCTTATCCACCTCAGCAT
>LPNX010783999.1:340590-393724 GCA_001517045.1 Pseudotsuga menziesii
GAATATTGGGAATGATGTATACGATATGATGGAACAAGTGTACAAAGCAAGGTTTGTGATTCTCCCTATAAAGAATAGACTATGACATGACATACTCTATTCACCAGTATATGTCAAGCATAGAACCACCTGTACAGAATGAAGAGGGAAGATGATACTCCACTTCAGGGGGAGTGACTATAGGAAATTATATCTGAGTTCGACATGGTATGACATGATGGATAGATTTGTGATGGATCGAGACTTTACCAAGAGTAAAGTAGGTTCCAACCTTCAAGGTTGAATGCAAAAGACTAGGATATGTTGATGACCTGAGAAGACAAACTCATAGAAGATGTTGTGATACTAGAATGATGTTTGGGATATAGTACTCAAACCAGAAAGCAAGAATGTGGTATCTTACAAATGGATTTGCAAGATAAGATATGTTTCTGATAGAAGTAAGGTAAGAGTTGTGGCTAGAGGTTTCTATCAGAAAGAGGGAATTAATTCTGGAGAGACACTTACTTCTGGAAGCAAGGTACATTTCCCTCAAAACTATCATGGTAGTTTCCTCCATGATGAAATAAAGACAAGACTTCCTTAATGGTATGATTGAGGAAGAGTTTTACATCGAATATTCACGAGGATTTGAAGCTGAAGACAGAAGGAATCAAGTATGCAAGTTGAAGAAGGCCCTCTATGGCCTGAAGCAAGCTCCCAGAGCTTGGTATGGAAGGATAGATAGTTTCCTGATGAGCATGGGCTTTGCCAAGAGTAAAGACGATCCTAACCTTTCCTACAAGGTTTTAGAAGATGTACTTGTAATTCTATTACTATATGTGGATGACTTATTCTTGACAGGGAATGAGAAACAGATCTTGGAAAGTAAGAAGAAACTAGCAGAATAATTTGAGATGAAAGACCTTGGGTTAATGCATTATTTCCTAGGTCTGGAAGTATGGCAAAGTTCAGAAGGAATATTTCTCAACCAGCGAAATTATGTGGTAGAGATATTGAAGAGACTCAAATGCAAAGTCATGGCCACACCCATGTACTCCAACCTGAAGCTGTTAGCTGATGACTCATTAGAGTTAGTGGATGTGACTCACTATAGACAGATCATTGGGTCATTGATGTACTTAACAAATACCAGACCAGACATTTGTTTTGCGGTGAACACCTTAAGTCAATATCTTGTTCAACCAAGACGGGTTCACCTAGTAGCTGTAAAACATATCTGAAAGAGACTATAGACTTTGGTCTATACTATGATGGTGGCCATGAGTATAGATTGTATGGCTACATATATGCAGATTGTGCTGGAAGTATCTCAGACAAGAAAATCAAATCAGGTATATGATTTGAGGTCTGCTATGAGTTCATGGTTTAGCAGGAAACAGTCCAGTGTTTCTCTTAGCATGGTTGAAGCAGAATACATAGCAGATTGCTCTACTATGTTATGAATCCATATGGCTTCAGAAGTTGATATTAGGTCTCTTTGACCTGAAGATGGACACAACAATGATTCATGTGATAACCACTGTTGTGATGACAAAGAACCCTGTGTTCCACATAACACATAGAAATCCGGTATTTCTACATACAAGATAAGATGAAGATAATGATACTATAGATGCAGATGATGGTGATTTAGTATTTCTATACTGAATATAGAGATGATGATGTTTCATTATTCCCATATTGAAGATATAGATGATGATGCTTTTAGTATTCACATACTAGAGATACAGATGGTGATAGATCAGTATTCAGATATTGAAGATGTAGATGATGATGGTTTGGATGATGATGTACCGATGAAGCCTCTGCCTCGAGTAGAGTTCGAACACTTTCAAGACAAGCTTGGTGTTGTTCGGACAGACCTTCCTTGAAAGGGGGAGTAGTGATGTTGCAGTGGGATTGTATCATCCTTGGGCATTTGCCATAAAGTGATATAGAGACCTCAGTCCTCAAGAATGAAGAGGGATTGTATCATCCCGGGACATCTTTCCATAATAGATCTGGTGACCTCGGTCATCGAGAATGTGATGGGATTGTATCATCCTTGGGAACCTTCCCTAAAGTGATCCGGAGACCTCGGTCTTCGAGAATGAAGAGGGATTGTATCATCCTGGGACATCTGTCCATAATAGATCCGGTGGCTTCGGTCCTCGAGAATGTGGTAGGATTGCATCATCCTTGGACATAGTCATAAAGTGATAGGGAGTGATTATCCCGTAATTGTATCCAGTGACTTCGGTCATCGAGAATGTGGTAGGATTGCATCATCCTTGGACTCAAGTCCTAAAGTGATAGGGAGTGATTATCCCGTAATTGTATCCAGTGACTTCGGTCATCGAGAATGTGGTAGGATTGCATCATCCTTGGACTCAAGTCCTAAAGTGATAGGGAGTGATTATCCCGTAATTGTATCCGGTGACTTCGGTCGTCAAGAATGTGGTAGAATTGCATCATCCTTGGACTCAAGTCCTAAAGTGATAGGGAGTGATTATCCCGTAATTGTATTCGGTGACTTTGGTCATCGAGAATGTGGTAGGATTGCATCATCCTTGGACTCAAGTCCTAAAGTGATAGGGAGTGATTATCCCGTAATTGTATCCGGTGAGTTTGGTCGTCGAGAATGTGGTAGGATTACATCGTCCTTGGACTTAGTCCTAAAGTGATAGGGACTGATTCTCCCGTAATCAATCCGGTAAATTCGGTTGTCGAGAAAGTGGTGGGATTGTATCATCCCTGGACTTTAAGTCCAAAAGTGATCCAAATACTTTTTGTCTTTGAGTTGTGGATTACAGGTTGTTGCTGATGATGATGATGCCGTACTGATCGAAAGATCAGAGTATGATGATGATGACGTACTGATCAAAATATTAGAGTATGATGATGATGACATACTGATCGAAAGATCAGAGTATGATGATGATGATGTACTGATCTAAAAGATCAGAGTATGATGATGACGCACTATGATTATGATGTTTCTGATCGAAAGATTAGAGTATGATGATGATGTTTCTGATTGAAAGATCAGAGTATGATGATGATGTTTCTGATTAAAAGATCAGAGTATGTTGATGATGTTTCTGATCGAAAGATCAGAGTATGATGATGATGTTTGTATGTTGATGATGTTTTTGATCGAAAGATCGGAGTATGATGATGATGTTTCTGATTGAAAGATCAGAATGTGATGATGATTATGATCGACATATCAGAATATGATGATGATGATGTTGCTACTGATCAAGAGGTCAAAGTACTGAAGATGTTGCTGCTGATCGAAAGGTCAAGGTGCTGAAGATGTTGTTGTTGATCAAAAAGTCAAAATGCTGAAGATGTTGCTGATCAAAAGGACAAAATGCTGAAGATGTTGTTGCTAATTGAAAAAAAAAATCAAAGTGCTGAAGATGTTGCTGATTGAAATACTGAAGATGTTGTTGCTGATCGGACAGTCAAAGTGCTAAAGATGTTGCTGATCGAAAGATCCAAGTGCTGAAGATGTCATTGCTAATTGAAATATCAAAATGTTGAAGATGTTGTTGATCAAAGACTGAATATGTTGCTGATGCTGAAGATTGAAGATTGAAGATGAAGACTACATGATGTTGAAAAGCTTCCAATGATTTATAGATGTGTTACCCTGCTAATGTTGATGATGTCCCCCATGTCTGCTCTTGTTGTTGTTGATGTAGAATACCCTTCTCGTTAAGGGGGAGTGTTGAAATATTGTAACTTCGAAGAATATTCTTTATGTATCTTTTGTGGTCCCCGATGGTCCAACCGGGAGAACCATTTGTATTTCATTGTACCCCGATGCTCCTAATCGAAAGAACTAATAAGAGTCATGCGGTAGTCCCCTCAAATTGTAAAGGTGGGTCATCAGCACCCCAGTGTGGTTACTTGAGCCTACATGTGTAACTCGAGCCTACATGAGTTAACTTAAGCCGACATGTTAATTGAGTAAACTTTAAGTGAACGGATGAATATAAATAAAGGTGTAGTGATCCTCACTTGAGACACACACACTCACTTGGAATAGCGCACTTGTGGAGGAGAGGAGTTGCTGGAGAAGGAGGAGAATCAGGTTTTTGATCTCCTTGTTGGTTTTACCTTTTTTCCCTTTTTGGGGCATCTATATTGAGGAATATTTTGTTGGGTTTTTCCCTATAGGGTTTTCCCAGGATAAATCTGTGTTGTTCTTGTGATACTGTTTCTTTCAATGATCCTATTTTATATGCTTTTATTATGAAAAATGAAATGATATACGGATGTCTTAGTTAAGCATATGAAAATTTAACAAGGGAAAGTGGTTCCCATTATTCCACATTGGCTGGATGGTTTTGGAATGTTGGTGTGAATGATGAAATATGGGTCGCGGCTACGGTGGACATCGGGTCAGGGTTGCGAACTTATGACAATTTGATGATTCCTATGACTTATGGTGGTGATGAAACTTGGGTGATTTGTGGAATGAGTCTTTGTTGAGTAGAGATTGACTCAATCAGTTTGTGGGTGGTATTGTTGTGTTGGGATTTAAGGAATAGGTTTGGTAAGTCATTGATAAATTGTTGAATTTCAACATCTTTATCCATCTTTTCCTTAAGGGTTTCAGGGATTAACTCATTATATTCTGGTGATATGGTCAGGTTTGATTCTTGTGTTATTCTAGTGGGAGACGGTTGTGGTGAATCTGGGATTAAGTCAATAGGTTTTATTATAGGTGGGGTATAATTTCTTAGCTTCTTTGGTCTGCCTTGTTTTGCTCCTGAGTTGAAGAACTGCTTCAATTGTGTCTCTACTAATACCTTATTTGTTGTAACATCTTCTAGGATGTCGACAACAGTAGCCAGTAGTTATTCTTCATCTTATGACTCTGATAAAATAAGTTTATGCTTCCCCTTCCCTTTTTCCTGATTGGCTTTCTTTTTCCTTGAGGCTGCTACTTCCTTTGCTTTTTTTCTTAAATTTTCTTTTGTCATAGCATACTCTAGATTGTCTGATTCAATATCTTCCTCTATATATTCTTCTCCTCCCTCCTATTGATGAGTCAAGATGATAATATGTTATTCTGTCGGTATGACCTCCAACTATGCAATTGGTGCATTTTCAATTTGGAGGGGTTTTTATTCCTCTATCAGAATGTCTCATAAGGTGAAAGTACTAATATGAAGGTTAAATTTATAGTCTTCCTCCTTCTCCTGATCGGTTAATGTCTCTATAATAGCTTGATTGTTTTCTTTTGCAGCTTCTGGTATGGGGATGTCGGTTTTGGTATTTCTTTCCAACTCTGTAAATATTTCCTTGACTGTTGGATAGTAGTTGAGTGGTCTTTTTTTGTTGTAGACCCTTGCTTGTGCCATACTACTGTGTGGTCTAGTTCCAGTTGGATCTGTGTTGTAGGAGGTAGACATCTTCGGATGTTTTGAGGCACCCTCCATCTGGTTGTTCGTATTTTTAGGTTCTGGAACTAGTGGTCTAGGAATACTTTGTTTTCTTCCTGTTCCAATGGGGTTCTAGCCATTGAAAATGGCTTAAAACGCCAAATATGAAACCTGGACGACTCCAAGAAGTCTTTATTCACAACTGGACATAAGTGGTACATTGCTATCCATATTAGAAGTGATGGGAATATTATCATTGCACCTGATTCCTGGCACTTCTCGCATATAGATTTGAATATGTCGGCCATCTATTGCACCCAGCGGTATATCTTTCCTATGCTTGCTATGTGGTTAACTTCTTCCAGCATGTTGAACGTCAAGTCACAGCCACGTCCTATGACAGTTAGGACGGTGGACATGATTTTTGCCACCATTTTGGGTGTGGTAGCTTGGAATTTCCCTATTATCATCCCCTTTGAGTTCTTTCCTATTGGTGTCCCCGTTATTTTTTCGACTAACCCTTCCTTGATGCTTATAGGGACAAGGTCGCCTTTGTTGGATAGCCCCATGAGCTTGCAAATGGTTTCAGCTGAAATTTCCACTAGTGTGTCGAAGTAAAACTTCCTGTTGTGATACCGACTAATTATGAATTTAACAATAGTTTCCTTCGTTGCTCCAAAGCTTTCCATGAGTGGTGCATTGATAAATTTCACAATGGTGCTATTATTTACCTTCTACGCTTCCTCTATCATTTTTTATTGACCTTGGTAAGCCCATTCTTTGATTTATGTCCAATATTACCCCCATGATCTTTTCTGCACTTTTGCATTTTTAATATTCCTTAATCGTTTTACTAGTGGGATTACGAAAGATTCCAACTCTTTTATTTTGGATTTTGTGGCTCTGGTTTGTTTTGGGACCATTCTATCGGTTGACTGTTCAGTTCTCTTGGTAGTTGATTTTATCAAAGAGGTTTGGTAATTCTGTTGCTCTAGATCTTGATGAAACAGTAAGTGATTTTCAACTGTTGTAGTATTTATAGGTAGAGCGGATGGTGTTATTAATAGAGTATTTGATGGTGAAGAACGCTCTAATGAAGGCTAAGTTAATACGTTCTAGTTTCAGCGCTCCCTTTGACTATAGTCATGATGGGTTCTGTTTGACCTAGGTCTTTTTCCCTATTTGGTAGGATAGTTTTACACCTAATATTTTTAAGCCTTGAGTTGTTTTTTCCTTTTATCCTAAGTTTTAGCATTGTTTTGAATTCATGTCTGAAACTTTAGGTATTTTTAATATTTTAGTTCCTATCCTATGCTCCTATATGTATTACGACTTCTTTCAAAAGTTTTAAAGTCTTTTTAAGTTATACTATATTGATTACTAAGTCAAGCTGGCAGCACATGACCGTTTTTCAAGAATAGGGTAAGCTGCCAGCTCAACGAGGATGAGATGGTTTTGCAGGATTTCATCATGATTTTGGAAGACTTCGAGCTATGTGCTCAGTTTCATAATAACGTCTATTGTTGATAGTACTGTTTTCATCCAGTTGGACAAAACCATCCTCCTTCATGATTTTTCCATTCTATTTTGTACTCTAAAGAAAGGAGAGTCGGGAGCTATGGTTTCATAGGAACAAAATTCCTTCATAATCATAGAACCTGTTCTACTGTTGCATATGCAATTTACAAACTAGACATGAGTGTGGATAGAAAAAATTGGCCGAGTGGTCAT
Source organism: Pseudotsuga menziesii (assembly GCA_001517045.1). NCBI lineage: Eukaryota > Viridiplantae > Streptophyta > Pinopsida > Pinales > Pinaceae > Pseudotsuga > Pseudotsuga menziesii. The sequence goes on from LPNX010783999.1 coordinate 347,703, forward strand.
AAGTTGAGAATAGAACCCTCAAATGTCAAGAGGATGCAAAAATTAACTCAAGCCCTTGAAATAGTGAAGAAGATCAGATGGTATAATATGTTCAAAAGGATTGCAGAACATCATGTTGAGGTCACTAAAGAATTTCTCCAGAGTTTTAAGGGATCCATTATTAAAGGACAAAGAGGAGCTGATAGCAAACCTGCATGGCATGAAGAAGGACATTAGAAGGTTGCAAGAAAAGTCAAGAGCGCTAGATGGGCTAGCCACACTAGTTGAAGTAGCAAGAAGGATTTGAAAAATACCTCACTTGACACATGTCATTAAATAGGTTCCTTTTTTATTTATATCTTGTCTATATTTAGTAAAGCTTATCCTTATAAAGTGGATCTGATAAACAAACTTTGAGATCCCATCGTTTGATTTTTGTTCTATATATTTGTAATATTTTATGAGAAAGGGGAGACACACATGGGAGTCAGTCCTGTGGAGACTATGCAGACATACATGCTACTCTTGTAAGAGCTTCTTTTTTCTTTTTGACCGACTATTAATATATTATATGGAGCTAGGCCTTTGATCTAAAATGCTTTTATATTCTTCAGTTTAGTTTGAACTCTTCATGCTATGAATGTTGTATAGATGTTTTCTATGTTTCATTTTGTGTATGAATGTGAATATTTAAATACCTATTGTTATTTGAAAAGTGTTTTCAAAATCCAATATTCTTATATATGTGCTATAGATATAAACTGTTAGTTTATTGTTTGCAGTTCTATATATGTTAAGCTTATCTCCTGTACTCTTCTATACTAGTCATTCATTCCTGCAAAGAATTTTTTTCTTTTACAATTGTATTACTAAGGTTTTTAGAATTTGTCTTCTTCCTTGTCATCCCTACCTTTTGATTTGCATTTTTTCATCCAAAGAAAATCTAAAAAAATAGTTTTTTTTACTTGAGGTTCCTTAACACTACTAACCTCGTAGTCTAGGTAGAAGAATTTAGGGAAAACATCATTTTGCGACCATACCGGGGAGGAAGTACAATATTTCTTCCTTGATTTTCATCATAGGTCTGATGTGTTGGGTGAATACCATCAGATAATTGGTTTTAAGACTACAAATCACTTTCACCTATTCTGAATAAAGAAAAGCAGTTCTGGCTCCTAAGAAGGTTCGGAATAGGGAAAACCCCTCTTCACCTTTACATCCAAGGATCCCAGATCCTGGACAAATATTGAAAGAAGCTAGACAATGCTTGAACTCTACCCCATCTGGAAAATTTGTTCATCCCTCAACCTTGGAGATTTCTGAATCTTATCAGTTCCTATTTCATGCTTTTGATCCACATTCTGAAAAGGGAAAAGAGGAATTAGATTCACTTTTTACCCCTTCTCAATTTGAATAATTTCAAGTTTTTACAAATCCCCTTTTATATGAAGAATTTAAGGCTGAAGCATTACAAATAGACAACCCTTTTCTATTTACATCTCATATCTCTTTTACAGAAAAATTCCTACCTCATCAACCTAAGATCAGTAATTTTCCTCCTTCGTCAAAACAACCAATTACAAACCAATCCAGCTCAAGCTCAACTACTTCAAGCTCTCCTAGCCCTAAAATTGTTGGTCAACCTATGGATTATATGGATCGAATTGTTGCTACAAGATATGCACCATTGGTTATGCCCCAACCCCTTCATGTTGTTCCAGGGGGAGATTATCAAAAATACCTCCCTACATTTAATAGTCAAGGGGATACCACAACAGAAGAGCATTGGAATTCCTTCTTCAGCTATGCTGATAATCATAACATAGAAGCTAAGGATGTCTAGATGAGGATTTTTGTCCAGAGCTTAGATGGAGAAGTTAGAAAATGGTTTCGGGAATTTCCTGTAGGGTCAATAGACGGCATTGAAGTGTTGGAGGAGGTTTTCATGAAACAGTGGGGGGATACTAAAGATTTTATGTATTACATTACAGAGTTTGGGGATTTAAAAAGGAAAAGGAATGAATCTGTTTTTTATTTCTCAAAAAGATTCAACAAAATGTATAGAAAATTTACAACAGAAATCAAATCTTCAGAAACCTCTGCCAAGCTCACATATGAAAATGCATTTGAATCTGATTTTTCACTTCTATTAAGAGAAAGAAGGTCAGTTACCCTACTTAATATGTAGGAATATACATTATAAGTTGAATAAAACATGTTAGCAACAGGAAATTTGAAAAATCATTCATATTTTGATCAGGATAAAAAGGGTAAGAGAGAAATTCCTTCAACCTCTATGGATAGACCATCAAATAAAATGGATGATATGAATAAAGTAATAAAAAACTTATCTGCAAAAGTAAACAGACTTGAAATGGAAAATAAAAATCTGAGTAGACCTATGCATGAGGGTAACCCTAATCAGTTTAGGAAAGCTTTTGTACCTAGGGAGAGGAGAAATAATGATATTCAAAGGGAAAGGAAAGAAAGTGAATATCAAAGGATACAACCTCCTTTCTAAAATAATCTATTGAATGAAGATGGGGAAATCGAGAATATAGAGTATGAAGATTTTGATCAAGACATAAATCATCTTAAGGATGAGTTATATGAAATTTATCTTACCAAAGATCAATATTTAAATGTTGAAATATTAGAATACTATTTTCATCATGATATTTATCAGACAGAGCCTAAGAAGTCATACAACCTAAGATCTAGGGTTAAACAGGTGGTTCATAATCCTAAAAAGAAAGAAGTGGCTAAATAGTACCCTGATCTTCCATCAGAAAAGAAATAGAATCAGAAGCCTAGCAAGGCTAAGATTACAGAGTTGGAGGAAACAAAGATGGATAATCAAGGTTTTAATTTTGAAAATGAGCTGAATAAATTGAAGATTCCTATTCCACTAATAGATTTAATGAAAATTCCCGCATTCAGAGATCCTGCCTATAGAATGTTGAAATCAAAAGCAACTAGGATTTATTCTGATGTCATTAATTTACATGATGAAAACCAATAAATTTTTATAGGTGCTCCTCCACCTGATCAGCTTGAGAAAAAATCAGATCATCCACCTCCTTTCTATGTTACTTTGACAATTCATGAACAAATGTTGCATAATTTCTAGTTAGATTCTGAAGCCTCCCATAATTTAATGCCCTAAGATGTTATGGAAGCATTAGGTCTAAGCATTACTAGGCCTTACCATGACTTGTTTGCTTTGGATTCAAGAACAGTTCAGTGCCGAGGATTAATCAAAGACGTGGTTGTAAACCTTTCCCAATTACCAATGAAGAGTGTAATGATGGATGTAGTGGTAGCTGATATTGAACCAAAATTTGGCATGTTTCTTTCAAAATCTTGGGCCAAAAGAGTAGGAGGTACTCTTCAAATGGATTTATCCTATGCCATCATCCCAATTTTTGGTGGTGAACAATGAAGGCTGTATAGAGAAGTTCAAATGGCCTATTTAGTAAGTGACAGTGACAATCCCGCTAATCATCTGATCTATGCTGTGGAGGAAGGTTTGGGCTCTTGTATGTTACATTTAAGCAACGAGGACACATCTGGTGTCTTGCAAGTAGAAAAGAAAAAGGAAGTTTATCATACTACTAAAAAAGAAGATGAATTATGGCAGATGTACTTTGATGGCTCTTCATTTAAAGAAGGAGCAGGAGTTGGAGTTGTTCTTGTTTCCCCTGGGGGTGAAAATGTTTGTTTGATGTATAAACTATAAGTACAGAAAACCAATAATGTAGAATAATATGAGGCATTGGTACTGGGATTAAGAGCTGCAAAGGATCTGGGGATTCAGCAGTTGCCTATTTTTGGCGACTCCGAATTGGTTGTTCAGCAGGTCAGAAGCATTTATTAGGTAAAACACCAGTTGTTAAAAGTCTACGGAAATGAAGTATGGGATTTAATTGGTAATTTATTTACATCATTCAATATTTATTTTATCCCTAGAGATCATAACCAGACATCTGAATCTTTAGCTCTAGCAGGAACATTTTTTAAGGTCCCATAGAACACTCAACTCAGATATCCAATTGAAGTTAGTTATATACCTTCTATCCTTGATAACATCAAACATTGGAGAGTGTTTTAGGATGATTTGGAGATTAATAGATTCTTGGAATTAACAGGTTAGTTTTCCAATTCTCAAATAGATGAAGAACAAGATGATGATGATAGGGACGAATTTCCTTCCTTTACAGAACAATCAATTGCTAATCATAAGATTATCGAATTAAAAGGAAATTTTATTCCAAAAGGTCTAGTTCCATTAGAAATATTGTTCCTTAAAGATGATACATTAGCAAATCTAGCTGTACAATATTTTGAAGAAAACGTGAGTAGCTGTAATATTGGAACTGAATGTCAGCCTAAGATTGTTAAAATTTCTAAATTGCTGTCAAAAGAAAACATAAAGAAATATATTAGTTTTCTTAAGAAGTTTGTGGATATATTTGCTTGGTCTTATGAAGATATTAAAACATATGACACGAGCATCATTTAGCATAAGATCCCTCTTAATCCTAATACAAAAACCTTCCAGTAGAAACTAAGGAGAATCAATCCAGCATTGTTACCTGTCATTGAAAAAGAAGTGAAGAAACTATTGGATGCAAAGATTATAGTACCTCTTCAGTATTCTACCTGGGTTGCAAATCTAGTTCCTATTAGAAAGAAGAATGGGGAAATTAGGTTATGTGTTGATTTCCGTAACCTAAATCGATCCTCTTTGAAAGATAATTATCCTATACCTAAAATAGATCAGATATTGCAAAAGGTAGTTGGATCTCAGAGAATATCAATGATAGATGGGTTTTCAGGGTATAACTAGATTGTTGTTCATCTAGAATATAGGGAGAAAACTGCTTTTACTACTCCCTGGGGGACTTTCATGTACGATAAAATGCCATTTGGTTTAATGAATGCAGGAGCAACATTTCAAAGAGCTATGGACATAGAATTTGTGGGTGAAAGAGAAAAAATTGTGGTCATCTATTTAGATGATGTAACAGTATTTTTAGATTCCATTGAAAATCATCTTAAACACTTAGAACAAACCTTTTCAAAATTTAGAAAGTATGGTTTGTCTTTAAAACCAAAGAAACCTTATTTTTATTTGCAGGAAGGAAATTTGCTTGGTCATATAGTTTCAGCAGATGGTATCAAGATTGACCCAGAGCGGGTGAAGGCAATTCTAAAAATTTCAATTCCCAGGAATAAAAAAGAAATTCAGTCATTTATTGGGAAAATAATTTTTCTTAGATGGTTTATTCCTAATTTTGCTGAGATTGTTAAACAAATAACCAAAATGCTCAGGAAGGATTAGAATGTTAAATGGACTCCAGAAGCTAAATTTCCTTTTGAAAAGATAAAGCAAGCATTGACAGAAGCACCTATTTTGGTAAGACTTGACTTCTATAAAGATTTTATTACATTTTGTTTTGCTTCTGAAGATTGTATAGCAGCAGTACTATTGCAAAAGAATGCAAAAGAACTAGAACAACCCATTTCATTTTTCAGTAAAGTCTTAAAAGATTCAAAACTTAAGTACAATAGTTTGGAAAAACAAGCTTATGCACTTGTCAAATCCCTTAAATTTTTTAGGATTTAATTGCTACATTCAAAAATTTTGTCATATGTGCCTAATGCAGCAGTAAAAGAGATTTTGACCCAGCCTGATTTTGAAGGAAAGAGAGGTCATTGGATTGCTAAGATAATGGAATATGACATTGAAATTAAGCCAACTAAGCAAAATTACTCACAGAATCTAATTTCCAAGCATTAGGTTTGAATGTGGTATCAGATGAAATATTTGAACAAGAAGAATTTCAGCATGAAGAAGAAAAAAAGTAGATTTTGCATAAATATGAGGACTCTGATTGGTATGCTGATTTTGTATATTTTCTTCTCTTGTTACAATCTCCTCCAAACCTGGACAAAGGGAAATTTAGATCTTTAAAATTAAAAGCTATGAATTGTTGTCTTTATGAGCATGATATATTTTGGAAATATCATGAAGGAATTCTTCTCAGATGTATTGATAGAGAGGAAGGTAAAGCTTTAACTGCTAAAATGCATGAAGGAGTTTGTGGTGGGCATGATTACTGGAAGGCTACAACATTTAAAATTTTGACAGCAGGATATTATTAACCAAAAGTATTTTCAGATGTTTTTTCTCAGGTAAGAGCCTGTGTCGAATGCCAAAAATTTGCAGGTAAGTAGAAATTGGTTTCTTTACCTCTCAAAGCTATTTCAGTTGATGCCCCTTTCCATGAATGGGGATTGGATTTCATTGGAGAAATTAATCTTGATTCAAGTGGACAACATAGATATATTTTGACAGCTACAGACTTCTTTATAAAATGGGTAGAATCCATCCCTACCAGAAGGGAAACGGATCAGGTCATAATAAATTTTATTGAAGAAAACATCTTGAGTAGGTTTGGCTTCCCTAGAAATTTGATTACAGATAATGCTCCTACATTTAAATATCAAAAAATGGTCTTGTTTTGTGGAAAACATGAGATTTTGTTGAAGCACTCTACTCCCTATTACCCACAAGGAAATGATTTAGCAGATTCTTCAAACAAAAATATAGTTAATAGTTTGAAAATTTTGTTAGCAGAGAACAAAAAGGCATGGGATAGAAAATTAAAGTATGCTTTGTGGGCTGATTGTATTACTACAAAAAAGGTTATTGGTACTTCTACTTTTCAAATTGTATATGGAATTGAGGCAGTTTTTCCTATACAATTAGGTTTACCAGTTATGAAATTTATGCAGGAAAATGTAGAAGAACCAAATGAGGTACAACATAGAATATTTCAAATGATTGAAATACAACAGGAAAGGGAATTACTGATTGAGAAAGCTCAGGACTATAAGGACAAAATAAAGCAGAAATTTGATAAAAGAGTTAAAGAAAATAACTTTTTTCCTAATGATCTGGTACTCAGGTGGGATGCAAGAAGGGATGAAAAACCTAAACATGGAAAGTTTGACCATCTGTGGTTGGGACCTTTCAGGATTGTTAGGAGTCTAGATAACAACACATTTGTTCTGCAGAATTTGGAGGGTGATGAATTGGCAGGCCCAGTTAATGGGAAATTTTTGAAACATTTCTACATCAAATAAGGGAGAAAAAGTGTTTTGTTCATTGTAAATACCAGTAAATGTTCATTTTTTTTGCAAAATAAGACTCCATGACCCAATGGAATAGCATTTTTCTTTTCATAAATAAGGCACTAAAACTACAGGTTCTTGGAAAATCTTAGGGAAGTGCCATCCCCCAGTTGGAGCCAATGTTTGACCTAGGTGTTTTTCCCTGCTTGGTAGGATAGTTTTGTACCTAATCTTTTTAAGACTTGAGTTGTTTTTTCCTTTTATCCTAAATTTTAGCCTTATTTTGAATTCATGTTTGAAGCTTTAGGTATTGTTAATATTTTAGTTCCTAGCCTATGATCCTATATGTATTATGAGTTATTTCAAAAGTTTTAAAATATTTTTAAGTTATAATATATTGATTACTAAGTCAAGCTGGCAGCACATGATCGTTTTTCAAAAACAGGGTACACTACTAGCTCAACGAGGATGAGATGGTTTTGTAGGATTTCATCATTAGTTTGGCAGACTTCGAGCTATGTGCTCAGTTTCATAATAACATTTGTTCTTGACAGTACTGTTTTCAGCCACCTGGACAAAACCACCTTCCTTCGTGATTTTTCCATTCTATTTTGTACTCTAAAGAAAGGAGAGTCAGGAGGTATGGTTTCGTAGGAATGAGGGTTCCTTCATACTTAGAGAACCTGTTCTAGTGTTGCATCTACAATTTGAAATCCAGCCATGAGTGTGGATAGAAAAACTTGAGTGGTCATAAGTTGAGAACAAAACCCTCAAATGTCGAGTGGATGTAGAAATTACCTCAAGCCCTTGAAACAGTGAAGAAGATCGGATGATATAATATGTTCGAAAGGATTGCAGAACATCATGTTGAGGTCACTAAATAATTTTGTCATAGTTTTAAGGGATCAATTATTAAAGAACAAAGAGGAGCTGACAACAAAATTGTGTGGCATGAGGAAGGAAATTAGAAGGTTGAAAGCAAAGTCAAGAGCACTAGATAGGATAGCCACACTAGCTGAAGCAGCAAGAAGGATTTGAAAAATACCTCACTTGACACATGTCATTAAATAGGTTCCTTTTTTATTTATATCTTGTCTATATTTAGTAAATCTTAGCCTTATAAAGTGGGTATGATAAACAAACTTTGAGATCCCATCGTTTGATTTTTTTTCTATATATTTGTAATATTTTATGAGAAAGGGGAGACACACATGGGAGTCAGTCCTAGGGAGACTGTGCAGACATACATGCTACTTCTGTAAGAGATTCTTTTTGCTTTTTGAATGACTATTAATATATTATATGGAGCTAGGCCTTTGATCTAAATTGTTTTTATATTCTTCAGTTTAGTTTGAACTCTTCATGCTATGAATGTTGTATAGATGTTTTCTATGTTTCAGTTTGTGTATGAATGTGAATATTTAAATACCTATTGTTATTTGAAAATCATTTTCAAAATCCAATATTCTTATATATGTGTTACAGATATAAAGTGTTAGTTTATTGTTTGCAGTTCTATATATTGTAATCTTATCTCTTGTACTCTTCTATACCTACCATTCATTCCTGCAAAGACTTTTTGTATTTTACATTTGTATTAATGAAGTATTTAGACTTTGTCTTATACCTTGTCATCCCTACCCTTTGATTTGCATTTTGTCATCCAATCAAAATCTACAAAAGCAGTTTTTTTTACTTGAGGTGCCTGAACACTGCTAATCCCATAGTCTAGGTAGCAGACTTTAGGGAAAACATGTTGATTTGACGTTTTGGTCCTCTTGTCGATGATGAAGGTATGGTCGATCTATGGTATGTTGATGATAAAAATGTTTGTTTTCGAATGGTCTACTACGCCTGTTGAGGTTCATTTTCCTTTTTTCTTTATTTTTGCAGTTTTAAGTTTTATTCTTTTTATAGGTTTTTGTAAGAATTATAGAACCGTTTTTTTTTGGTATCATTTTAGTCATGAACCGTTTACCAATTTCCGAAATATTGCACCCTGTAATGTTCTTAGTCAAACTGATCCATTGGTATTGATTTCTTCGATAATATACGGTCCCATCCATTTTGTGTGTGTATTTTTAGGTTTTCCTTTCACCCGACTGTTGTATAGTAATGCAAGGTCTTCGATCGACAAATTCTTGTTTTTGATGTTTGAAGTTTCGGTCATGCCAAACCTTCTGTTGTTGTTTCTGAATTTCTTGATGTTGTATAGCAAGTAATCGGTGTTCTTATAGTTTGTTTAATTGCATTAGTCGAACTGTTCTTGCTTCTTTGACATTAATATGTAATATGTCGTCTATTACCAGCATTTGTTGTAAAAAATTTAAAGGAACGACTACTTCTTAGCCGTAGACTAGTTGAAAGGGTCTCTATTCGGTCGAACATTTATATGTTGTTCTGTACACCCATAATACTGCAAGGATTTTCTCATCCCAACCATCTTTATTGGTATTTCATATTTTTGTTAAAATTTTTGTCAATGTTTTATTAAGTGCTTCTATTGCACCATTTGACTGAGGGTGATAAGCTGTGCTTCATCGATGGTCAATTTTGAATTGTTCTGTCAATGCTGTAGTTGTTTTATTGATGAAGTGTGAGCCTTGGTCACTCATTAAGGTTATAGGGTAGCCAAACCTTGTGATTATGTTTTCATATATCAACTTAGCAGCTACATCGCTAGAACAGGTGTTAACAGGTTCTTCTTCTTCCCATTTAGTAACATATTCATCTACGGTTATGATATACCGTGTGCCTGTCCTTTTTGCTGGTATTGAAAATGGACCTATAAAGTCGATAGCCCAAATTTCAAATGTGAGGGTTTCTTTTACTGATAGTAAAAAAATTTCTATACTAGGTAGTGGTCGACCTAGACATTGGCAGCGATCATATTTGCTAACAAAATTTTTACAGTCTTTCTATAATGTTGGCCACCATAGTCCTCATTGTTGGATTTTCTTTGTAGTTGTATCTGACTAAAAATCTCCTCCTACTGGTCCATAGTGTGCTTCATGCATAATTTTTTCTTGTTCATGTTCTAACATGCATCAATGGAGTACTTTATCTAAACCCATTTTATATAGGAATGCATTGATTAGGGTGTATGGGGCTGCTTTCATGGCTAAAATTTGTTTTTTCTTAGTGTTCATGCCTTCTGGTGCTTGTCCAGTCTATAGAAATTGTGTTATTTCCTCTAATTATGTGGGAACAACTTCTATTTGGAATAAGTGTGTATTTGACAGGTCATCTTTGACTCCTGTTGGTTCCTCCCCCAAGTCAACTCTCGACAAGTGGTCGTGCCCGACATTCAATCATCCTGGTCGAACTACAACTTTGAATTCAAATTCTTGGAATAGTAATAGCCGGCGACAGATTCTCCCATGGTGTAAAGGTTTATTGACAGGGTATTTTAATGCTTGATGATCCGTATAGAATATAAAGGGGTTAGCTAATAGGTAATGTCGATATTTTTGAAGAGCAAATACCATACCTAATGCCTCGCTTTCTGACGTGGAGTAGTTGCGTTCATTTTTGTTTAATTTTATGCTACTGTATATGATTGGGTAATCCATGCCATCTTCACTAGGTTGTGTGAAAATTTCTTTTATTGCTAAGCCTGAGGCATCAATGTGTACATGAAATTTGATCGACCAGTTCAGAAATCGAAGAATGGGTGCCTCGACTAATTTTATTTTTAATGTGTCGAAGGATGTATCCGACTCTTATGTCCAATTAAACTCTTGATATTCCCTTAAAATTTATTCTAGAGGGTATGTCATATCATATTAGTGCCTAATGAATTTTCTATAGTAGCCTATATGTCCTAATAGTACTCTGACCTATTTTGGGTTCATTGGTGGTTTTAAGTCAAGGATAATTTTTATCTTTGCAAAATCGACTTTAATACCATCTTTTCATACAATATGTCCTAGAAGAATACCTATAGGGGTTAAGAAGATACATTTATTTACATTGAGAGATAACTGGATCTGTCAGCAGTGTTACAATGATATTTTAGCATATAATATATCATGCAGTCGTCAAAGTATACTTCCATTGTTTTGTAGATGTATTCTTGAAATGTTTTTACAACTATTCTTGAGAATACTGCAGGTGCATTTTTAAGACCAAATTCCATGACTCTTTAGGCAAATGAGCCAAATTCACATATGAAGGTTGTCTTTTCGTGATCTTATTTGGCTAATAGGACCTGATTATATCCTGAAAATCCATCCGTAAATGAGTAGCATTCATGTCGCGCGATTTTGTTTAGGATTTCGTCGACGTATGGAGTTGGGAATGGGTCTATTAAGGTAACCTTGTTTAATTCATGAAAAATCGACACAGATTCATAATTTTTTTGGGTCGTTCTTTCTCGGTTGGACGACCATCGGGCTTTCCCATTCTAGCTGGTCAATGGGGTAAATTATTCCGGCTATTAGCATATTGTCAATCTCCTTTTCGACTATTTATTTATATTTATGAGCTAACTTATGAGGTCTTTTCTTGAAAAGTCAGGCATCAAGTTTGATGTCTATCTTCATCTTTCCCATTTCTGCTACTAATCCTTTTAAGTCTTTGTAGTCATGGGAAAATACATCTTGAAATTCTCTTAATGGGGCTAGTACTCAAGCCTCAATAGGTGCAGGTGTGGTTTTGATTTCTCGTTCAAAGGAGACTATTCATTTATCTTACAAAATTTATTTCAAGACTACTAACAATATAGTAGAGTATGAGGCTTTGTTGTTAGGAGTAAAGGATACTAAGGATATGGGAATCATGTGGCTGAAAATATTTGGAGAAGCAGATCTTATCATACAATAGGTGAACAATACTTTCCAAGCAAAGAATGTCAGGCTAAAGGCATACATAGATTAGGTATGGAAACTCAGGGACTCTTTCATGTTTTTTGAGATATCTTATATACCTAGAGCTATGAACTAGCTAGTTGACTCCCTAGCTGTCTCTTCCAGTATGTTCGTTCCTCCTATGCCCCCTAGATTGAACTATGAAATCCAAGTCAAGTAATGCCATCCCTACCTAATAATGTTAAATTTTGGAAAGTCTTTGAGAATGATGATAAAATTAATAAATTTCTCCAGGTTGTTGATGAATTTTTTTATATGCATATTGACCAAGAAAACCTAAATGTGGAGGAATCATAGGGGCCTAAATTAAAATAGAAGTTGGGTAAGCACCATATTGTCCAGTTTCCAAGAAATCATATACCTCGGGGCCTAGTACCTCTTGAAGATCTCTTTAACCATAATGATGTCCCCTTCAAACCTATGAAAAAAGAGAAAGACCCCGCTATCCATGAGCACAATATAGGTATCCAAGATAATCCAAAATTCATAATTTTTTCCTCTAAGTTGACTGTTGATCAGAAGTTAGAAGTTTGCAGTCTTATGAAAGATTTTGTTGATGTATTTTCTTGGGAATATAGTGATTTAAAAACCTATGACACAGATATCATCCAACATAGGATTCCCCTGGAAAAGGACACCATCCCTTTCAAACAAAAGCTAAGCCCTATTAGTCCCCTCCTACTGCCCGTGATTGAGAATGAGATAAAAAAAGATCCTTAATGATAAAATAATAATCCCTCTGAGATATTATAAATGGATTGCAAACTTAGTAATAGTGAGGAAGAAAAATGGGGAGATCAGGTTATGCGTTGATTTCAAAAAACTAAACAAATTCTCCAAGAAAGACAACTATCCCTTACCCAAGATGGAGCATATGTTACAAAGAGTCTCAGGAGCTAGTGTCATGTCATTCCTAGATGGCTTCTCTGGCTACAACCAAGTTTCTATACACCCTAATGATAAAGCAAAAGCTGCATTTACAACTCCTTGGGGTACCTTCATGAATGGAAAGATGCCATTTGGGATAATGAATGTTGGGGCCACCTTTTAGAGGGCCATGGACATAGCCTTCGTGGGGTTAAAGGACAATTTTGTTCTCATATACCTTGATAACCTCACTATCTACTCAAACATCTATGAAGAGCATTTGCAGCACTTAAGGAGGGTTTTTCTGAAATGTAGGAAGTTTGGGATATCTCTGAACCCAAAAAAGTCTCAATTTTATCTCAGAGAGGGAAAAATCCTAGGTCACATAGTTTTAGCAGAAGGTGTGAAGATTGATCCTGTTCAGGTTGAAGAAATCCAAAAATTGTCCATACCTAGGTCAAAAAAGGATATCCAGTCTTTCCTTGGTAAGTTAAATTTTGTCAGGAGGTTTATCCCAAACTTTTCTGAGTTAGTAAAACATATAACCTCTGTGTTGAGGAAGGAAGCTAAAATCAAATGGACAGAACATGCAATAAATTATTTTTAAGCCATCAAGAAGGCTATCATGGAAGCTCCCACTCTAATTAGTCTAGACTATACCAAGGGATTCTACATCTTCTCCTTTGCTTCCTATGACACAGTAGCAGTAGTTTTGATACAAAAATATGATGAAAGTCTTGATCACCCCATTTCTTTCTTCAACAAAACATTGAGGGATGCTAAATTGAAGTATGACCCTATTGAAAAATAGGATTATGCCCTCATCAAGTCATTGAAAGCTTTCAGAATATACATTCTACACTCAAAGGTCATTTCCTATGTCCCTTCATATTCTATGAAGGATGTCTTAACCCAGCCTGCCATTTATGGCAAGAGTGCCAAATGGATTGCAAATTTTATTGAGTTTGACATATAGGTGAAGCCCACTAGGATGGTAAAAGGACAAGGCCTAGCTAAGATCATGGATGAATAAAATTATGATCTACTAGGCATGAATCTCATTGGTATAAGTTCAACAAACTTGTAGACAGAGGTAGCAACAAAAGGTAGCAGTAGAGGAGCAGCATGACAGCCAGCAGGTGGCTGAGAAATTGTCTTCATGTGAGTGGTACTCATGTATTATTCATTTTTTGTAGAATTTAGAAGCCCCCCCTGATCTTATCATGACTCAAGCATGGGCTCTTAAGCTTAATTCTGTTAAATTTTGCATAATTAAAAATTTGTTGTATTGGAAAGACCCTTCTAGTATTTTTCTAAGATGTTTAGATAAACGAGAACCAGTTCAAGTCATGCATCAGTTTCATTCAAGCACATGTGGAGGCCATCATTACTGGAATACAACATCCCACAATATTCTAAGGGATGGGTACTATTGGCCTGTTCTTTTTTCTGATGTGTGTACCTTTGTGAAATCTTGTGACAAATGCCAAAGATTCATAGGAAAGCAACAGCTCAGATATTTTCCCCTTAGACCTATTGTACTGAATTACCCTTTCTAGCAGTGGGGTCTTTATTTCATAGGTGAGATTAATCCTTCATCAAGTGGTCAGAACAAGTGGATCATAGTAGCCACTGATTATTTCACCAACTGGATAGAGGTATCCCCCAAAACAAATTCCACTCACCAAGTCATCATGAAGTTTCTATATGAAAACATCTTTATCAGATTTGGCTACCTACAAAGGCTAGTGACTGATGATGCACCAGATTTTAAAGCCGGTGCCTTGGTTAATATGTGTGATTCAATGGGTATTCAATTGGTGCATTCTAATTCCTACTACCCTCAAGGGAATGGACTTGCTGATTCATATAATAAGAGCCTAGTAAGAATCATCAGGAAACTATTGGAGAAGAATTAGAAGAGTTGGGATTCTAAGCTAAAATTTGATCTTTGGGATAATAGAGTGACCAACAAAAAATTCATATGGACTTATCCTTTTAAGTTGGTTTATGGTACTGATTCTATTTTCCCCATCTAGTTGGTCCTACCGGTAGCAAAGTTCTATCAGGAGAAACATGATGAAGAAAATGACATGGTAAGAAGAATGTTGGATTTGGTTAAGCTATAGCAAATCAAAGAATGGTTGGTGGAGAAGTTAGAATCTCACCAAAAGAAGATTAAAAGTATTTTTGACAAGAAGGAAAAGGTGGAAAATTTTTAGGTTGGAGACTGGGTTCTGAAATGGGATGCTGTTAGGCAGGACAAGGGAAAGAATGGTAAATCTGATTCTCTATGGATAGGACCTTTTGCGATAACTCAAGTACAACAGAACAACACTTTCAAAATGAAAAGTCTGGAAGGTGAAGAGGTGTTTGATGGACCAGTCAATGGGCAATTTCTGAAACTCTATTTCATTTAAGGCTTCAGAGCCTTATCATTGTAAAATATCATTTTTGTTTTTGTTTTTGCAAAATAACTCCATGCCCAGTGGAACACTAGAAGATAGGTTTAATTTTTTTTCTTCAGGAAAGGCATTTGGTCTGGGGTTCTTGGGAACTCACATGGAGGTTCCCATCCCCAAGTAGGAGCCATATGTTATCTCCTAAATAAATTGGTCTTCAATAGAACAGACTCAAAATTTTTATTTGGTATAACGATGAATATTTCAGGGCACATTATGAAATATTTGGTGTTTAATAAAGTTTGGAATGCCTTGCACTCTAGTTTTTACCATAAAAATCAAAATTTAGCTTTCGGTGGCTTAGGCGAACATCTCAACCATTCATTAGACACTGAAAATACTAGCTTTTGGTAGCTTAAAAATAAAACACAGGGCTACCTTAGCCACCGAAAACTCAATAAAGATAAAACAGTCGGTGCATACATCACAATCATCAACCATTAGCAAAAGGAGTGCCACCATCAAGACATTAACCATCAAAAAGACTGGACCTGCAATAAATCATGAGTTGGTAAGAGGGGTCGTTATAAAACTAAAGTGACCTATCAAAACCTAAACCCTATATTACCTCCACCTGTCCCATGTCTATGATTGAGCTACCACAAAGCATTGGTTTCCAGTTAGAATTATTACGTCACTGGCTAGCTCATGGGTCTCATCAAAATTAATTGCCAGCCTACTAAAATCCCAATTTATAGTTATCTCCCTCAAAATCAACACCCCCTCCTTAATCAATTCCACATTTCTTACATGCATCCTCACTGATCCAAGCTCCCTGAAATCCAGAACTGAAATTGCCTCCTCCAGTGTTTGAATTTTAAATTTTGCAGGTACAAAAGAACAATCCAAGAGATGAAGAAAGGAGGAGGACCTGCCCTAAGAAAGGAGCTGGGTGATATTGGATACCTTGAATCACACCCAAGGTGTGTCATTTTTTCAAAGTCTCGGGCTACTATAGGTTCTACAAAAAAATTCAGGGATCCCATCAGCAAGTGGTAAAATCCTTTTCTCTCTCCTTTGATGGCTAGAAAGCAGTGATTTGTAGAGAGGAATTCCAAGTGGATGAGGATCTAATAGTAGAAGCAACAGAGCTCCCAAGGACTGGGGAAAGCTGGTTCAAAACCAAAATCACAAAGAATGTAGAATTTAGGTCTTATCTGAAGCTTGAGCACAAGAACATTGTCTGGAAGAAGAGCATTCCCACATCCTGGCTTGAGGAAAAATGGCAGCACTTATCGAAGGAAATTCTGGTCTACATCAATTGTCACGACAGGTATAATAGGGTAATGATATACCATTTCAAGTTAATGAACCATTTTATTGGAAGGAATCCCTTGAAATTTCCTTTTTACCTATATAATAGCCTAACTAAAATGGCCCATCAAGTTAAATTCCATCCCACCAAGATTGCAGGAAGGCTATCACATCATGGCTTGATCAAGTTGATCATCCTTGAACTAATACAAAAAAGGAACATGGCCTGGACATACTTCCTATTTTGGAATGAGTTTGAGACAGAATTGCAGCTAGAAGATAAAAGGAATTCTTCTTCAAAAAATTCCTCCACTACCAGAAGTGGTAAGAGGAAGAGGAGGGCCATCTCTCCAATTGTAGTGGATCAGGCCTCTCCAATTGCTAAGACCAAGAAGGCAAAGAGGAACCTAGATTTCAGTGAAAAGGCAGAGGAGGTTCCAGCACCAGGAAAAAATATCCTCAACCTACCTTACTCTGATTCTAAGTATGAAGAGGAACATGAAACCAACCTAGCAGATTGGTTTCAAATAGGGCAAGAGGAGTTTCCATCACCTACACAAAAGGAGGATTAGGGTGAACCAGTAGCAAAGGATTCATCCAGCAAAACTAGATCCTAAAAATCAATCAACTGCTAAGGAAAGTGTATGAGCTAGAAATCTAAAGAACCAATGAAAGGTTAACCAAGAGGAATGCTAAATTATATGACTCTCTACATGAGATAAAAAGGAAGTATACCAAGCTGGAGGAGAACAATATCAAGTTAAAGAAAGAGAAAAATAGGCTATGCAGGAAAATCAGGCTGTCCAAATTGCAAAAAGGGAATTCCATCCCTCAGTCTCAAGCTCACCAGAAGCTGGAAACCCTAGCAGAAGTAGCAATGAGCCTTTTTTTCCCAAAGGAATCCTATGATGTTGTTGCCATCCCAAACCCTAGGCAGGCTATAGAGACACCTAAGGATAAACACTGCAACCTTAAAAAATCAGGGTAAAGTGTGATTACAATTTTGATTAAAATTTTAAAACAGACTTTTTGGTGGCTTAGGATAACACCACAGCTATTCATTAGCCATCGAAAACAGAGCTTTTGGTAGTTACAGGCCCATATTTTTGCTTTCTTAGCCACCAAAAGTGCCAATAGTACAGAAAGGGATAGTTTTGCACAGAACCAACTTTTGTTGATCCAAACACTTCATGGATGATTTATAAGGTTGGAAATTAACTAAAGGCACTTGTATTTTGGCTCTATTTCAGTTTTGAAGGTGCCAGTAAGGTAAATTAGGTCACACATCCTACCTACTCTGACAAAGCGTGACTTGTCCGCCAAATGGAAATTTTGAGTTCTACTTCAGTGTCCACTACAACTATTAAAGAGTTCGAGGAGTAGGAAGGTTTTGGAGTTAGGTATATTGGCAATCAAGATAGGATTTTGACCTATTTTTAGCAAACAGATATGATTATCTATTTTTAGTAAATTCAATCCAATTTTTAGGATGTGAAATAAATTTTGTAAAGGATATAAAGCCTATGACTAATGTAGAAGAAATGGTTCAACTTCAGATACTTTTTAGAAACTTATTATATTCAATATCCTCATGTGCTTTGTCACTTAATACAAGTTCTTTTTCCATTACATGTTCAGCTTTCATATTCTTTCTATTCTTGTGCTTGGATGTTTCATTCATGTTTATTCTATTTACTTAATGCAAGATAGATGTCATCCTATCTCTGTGTGCCTTATTGGAATTAAAAGTATATTTTCCTTGTTATGATCAGCCATTCATATGTGAGTGCCTTATGTGTGAATCTGCCAGTATAATGAATTCTTCATATATTCACCTTTATTACAAACCCTCTGAACATTGATAGTTAGAAGCCTTGTCTATTTGATTGAGTATTATGCATGTCTTGAGTGAGTGAGGTCTTATTGGTCATCTGACTTGATCCATTGAGTAAATCATTTAAACATATTGAAGTTACAAGCATATTCAAGCTGCAACCTAGACGAGTTTCCTAGAGAGCTAACACTACCCCTCCTTTTTTCACTGGTCCAGACCTTTGAAGGGTGATTAGTACAGATACCTTATGTAGGAATGTTCAAAATTTAGCACAAATGCTAATAGTCTCTATCAGATATTATCTTCTTATGAATCCCATGAAGATGTACCATTTCATTTATGATTACCCTTTCCACATCGACAACATCATAATGTCTTTGATCGTAATGAAATGTGTACTTTTGGTTAACTTATAAACCACTACCAAGATGGAATTATGTCTCAGATATGTAAGAGGAAATACTACCATGAATGCCATGGGAATGACATCCCACTTTGACATAGAAATATCATGAGGATGTAAGGGACTAGCTGGGTAGTGATCACGAGGACTTCAACTAGTGAACATCTCACATAGCGCGTGCGATCGTGGGATATTAAAGAATATCCTTAATTTCCAGAGATATTGACCCAAACTCTTCTTGTTGAAACCCCCTCCCAATAATTAAAACCTCCTCCCCACCCCTTTTTATACCTCAATCCTTATTAACCACCCTACCCACCCCCACCTTAAACCCCTCATCCCCCGAATACCTACAATATATTGGTTCAATTTTTAATAATTTTAAAACCCACAATATGAAGTAACGTGATAGAATATTGGTCAACAAGTGAAGCCCCCATGGTAGTGATGGAAAATTTTAACTTGTTGGAATTCATGGAACTTGGGAACAAATTCATTACATCGTTCTTCATACCTTCCCAAAAGAAGAGCTTATTCATGTCTGCATACATATTCTTATGCCTTATATGTGCATAATAAGGTTCTCCATGGAATTTTTTGAGGATAGTTTCCCTTATATCCCCTTCCTTAAGAATATACATCCTCCCTTGATATCGTAACAATCCATCCTCTTCCAGATGGTACCCTTCATGCCTAGACGACAGTTTATTCCCACTTTAAATTATTTATGTTACCTTCAAATACCAACTATCCCCTAAACGTTTCCCCAATACTCTCTCCTTTAAATCAACTTTGAAGGGAACTAAGAATAAGAGACCCAATCTTCTTCTTAGGGAATCTTCCAGTACATTCTCCTCCCCCTTGATGTATGAAATAACTAAATCATACTTACTCATAAATTCACTCCATCGTATCTTCCTAGAATTCAAATAACTCTATGTAAAATAATATTGTAAGCTCTGATGGTTTTTTTGAAGTGTGAAGCTACTCCAAACAAGATAGTTCCTCCACAATTTCAGTGCTAACATTACTGCAACCAAATCTAAGTCATGTGTGGCATACTACTCCTCATGATTTTTTATCTTATGTTATGCATAAGCTATTACCCTTCCTTCTTGCATTATACTTGCTCCTAAGCCTTACTTAGGGGAATGGTGCATACCATGAAGTCTTTATAGATGTCTGTTACCCACAGGATTGGCGAAATTGTTTACAATCTTTTCATATCTACAAAAGTGGCATCGCATTCACTGGTCCATTCTTACATAATTCCCTTGCACTACAAGGTGCTGATGGACTTTACAATCTTAGAAAATCCTTTCATGAATCTTCTATATTATCTTTCTAACCCCATGAATCTTCATACTTCATGTGAATTCTTTGAAATTGACCAATATTCGATGGACTTAAACTTTTCTTGGTCTACTGAGATCCCCTCCCCTTAGATAATATGTCCCAAGTAGTGAATCTCCTTTTGGAAGAAAGAACAGTTTGAGAATTTCCCAAATAGTTTATGTTCCCTTAAGTACATAAATACCAGTCGTAAGTCTTCCTAATGTTCCTTCTCATTATTGCAGTATATAAGAATATCATCTAGGAACAATTGCACAAAGCAGTCCAAGTTATTTGGGAAAACACCATTCATAAGTCTCGAGAATACAAGTGGTGCATTGTTAAACTAGATAGAACCACGATGATCTCGTAATTCCCAAATCGAGTTCAAAAAGAAGTATTAGGAATGCCACCTTCTTTGATCCACAGTTAATGATACCTTGATCGTAGATCAATCTTAGAGAATATAGAATATCCTTTCATATGATCAAAGAGGTCATCAATTCTTGGTATTACATACTTTTTGTTAATTGTGTCCTTATTCAAATACTTGTAAATGATGCATAATCACAGAGATCCATCATTATTCATAACGAAGATAAATAGGGCACATCATAGTGAAATATTGTGTATAATTATTACCAAATATAGTAGTTATTTCAAATGTATATGCAACTCACAAATCTCTGGTTTTGTCATTCTGTAAGGAGCCTTTGAGTCTGGCTCTGCGTTGAGTTTTAGTTCAATTGTAAAATCTAGCTCTCTTTATGGGGGTAACCCTATCAATTATTTTGGAAAGATAGCCTTGAACTAAAATATTAGAGGGTATGAGTTCAAAGAAGTTCGTTTAATGTCACTCACAACCTATACTAGAGATAACTGACATCCTTGTCTTAGGGACCAATTAGCCTTCATCATAGATATGAAATAGAGGGACACCTTCCTCTTCAAACCATAGATTTGAATTGATATTCCTTCATCATCAAGGAACAATAATTTATTTTCATAAAAATATAATAAATCTCTATGGCCTTCCAAACAATCCATGTCGATAATGAGTTCATAGGTCCCCAAATTAGTGACATAAGCATCCAAATTAGTGGTGAATGCTACTAATTCAACTTGACACCCCTTACCTTAATACGTACTGCTTGTTTAATCATGGAATCCATTTCAATCAATTTTAAATCATAATGCTAATAGGTTCCCAATCCACATTTATCTAATGCATATGGAGAAATGAAACTATTAGCTACACCTAGATCAAATAATATTTCAAGTTTGACATTGTTTACATTACCAATGGATTCCACTATAGTGGTTTGATGTTCTACTTGGATGTTATGAACCACTGCCTGAATACGATGATTGTTTCCGAAAATTCCCATGGGTTCTTTTACTTTCGTGTTCTTACTACTTGAATGTTCTCTAGGACAATCCCACTGATAATGGGGACCTCCACGTCCCCAGCATGAGAGATTGGGAGGATCTTGCATGCTACTAGTGTTTGGGTACACATGGTACTCCCAAAAGACCGAACACCTAGAGAATCTCACAAAAATAGATCACATATTTCCACATTGATGTTTTCACGTGGTTTAAACCCTCAAAAGAGAAACACTCCATGGCCTCAGTCAAATACCTACTTAAGGTAGTTTATTATGCAAAATAAAGAAAGTTACAAATGATTTTCTCATGGTCAATCAACTAGCCAATGACCCTCAATGCTCTTTAAATAGTTATCATGGTCCAATTAGGTGTTAATTCATAGATCAAAGGTAGTTATGATCTAAGATAAGATGAACAGTTGGATCACTCTATGTCTAGAACATATCGTGACCATCATATTAGATATTTACAAATGCATACTAATTTATCCTAAAGAAACACACTTTTCCTAATAGATATACTATAACAAGTTGATCTTAATTAAATCCTAAGTGTCTAAATACCCTAACATCCCCCCTTAAGAAAAACTTGGGATAAGATTGAAGGATTTACAAAAGTGACACTATTAGGAGAAGGAAGGAGGAATTAGAGACTATCCGCCCTTAATGACAAATTCTAGAAATCCTATAATAGATCAAAGTTTAGAAAACTTCACTTCTATAAGATAATTGTCGAAGATGTCTGCAACTTAATCATCTGTAGGGAAAATGAGCACTTCAATAATGCGATCATGAACAATATTTCTGATGAAGTGCATATCTATCTCAATGTGTTTGATGTTCAAATCGATCTTTAGCGAGCTTGATGGCACTTTGACTGTCACACCAAAGTGGAGTAGGATTTTTCTACTTGAATCCAAACTCTGAAAGGATCTATGGAGGCCATAAATCTTCCTATCTGGCATTAAACGTGGCTCGATATTTTGATTCTACTGAAGAAAGAGAAAAATTTTGTTGTTTCTTACAAGCCCAAGTAACAGGTCCAAATACCAAACTGAAAACATAACCTGCAGTAGACATTTGATCATAAGGATCGTCGACCCAATATGATTCAGTGAAACCAACTAACAAAGGAGTCCCCCCTTGTACTGTAATGATCAACAAAAACAGAAGGAAAAAGTGATGACTCAAATTTGTTAAATTTGTACAACCTTGTATAATCGCCAATAGTTATGGTAGCTAGGACATGTTAAGGATATTTGAAATACTTGATTACAACTTGGTGAGGTGTAAACGTTACCATTTTACCTTCACTAGAATGAGTGATTTAACCGAATATCAACAAATTGAAGGAAAATATTGGAACACATAGTACATCACTAAAATTACCATTGTCTACTGGAATTGTTCCAGATCCTACAACACTTAGAGATCTATCATCACCAATAAATATTTGTTTGTTGTTACATTCATGCATAGTAGAAAATATGGCTTGATCCTTATCCATATGATAAGATGTTACAGAATCAATGAGACATTCATTTGAAGTAGAAGAAGAAGATGCGATATAAGAATAACTAGAAGAAGTGCAAGGCCATGAGAGGTAGATTCTGAAGATGAATCTAGGCTAGTGTGGTGCTTCTTTAGTCCTTCTTCCAAGGCTACCATATTTTTGAAACAATTAGATTCATCATGATTATATTTCTTGCAATAGTTGCAATGATGCTCAATCTTCTTTCCTTTTAGCTTGGATCCTTTTCCATTTTTTAAAGAATGAGCTGACTGAGAAGGTTTGGGACCCTTGTTTGGCTTATTGTTGTGAAAAATTTGTTTATTGGGAGGCTTGGAATTTTCTTTCTGTTGGGACAATAAGGATTTCCCATATGTATCTGTATTGTTAATCATCCCAAGATGTATGAGCTTATCTTTCTTTTTAATAAAGGAATCACAAATGGATTCAATACTAGGATCTATATAACTAGTTGGATTTAATGATTCTTTCATGGAGTAAAATGTATATACAAACACATAATATGTAGGTCCAACTTTGGAAAGAATATGATAAATGCATTGCTTGTATTCCCTCTTAATTTTGCATTCTACACATAAGAGTCTAAGAGTTTTGTACTTAGATAAATAATATTGAATGCAAGAAAAACCACCCATATTTAATGAAATCAAATCATTTTCAATTTGATGACCTCGAATTTCATTATGTTTACCAAACATAGCTTCCAACGTTTCCCAAGCTTTATCAGGTTCATCAATTCCATATATGTGGAATCACAAATTAGTATAGATTGTTATCCCAATCAATCCATGAGCTTCATCACATTTATTTACCCATTTTATTTTATTATCATCATAAGTGGGTTTTGTTTATTTCCTTGAGGTAATTCTGAAAATTCCCCTACTTCGTAGAACATCCTCCATATGAGATTTCCATGAGAAATAGTTGGATCTAGTAAGTAGAATATCAAAAGGAGCATCTATATTATAAAAAAATGTCTATAAAAATATAAACCAATGGTATGGATACAAAGCGCTAAAAAAAATAAGTTGTTTAAAAAAAACGGCACTGAAAACTGACTCCATATGAGGAAGTTATGCTTGATCAAAGAAAGTGTTGAAGATGACCCCAATAGTGACATGGTAGATAGAGAATTGTCTAACAAAAAAAAGACCCCCCTCTTTCCCATGATGAACCTTTTAAACTCACTTTACAATATTTTTTCTTTAAGTGAATCACTTTTGTAAATAAGTGAATTTCACTTTTGCAAGGATGTTACTTCAAATATTGCAGCAAAAACTAAAAGACTTAAGTGACTCGCCTTTATAATTTAAGTGAGATGCACTTTTATAATAAAGTAACATAAAATTAGAAATTACATGCACTTTTAGAAAAATAACTAATAATACGTGAAATCAAGACCTATTAAGGAATAAAGCAACTTTGAACTAAGTGAGTCAATATTAAAAGGTATGTAAAATATGGGGAGGAAGGGTTTTTTTTTTTTAACTCTTATGTCTCCATATCAGTTCTTGATTTTTTTCCTACAAATCACTCCACAAATAAATAAATAAAAAATTCTAAAAAATAATTTTGCACACTTTCGAGGTTAGATCTCGTTATCTTACCCAGAATGTCTATGTTTTGTCTCTATTTTTGATTCACCACAATCGCACAAGGTGCACGACAAAGAGTGTACGCAGTAGAGAAAAGTTCTTTCCTTTCTATTTATGATTTTCCATGACCATACAAGGTGCATGAAAAAGAGAATACGTATATAGGGAAGGAAACAATCCAAAACTAAAACAAAAAAACTAGATCTAATAATAAATCAGATAAAATATGAGATTTTTTTTTTAAACGTCACTATAACATTTACCTTCAGATATCATGAAATGGGCGTATTCGGAGTAAAAATTAACCATTTTCAATCAAATAAAAACTATTTCCAAATGGAAATGACACTTCGGATGGAATGGAAAACCTCCCATAACCCAAATATGCACAAAAAATTCAGAACCATAAACCCTTTCAAAGCTTCCACAACACTAGTTCAAGATATAAATCATCAACGAAAGCGACACTTCATAAATGCTCTGATACCATGTTTGGGTACACAGTGTACACCCAAAATAATGAACACCTAGAGTAACCTCTCACACAAATATATCATAGATCGACACACCGATGTTTTCATGTGGTTTAAACCCTTGAAATGGAAACACTCCATGACCTTGTTAAAATTGATGTGCCATTTAGATTATCAAGCAATGAGTCTAAAATTATTGATGCAGTGAATATGAGTAAATTATACAAACTGAACAAATCAAATATCACAGGGAACATACAAGTATTACTTAGAGAATTATAGTATTTTCTTCATTACATAATCCTCTGTTACAATAGTGTTACATAGGAAATAATTTGAATCATTAGGGATGAATTCAAATCTACCAACTGGATGTGACTGTATCTGAATGAATGGCTAACTAAATATGTCTAAATCACTATCATAGTCCAAGTGGTTAACTCCATATGTCTAATTAAGTGACACAATCAGTTATAATGAGTTAACTCAATCTAACTGAAGTGGTAGATGAGAAAATGCACCTTACCACATGCAACCATGCATAACTAGCGCTAACTGAACTGATTGTGATCTAACTGAAGAATAACTAAGCTGAAATAGTAACCAACTCACAAAAATGAAAGGAGGTTTGTGACGGGACTCCCAGTGGATCCTAAAATGTAGGGATTGGTCTAGGAGGTTCCTAAACTGGTACATGCAAGTGTAGTCAGTGGAAGTTAGTCTCTATCAGTGTTCCCGCACTCTAGTAACTGGTACATATGGCCCCATTAGTTCAAGTGGACCCAATGGTACTAGTGGAACCAAATAATTAAATAAATCTCCTAAGTTAGAATAAAATAATCTAACAGACAGTTTGGTAAGGGGAGGATTATAAATCCTAACACCCCCCCCTGAATCCTAACTTGGAAAATTGTGGGACTTGGTAACAAGGCCATAAGTCACCCATATACAATATAAAAAGATAAAAAAAATTTCTTAATAAACTGAGGAAATAGGGAAAAACCTAATGGGAAATCCCCCTCTCAATATAAGCAGAATTAGGAATTGAGAGTCAAGCCTTAACACCTAAAAGAGACCACAGAAAGACATATCTCTTTTATGTGAAAGACTTGGTGAAAATGTTTGCAATATGATCCTCTATAGGAAAGTAGTGTAGTGTGATGGTTTTGTCATGCATGAGTTCTTAGATGTAGTGCACGTGAACCGCAATGGGCTTTTCCCTCTGCTTCTGAACTAGATCACTAGAAATTTTGATAGTACTCTAGTTGTCATAATAAAGATCAATTGTAGGTGAAGTATGAATCTTGAACTATGTCAAGATGTGTTGTAATATCACAGATCACATAATGTTACCAATAATACACGTAAAGAATCATATACATATATAGAAACAAGAGACAAGAACAGGTAAAGGAATAACAAATTATATTATAGCATCACATAAGGGTCCATACATACATCAAAACTGAACCAACTTCTTAAGTGGCTCAATAACCTAATATATATGATTTACAAATGGTTATGAGTAGCTACTTGTTAGTTCGGTCAACCGACACAACCTTTGGAGGCTGACCTAATCTTTGATTATTCAGTTAACTCGAGTAGTCGGCTCACTAACTAGCTCCTCCAACATCTTCCCCAAGAACAATATCTATCTTTGTCTTGAAGAAATAGGGAAGGTACTCAAAATTCTATTGTCTGAAATAGTTATTGCATTTAATTTGTCTTCATGGACTGTGTAAATGAATGGAGGACCATTTCTACACACATACTTCTACAATAGCCTCTGCCTTGATGGCCAATTGGTGTTGAAACTCTGCCCAAATGCATAGAGCGTTATGTATATCGATGGTCAAGGTTGTGAGGCTTGACATATTCGACATCTTCTCTTGAATAGAACGATCTATAATATTTTCCAATTTAGCTCCCAGTGACTGATCTTTTTCATCTGTTTTATCTAACAATCTTCTCATCTATGGGAAGATCTTGTCGAGTATGCTGATGCTTGGAATTGCCTGGGTCGTCCACTGATGTGCTTGTTTGTCTAGCCTTTCTAATTTTTTTGTTTCTAATATGATCTGGTCTTGTATTTTTTTTCTCATGGTGTCATCCAAGCCTTGTTTCTTTTCTAATTTATGGATGTGCTCACTGGTTTGTCGAGCCTATTGGAATACTTGTCTGTAGTGGGTGTACCATCTTTGTAGGACTTCTTCCGTGGTGACAAACTCTTCTAAGTGGTATTGCAGTACCTTGTGTGCTTCAAAAAATGTTGTGTACTATTTTTGCAGTAGCACATAAGTTTCTTCCTTCTATTCATCTCTCTTATTCTGCAGCTACATCTACAGGTTTGACACGACATTTTCAAACAATTGGTATGCTTTTTCTAATGGTTTGTTGTTGTCGGTCTCTTCCATTCCTGGTATCACTGTTTCTGTCAAAGTCCTGCATTTAGTCAAGAATTTGATTTTTTCTGCTTTCATCTTTTCAATTCTTTCTTGCTTCATTCGGTTTCTGGTTCATGCATCTTTAGTTACTACTTCCAGGAGTCTATCCAGCTCTCTGTCTCTTAGCTTTGGTGTTTCAATTGTAGAAGTCGATCCCAGTTGATGAAGGTCGATAGTTGTTAGTGTTTGTTGTTTCTGCTGTTCTTCTTTTTTCTTCTTCTCTTTTTTCTTGCTCTTATGCTTTGACATATGGGCCACTTCTAATCCTATCGGTACTGATGTTGCCTGCTGCTGTGGAGTTTGTTGTTCTTCAGTTGATGGATTCTCAGTTGAATCAACTCCTAATGTGGTAGAATTAGCTTGTTGTATGTCTAAGGTGGGGTTTGTGGTTGTTTGTGCTTCTACTGGTGGTGAAGATGGAGGGTCTGGGTTGTGCTGAGGCTCTGGTTCTTGTGGTGCTGGTGATGGTGAATGGTCTGGGGTTATGGGGGTGGTTGAATTTTTTTTCGGTATGGATCCTTTGAATTCCATTTGAGGGTCGACAGGGTTGTCGAATTCTTCCATGAGGTTGTCAATTTTGGAATCAATGATTGCGTGGGTACCTTCTAGGGAAAGTGGTTCCCATTCTTCCGCATTGGATGGACGGTTTTGGAATGTTGGTGTGAATGATGAAACATGGACCATGGCTACGATGGACGATGGGTCGGGTTTGTGAACGTATGACGATTTGATGATTCCTATGACTGATGGTGGTGGTGAAACTTGGGTGATTTGTGGAATGATTCTTTGTCAAATAGAGATTGACTCAACAAGTTTGTGGGAGGTATTGATGTGTTGGGATTTAAGGAATAGGTTTGGTAAGTCATTGATAAATTGTTGAAGTTCAACATCTTTAACCATATTTTCCTTAAGGGTTTCAGGGATTAACTCATTATAGCCTAGTGATATGGCCGGGGTTGATTCTTATGTTATTCTAGTGGGAGACAGTCTTGGTGAATATGGGGTTAAGTCAATAGGATTTATTACAGGTGGGGTAGCATTTCTTAGCTTCTTTGGTCTGCCTTGTTTTGCTCTTGAGTCGAAGAACTGCTTGAACTATGTCTCAACTAATACCTTATTTGCTACAACATCTTCTAGGATGTTGACAGCAGTAGCCAGTAGTTATTATTCATCTTATGACTCTTATAAAATAAGTTTACGCTTCCCCTTCCCTTTTTCCCGATTCGCCTTCTTTTTCCTTGAGGCTGCTACTTCCTTTTCTATTTTTCTTAAATTTTCTTTTGTTATAGCATACTCTGGATTGTCTGATTCAATATCTTCCTCTAAATGTTCTTATCCTCCCTCCTATTGATGAGTCAGGATGATAACATGTTGCTCTATTGGTATGACCACCTGCTGTTCAATCAGTGCATTTTCAATTTGGATTGGTTTTTGTTCCTATGTAGGAATGTCTCCTAAGGTGAAAGTACTAATATGAATGTTTAGTTCATAGTCTTCCTCCTTCTCTTGATCAGTTAATGGCTCTATAATATCTTGATTGTTTTCTTTTGCATCTTCTGGTATGGGGATGTCGGTTTTGGCCTGTATTTCCAACTCTGTAAATATTTCCTTGACTGTTGGATAATAGTAGAGTGGTTTTTCCTTTGTTGTAGACCCTTTCTCGTGCCATACTATTGTGTGGTCTAGTTCCAGTTGGATGTGTGATATAGAGGTATACATCTTCGATGTTTTTAGGCACCCTCAATCTGGCTGTTTGGATTTTTATGTTCCGGAACTAGTGATCTAGGAATACTTTGTTTTCTTCATATTCCAATGGGGTTCTCTCCATTGAAAATGTATTAAAACACCACATATGAAACCTGGATGGTTCCAGGAAGTATTTATTCCCAACTGGACATAAGTGGTACATTGCTATCCATATTAGAAGTGATGGGAATCTGATCATTGCACCTAATTCCTAGTACTTCTCACATATATATTTGAGTATGTCGGCCATGTATTGCGCCAAGCAGTATATCTTTCCTATGCTTGCTATGTAGTCAACTGCTTCTAGCATGTTGAGCTTCAATTCATAGCCACGTACTGTAACAGTTAGGATGATGAACATGATTTTGGCCACCATTTTGGGTGTGGTAGCTTGGACTTGCCCTATTATCAGCCCCTTTGAGTTCTTTCCTATTAGCGTCCCCATTAGTTTTTCGACTAACCCTTACTTGATTCCTACACGGACAAGGTCACCTTTGTTGGATAGCCCCGTGAGCTTGTAAATGGTTTCAGCTGAAATTTACACCGGTGTGTCGAAGTAAAAATTCATGTTGTAATACTAGCTGATTATGAATTTCACAATGGTTTCCTTTGTTTCTCCAAAGCTATCCATGAGTAGTGCATTGATAAATTTCATAATGGTGCTATTATTTACCTTATGTGCTTCCTCTGTCATTTTTTATTGACCCTAGTAAGCCCATTCTTTTATTTCTCTCCAATATTTCCCCCACGATCTTTCCTGCACTTTTGCATTTTTAATATTCCTTAATCATTTTACTAGTGGGCTTACGGTGGATTCCAACTCTTTTATTTTGGATTTTGTGGCTCTGGTTTGTTTTGGAGCTATTATGTTGGTGGTCTATTCAATTCTCTTGGTAGTTGATTTGCTCAAAGAGGTCTAGTAATTCTGTTGCTCTAGATCTTGGTGAAATGATAAGTGTTTTTCAACTGGCGTAGTATTTATAGGCAGAGTAGATGGCGATCTCGCCGATGGTGTTATTAATGGTGGATTTGATGGTGAAGCACGCTCTAATGAAGGCTAAGTTAATACGTTTGGGTTTTAGCGCTCCCTCTGACTGTAGTCATGATGGGTTGATTTGACGTTTTGGTCCTCTTGTCAATGATGAAGGTATGGTTGATCTGTGGTATGTCGATGATAAAAATGTCGATTGTTGTCGAATGGTCTACTACACCTATTGAGGTTCATTTTTCTTTTTTCTTGATTTTTGGGGTTTTAAGTTTTATTCTTTTTATAGGTTTTTGTAAGAATTACAGAACTATTTTTTTTTTGGTATCATTTTAGTCGGACATCGTTTACCAATTTCTGAAATACCGTGCCCTATAATGTTCTTAGTTGAACCGATCCATTGGAATTGATTTCTTCAATAATATATGGTCCCATCCATTCTGTGTGTATCTTTTTAGGTTTTCCTTTCACCCAACTGTTGTATAGTAATGCAAGATCTCCGATCGACAAATTCTTGTTTTTGATGTTTCGGTCATGCCAATCCTTTTGTTGCTGTTTCTAAATTTATTGATGTTGTATGGAAAGAAGTCAATCTTCTTTTAGTTTGGTTAATTGCATTAGTCTATCCTTTCTTGCTTCTTTGACATTAATATGTAATATGTCGGCTATTACCAGTGTTTGCTGTCGAAAATGTAAACATTAGAGGAAATTTCAATTTCTAATGGGCCTTCCAAAAATAATACAAATTCCATGTCATCATGTATTAGCCAATCAAAATGATTTAAAATTAAAAAAGGGAGCACCTCTTAAACAATGTTTTAATATAAATTTGGGGATAGGTATCATAAAAAAACTACTTTTTTGTTCATATTTTCGACATATCTCCATGTGCTTTTACTCAAATTTCGATCGGGAGAGCTTGTTGGATGCGGAATTAAATTTTGGATCCAAAGAGTACCCACTTGGAATACTTTTGATGGGACCCTCTATCCCAGAAACAAGAAATACCTGAAAAAATGTGATGATGACATCAACATCATGTTTTTTCAGGTATTTCTTATTTTTCGGGTAGCGAGGCCCATCCAAATTATGCCAAGTGGGTACTCGTTGGATGCGGAATTTAATTCCACATCCAACGATATCTCCCGATCGAAATTTGAGTAAATACACAGGGAGATATGTCGAAAATACGAACAAAAAATTAGTTTTTTCTTTTCTTCTTGCAAAATTAATAACTATTATTTTATTATTTTAACTATTATTTTATTAATTTTCCTTAGGAGGGCCATTTTGAGCTGAAATTTCCTCTAATGGGAATGACTGGTTCTTGGCTGTAGACTAGTCGAAAGGGTGTCTGGTCGGTCGAACGTTTATATGTTGTTCTGTATGCCCATAATACCACAGGGATTTTCTCATCCCAGTCATATTTATTGGTATTGCATATTTTTGTTAAACCTTTTGTCAATGTTTTGTTAAATTCTTCTATTGCGCCATTCGACTGAGGGTGATAAGCTGCGCTTCATCGATGATCGATTTTGAATTGTTCTGTTAGTGTTGTAATTGTTTTTTTGATGAAGTGTGAGCCCGGGTTAGTGATTAAGGTTATAGGGCAGCCAAACCTAGTGATAATGTTTTCATATATGAACTTAGCAGCTACCTCGATAGAATAGGTGTTGACGGGTTCTACTTATGCCCATTTAGTAACAAATTCAACTGCTGTTATGATATACCTTGCGCCTGTCCTTTTTGCTAGTACTGGAAATGGACCTATAAAGTAGATAGCCCAAATTTTGAATGTGAGGGTTGGGTTTACTAATATTAAAGGAATTTATGTACTAGGTAGTGGTCAACCTAGATGTTGGCAATGATCACATTTGCTCACAAAAGTTTTACAGTCTTTGTATATTGTTAGACACCATAGTCCTGATTGTTGGATTTTCTTTGCAGTTGTATCTGACTGAAAATGTCCTTGTGCTGGTCCATAGTGTGCTTGATGCATAATGTTTTCTCATTCATGTTCTAACACGCATCGACAGATTCCTTCATCTAAACCCATTTTGTATAAGAATCCTTTGATTAGGGTATATGGGGATGCTTTCATGGATAAAATTTGTTTTTTCTTAGTGTTCATGCCTTCTGGTGCTTATCCAGTCTCTAGAAATTGTGTTATTTCCTCTAATTATGTGGGAACAAATTCTATGTGGAATAAGTGTGCATCGGGTAGGTCATGTTCGACTCTTGTCAATTCCTCCACCGTGTTGATTCTTGATAAGTGGTTTGGCCCAACATTCAATCGTCCTAGTTGAACTACAACTTTGAATTCAAATTCTTGGGGTAGTAATAACCAATGATAGATTCTCCCATGGTGTAAAGGTTTATTGACAAGGTATTTTAATTCTTGATGATCTGTATAGAATATAAATGGGTTAGCTAATAGGTAATGTTGATATTTTTGAAGAGCAAAGACCATACCTAATGCCTCCCTTTCTGTCGTGGAGTATTTGTGTTCGTCTTTGTTTAATTTTCTACTACTGTATATGATTGGGTAATCCATGCCATCTTCACTAGGTTGTGTCAAAATTGCTCCTATTGCTGAGGCTAAGGCATCAATGTGTACATGAAATTTTATTGACCAGTTCAGAAATCGAAGAATGGGTGCTTCGACTAATTTTCTTTTTAATGTGTCGAAGGATGTATCACACTCTTGTGTCCATTTAAACTCTTGATCTTCCCTTAACAGTTCTTCTAGAGGGTATGTCATATCATAGTAGTGCCTAATGAATTTTCTATAGTAGCCTATATGTCCTAACAATATTCTGACATTTTTTGGGTTAATTGGTGGTTTTAAGTGAAGGAAAATTTTTATCTTTGCAAAATCGACTTTGATACCATCTTTGCATACAATATGTCCTAGAAGAATACCTATATGGGTTAAGAAGATACATTTATTTATATTGAGAGATAACTAGATCTGTCGGTAGCGTTCCAGCATAAGTCTTAACCATTTATAGTGATCTTTTAGCATATAATATATCATCCAGTCATTGAAGTATACTTCCATTTTTTTTACAACTATTCTTGAGAATATTGCAGGTGCATTTTTAAGACCAAATGGCATGACTCTATAGGCAAAAGAACCGAATTCACATAAGAATGTTGTATTTTTTTAATCTTCTTTGGCTATTGGCACTTGATTATATCATGAAAATCCGTCCGTAAATGAGTAGCATTCGTGTCCTATGACTTCATTTAGGATTTCATCGGTGTATGGAGTCGGGAATGGGTCTGTCAAGGTAACCTTGTTTAATTCACAAAAATTAGCACAGATTCATAATTTTGCTGGGTCATGCTTTTTCGGTTGAATTACCATTGGGATTGCCCATTCCAACTGGTCAATAGGGTAAACTATTCCAGCTATTAGCATATTGTCGATCTCCTTTTTTACTATTTCTTTATATTTATGAGCTAACTTATAAGGTATTTTCTTGATAGGTCAGGCATAAATTTTGATGTCTATCTTCATCTTGCCCATTTTTTCTACTAATCCTTTTAAGTCTTTGTACTCATGTGAAAATACATATTGAAATTCTTTTAATAAGTCGACAATTTATGTGGTTTGTTCTTCACTCCAATAATCGCCATTTTTTTCGTTTTCGGTCTATTATCGTTAGAGATGTCGATTTATTTAGTTTTTACTTTTGCATCCATCCATTCCGGTGCTTTACTTTCATTAATCTGTCGACTTCCTTCTTTGAATTGTGAAAATGTTGCCGTAAATTCTACCATCGTCATTCGGTCGGTGTCGTTTTTGTTGGTCGGCTGAATTTTTAGTATTGTTTTAACTGGTCTGATTGTTTACATTCAAAACTCCTTCCATATGTGAATTCATTTTCTATTTGGAGTATTGTTGATTGTGATATTTTGTTGGACTGATTGTTATAGCATATTGTATTTAGTTGGCTTTTATTTTGTGTCAATTCGTTACTAGTCAGTTGTATAAATGTTTTTATCTGCTTTGTAACTTCGACTAGATTTGTGTCTTTCAGTATAAAGCTAAAGTCCTTAATGAAATTTTGTCTAAGTTCATTCCATAAGAATGTTTCTCCTCATTCTTCTTCCATTTTGTACCACTTGTTAGGTAGGTCATCTAATGTCAAGGGAAGCAGCTATGGCCATATACATTCATCTTTGTAACCAAGTCTTCTCCACTCTATTTCACATATTTGTATATGTTTTTCTGGATCTTGCACTTGGATGAAGATAGGTATTTGTGTCTGTTTTGTTAGTTTCCTTCCTCTGAATCTTTCTATGTGTTGATGTATTTGTAACTTTGAAATGTATTCACCTGTATATGTTATGTCTTGTACCCCGATGTTTATTTCAGGAAGTATCTGTAATCTATTTGAGTCATGTCATGCCTCGATGTTCCTATCGGGAGATTCAATAATGTAAAGAAGTCATATCAAGTCATTGTGGGTAACCCTCCTATTGTTCAAGGGTTGAATTCCCTGCAATTGCAGGGCGCTAGGTTTATTAGAGTCTCCTAGAGAATTCGGCCCTAGTGAGTTATTGTCAAGTAGGGAATTAGTATAAATAAAGAGTGAGCCTCTCTATTTAACACACACTCACTCACACTCAGTTGTAGCACATAGCTAAGAGAGAAGAAGTTGTTGGGGCCATAAAGAAAGAGGCTACTATTGTCAAGAGATCATCTTATTGTTTTGGGGTTTTACTTTTGGTGTTGATTCTATCTCTGAGGAAGTTGTAGGGTTTTCTCCATTTATGGTTTCCCCGAGAAAAAACATTGTGTTCATTGTATCTTGTGTTTTATTGATGTTCTTGTTATTCTCTCAGTTAAACATCCTAATATAATGCTAGCTTGAATGATAAAAATCTAACATGGTATCAGAGCTAACCTGAAAACAAGACACTATGTAGTTGCAGAAACTAGGGCTTCCTACTTTTTGGATCTCTCTCCACATATTTTCATCAAAAGAAGGTTGGGATGACTCTCCTCTATAGGGCACATCTTTCTGTCGAAGCAAAATCTAATTTTGAGCATTTTTATTTTTTGACCCGACACTACTACCATAAATTAGGGCTTTCCATAGAAGTGGAATTTTTGAGTGAGCCCAGGCCTGGATTGATATCCTCCTCAAAATCAAATTTTAGAGATCAAGATCAAAGTTTTTGGCTGGACAGAACTCTAGGAAATTCAAACCCTAATCTGCTCCTGAACCAACACTACAGAAATTCAGCTCCAGATTCAGATCCGACATATCGACCTGGTAAGATCTAAATCCTTTGTATTTCCATTTGAGGTTCTCAGTTAAGATGTATCATCATGCCAAGCTTGATGAAAATATTGAGGGAGTTGATAACTTCCAAGCCTCAAAGTATAGGATCTCCCTGGTCCTAGAAGAAAATGAGTTGGACTCCTATATCAATGGGGAGGTTCCAGTTCCAGAGGGAGATGAGGCTAAGGCCTTACACAAGAAAACGTTGGTCATGGATAAGAGGATTATTGCTGATTTAATCAAGGATCACCTCATACCATAGGTGTCCTCCCTAAAGACACCTAAAGCTATGTTTGATGCCCTGACCAAACTGTTTGAAGGGAAGAACATAAACCATAAGATGACTCCTAGAAACCAACTAAATAATGTAAAGATCCATGATGTAGAGACCATCCAGTTTTACTTTACAAGGGTCTCTTAGATAAAAGAACAGTTGGAAGCGGTAGATGAAGAAGTGGAGAATGCAGAGATTGTGATGACCACCTTGAATGGTATTCCTAGGGCATGTGACTCTTTCATTCAAGGGATCTATGCCAAAAAGAAGATAGTCAAGTTCAGCAAACTATGGGAAGAATCTCGGATAGCAACTCAAAAAGAAAATATGGGAAGTGAAGATCAAGCTCTCACACTCCACACCAAGAAAACCAGAAGGGACCACCATCACTCCAAAAGTAAGAGATCACACTCTAGAAGATACCTGTCTACTATTAGATGTTACACATGTGATGATAAAGGACACATATCCAAATATTTCCCTAACAAAGTGAACTCAAAGAGGAAAAGGGGAAACAAGAGAAGACATCATGCTCATGTTGCAAAGGATGATGAACCTTCCACAAAGAGAATCAGACAAGAAAGTGATGATTCTTCAAGTGATGAAGAATATGTGTTGATCTCTGCTCTCACAGGAACTATCTCACATGGAAGCAATGATTGGCTTATAGACAGTGGTGCTTCCAAACATATGACAGGATTCATGGAATCCTTTGTGAAACTATCTGAACATGAATCACCTCACAAGGTGAAACATGGGGATGAATACCAGTATCCAATAAAAGGCAGTGGTGAATCTTCCTATAAAATAGACTCTGGAAAGTCTATGAAGATGAAAAATTTACTGTTTGTACTAGGACTAAAGAAGAACCTCCTCTCCATATCTGCATTGGATGCAAAGGGAATGAGGGTTGCTTTTGTAGATGGTCAAGTTCTTATGTGGAAAAAGGGAAAGACTTTTGATGATGCAATAGTGATTGGGGAACAAGAAGGAGGTCTATACAAATTGAAGGGCCAACTAGAACCATATTTGGTTCATGACTCAGTAGAACCAAATGAAATTTGCCATAGAAGGCTTGCACATGTGCATTACAGGGCACTACCACTTGCAAGCAAAGCTGTTGAAGGTGTTCTAGAAATGCAGAAAAAACATGATGGTGTCTGCAAAGGATGTGCAAAAGGAAAGAACATAAAGAAGACATTTCCAAGCAATGAGAGCAAGGAAAAAGGAATCTTTGAAATAATCCACTCCGATGTATGCAGTTCGATATCATCCAGTTCATTAAGCGGGTATGTATACTATGTTTCTTTCATTGATGATTTTTCTAGAAGGACATGGATATACTTTATGAAGAGCAAAGATGAAGTATTCAGCAAGTTCAAGGAATTTAAATCCTTGATTGAGAACCACACAGAAAAGAAGATCAAGATTTTTCAATCAGATAATGGTGGAGAATTCACATCGAATGAATTCAAGGACTTATGCAAAGATTCAAGGATTAAGAGGGAGTTAAGCACTCCATATAATCCACATCGGAATGGAGTTGCAGAAAGGAAGAATAGAATGATCATGGAAGCTGCAAGGGCTATGATTCATGATCAAGATATTCCCATGCATCTATGGGCAGAAGCTGCCAGAACAGCGGTGTATGTATAGAAGCATACTCCACATAGAGTACTTGAGAATAAGACACCTGAAGAAGTATTTTCCAGGAAGAAACCAGAAGTTAGCCATCTCGGGATATTTAGTTGTCTAGTGTACATCCACATTCCGAAGGAAAAGAGGACAAAGTTAGATCCTTCAGGAAGGAAGGGTATATTTGTGGGATACTCTAAAAGCTCAAAGGCTTACAAAATATAATTCCCAGGATTCAAGAATATCAACATCAGCAGGGATGTAACATTTGACGAAGACTTAGCTTACAACAAATCTAGAAAGAGACCCATTGAAGAACTTGAAGAAACATAAGCACCTAGAATTCATGACACAACCATGAACGAATAATATCAAGAAGAAGATCAAGAAATAGAAGAACCTCAAGAACCTATAGATCCACCTCATGAGAAGAATCCTCACAAGAGGAACCTGCTTGGGTACGAGAAGCTATCCAAGGTGTAGAAAGATATGGGGCTCCAGAAGAGTCACACAGAGAAAGGAAAAGACCCAGGTTTTGTTCCAGTTATGTATCCTTACTATGTGATTTCATTGATAAATAACCTTCCAACTATGAAGAAGCAACAGAAAAGAAAGAGTGGAAGGATGCTATGATCAAAGAATACCAATCGATCATGAAGAATGATGTTTCAGATGTTGTCCCAAGACCCGAGGGGAATTCTGTGGTGACTTCAAAATGGATATACAAGATCAAGCATGCTGCAAATGGTAGATTAGAAAAATATAAATCAAGATTTGTGGCTCGTGGATTCTTCCAGAAAGAAGGAATAGATTATAAAGAAAATTTTGCACCTGTAGCTAGATACACTTCCATCAGATCAGTACTTGCTCTAGCTGCAGTGATGAAATGGAAGATACACAAGATGGATGTCAAGACTGCTTTCTTGAATGGTGTATTAGAAGAGGAAGTGTATGTGGAGAAACCACTTGGTTTTGAGACACATGATAGGGAGACTCATGTATGTAAATTGAAGAAATCCTTGTATGGTTTGAAATAGGAACCCAATACATGGTACGTCAGAATTGATGGATTTCTATCTGGTTTGGGCTTTACCAAAAGTAAAGCAGATTCCAACCTTTACTACAAGGTTGAAAAAGGAAATCCAATGATGCTCCTAATATATGTAGATGATATGTTTGTAATAGGTATGGATGGATTGAATGCTGATATGAAGAGAGAGCTTGCTGTCGAGTTCGGAATGAAGGAATTGGGCATGATGCATTATTTTCTAGGCATGTAGGTGTGGTAGAATGCGGATGGAATATTCCTTGGACAAGGAAAGTATGCAGTAGGTATCTTGAAGACATTTGGGGTGATGGAATGCAAGGCCATAACCAAACCTATAGAATCAAACCTAAAGCTATTGAGTGATGCTTCATCTAAGTTGGTTGACGCCATGATGTATTGTCAGATGATTGGATCCTTGATGTACCTGATGAATACAAGACCAAATATTTTCTTTGATGTCAACATCTTGATCCAGTTCCTGACAGAT
Organism: Pseudotsuga menziesii; assembly: GCA_001517045.1. Taxonomy (NCBI): domain Eukaryota; kingdom Viridiplantae; phylum Streptophyta; class Pinopsida; order Pinales; family Pinaceae; genus Pseudotsuga; species Pseudotsuga menziesii. The sequence goes on from LPNX010783999.1 coordinate 386,745, forward strand.
CCGAGACATGTTCACTTGATTGCTGCAAAGCATATTCTGAGGTATCTAAATGGTATAGTTGATTATGGGCTCAAGTATAAGGCTGATCAGAAGATTAACCTAGAGGGTTATGTTGATTCAGATTGGGCAGGTAGTGCCATCGATAGGAAGATCACTTCAGGGTGCTGCTTCAGTATGGGATCAGGTTTGATCTCTTGGTTTAGCAGGAAGAAATCATGTGTGGCACTGAGTACAGCTGAAGCATAGTATTTCCCAACTTGTTCATCTAGTTGTGAGGTAGTATGGCTAAGGAAGCTACTGTCTGATCTATTTGATCTCTAGTTAGATGCTACTTGTATATATTGCAACAACCAGAGTTGCATGGATTTGTCGAAGAACCCAATGTTCCATGACAAGTCGAACAATATAGAGATCAAGTATCACTATATTAGGGATATGGTGCAGAGAGGAGTAGTGAATCTCCAGTATGTTGCGATGGATGAATAGATAGCTGATGTGTTGACTATGCCATTGGCTAGGGTGAAGTTTGAATACTTCAGGGATAAGCTTGGTGTTCTCCAGATCAAGATTCCTTCCAAGAGGAATTGATGAGTCCATGATGTTCCTTTCTGACATGGTGAGAGGATTGGTTCCTTCCGTGGTCATATGTAAGTGTAGTGCCCTTCTAACATGGTGAGAGGATTGGTTCCTTCCATTGTCATATGTCTATGTATATTCCACATTCAACATGAAAAAGGGTTGGCTCTGTGAAGACACATCTAGTATGAAAAAGGACTAGCTCTGTGTATATCCCACATCGAGCATGAAAAAGGGATGGCTCTCTCAAGACACATCTAGTATGAGAAAGGACTAGCTCTGTGTAGATACCACATCCAGCATGAAAAGGGGATGGCTCTACAAAGACACATATAGTGTGAAAAAGGACTAGCTCTGTGTAGATCCCACATCTAGTATGAAAAAGGACTAGCTCTGTGATGACACATCAAGTATGAAAAAGGACTGGCTCTATGTATATCCCACGTCTAGTATGAAAAAGGACTAGCTCTATGATGACACATCTAGTATGAAAAAGGACTAGCTCTGTGTAGATCCCACATCTAGTATGAAAAAGGACTAGCTCTGTGATGACACATCCAATATGAAAAAGGACTAGCTCTGTGTAGATCCCACATCTAGTATGAAAAAGGACTAGCTCTGTGATGACACATCCTGTTATCACTCTAGGAAGCTCCTCCAGGTTGTAGCTCGAGGATGCCTGGTAACTTAAATCATTTTAGGGTTTTCTAATATGGATCAAGTCAGCTAACATATATGACCTTCCACTCTCAATACATGCATGAAACTCAATCAGGTACAAGGCTTTTAGTTACCACTGTTCAGAGGTTGACAATAAGGTGCAGGGATGGAGAACTCATCAGGCTGACGGATTTACACACAAAATAGACGCATATAAATGGCTAAATCATGATAATGATGGTACTTATAATTCAAATCACATCAAAATTCCAATAGAGTGACAACTATCAGTCATTAATTAACTTGAATTTAACCTAAATACACATTCAAGCATAAGCATAGAAAAGACAAAAATGGAAGCTGAACAAATGATAACAAAAGAGCTTATATTAAATCATGATCAAAATGAGAAGCTGACAATAGTATGGCCTATAAGTCCTTGAAGTCGAACCTTTTTCCATAAAATAAGTCTTAGGATTTATAACCTTTACAAAATACACAGATCCTGAAAACTTGGATATGTTTTTACAAAAAATAAACAAAATAATAGTTTTTTGCAAATTAGGTTTAAAAAACCCTAATTAACTACTTGTCTAACTAACTGAAGAATTAGTTCACTGCATGAACCTTCAGATAACTGAGGTAACTGCTAGAAATCACTGCTACTGGCCCTCTACTGGTTAAGTCACTGTTCTCTTTTGACATCTAGGTGTTGATGACTTTTTCCACTATTATGTCATAGTAAAATTGAAACAGACCTTTTCCGATGCTTTATTCTACGCCTTTCATCTTCATACTTTGTCCCTAATCCATCTATATTCCCCCAAAACTGGTCCCGTGAGCCAAAATTTAATTTTAAGCCTCTGTCTACTTTTTTTGGTTAAGAGGCCAGACTATCGGAACTGTTAGCTACCGAAAGTGGCACTTTTGGTGGCTAATGAACTACCCCAGCATCCGTCTAAGCCACCGAAAGCCCTGTTTTCCGAAAATTATTAGGTTTCTTCCAAAAATGTTCTTTTAGGTCTGTCTGCTCAGATTTCTTCTTTAGAAAGCTCTGTGCTAGGAGGGTTAATAGTAGCCTAGCTAGTTTCTGGAGGCTGAAGGATAACTGTAGCTTCAGCTAGGGTTTCCAACGTGGGGTGGCTTCTAGGGTTTGCCTTGGCCTCCTTCAACTTCAGTCTTTGGAGCCTAATCATCCTGTAAAATCTAGTATTGTCTTTCATGAACCTCAGGTTTCTTCTTTTTAACAAGATGTATCTTCCTCTCATATCTAGGAAGGAATTATGCAACTGCTTATTCCTTTTGGTTAATATTTCATTATTTTTCTTTATCTCCCTTTCCAAAATCTCCATCTCATAAACTTGCCTCGGTAATTGATTTATCTTTTGAGTTTTGGGCTTGCTGGAGGAACCCTTCTCTGCTGGTTTCTCTTTCTCTTTTGGTGTGGGGGGTGATAGTTCTTTAGTCACTGCTACAATCTATAGAGCTAGGTCTACACCTCCCTCTTGCTCCTCTTCAGAATCTGAGTAGGGTAGGTTTAAAATATCCTCATTGTGTGTTTCAACTTCCTAGCCCTTCTCACTGAAGTCCAAGTTCCTTTTTACCTTCTTGGCTTTGGAAGAGGATGGATTCTATTCTACTACTACTGGGGATATATCCCTCCTCTTTCTTCTCCCACTCATTGGTGTGCTAGAATTTTTGGCAGGAGAATTCCCCTTCTCTTCTAGCTGAAGTCCTGTCTCAAATCCATTCCAAAACAAGAAATAATGCCATGCCATATTCCTTCTTTGCAGCAACTCTTGGATCACCATTTGGATAAGGCCATGGTGAGACAGTCTTCCAGCAATATTGGTTAGCCGGGCCTTCATTTAGTGTGCCATCTTTCCCAAAATTTTGTGTAAGTAAAAGGGAAAATTTAGTGGGATTTTACCTGTGAAGTGGTTCATTAACTTGAAATAGTAGATCATGGATTTGTTATATCTTCCTTCACATGTTATGTAGATCACAATGGCATTTAGCAGTTGTTGCCACCTCTCTTCCAACTAGAATGATGGCACACTCTTCTTCCACACCACTCCTCTATGCTCAGGCTTTAGGTAAGACATGAACTCTACATCTTTTGGTATGGTGGTTTTGAACCATTTTTATCCTATGCCAAGGAGTTCAGTCACTTCAGTGATTAAAGTTTCATTTATGTGAAATTCCTCTTTTCCTATGACTACCTTTGAACCATCAAATGAGAGGGAAAATTTCCTCAGCCACCTGCTGATGGGAACCTTGTATAATCTCACAAAACCTGTAGCATCCAGCATCTTGGAAGAGTTTTGTTGTCATGATGGATGTTGAGGTCATAAGGTGATGGAAGTAGTTTATCTCCTCGATTTCCTTTGACCAACAATCATATTACAAATCACCTTGGGTACTTGATGAGCTTTCTGCTGTTCTTTTGGATAGGTGGAATAAAAATGAGGGTTTCCAATCCTATTAGTCCTTTATCAGTTCTATAATGACAGCCTTCACTTATTTCCATATGTGGTTATGTAGGCTCAAGTCCTTTCGGTGGTTTGTCATGCCCTTCACTAATCATTTATCTTGCTGACAGGGTTTAATTTGACCACTTTCTAATCGTTTCCACATTTTACCTTTTAGATGGTTAATAGTCTTTAGAATTTTGTCTGCTAGTCGCTGAAAATATGGCTTTCGGTGGCTAATGAAGTGATATCCCTTTTGCCTAAGCCACCGAAACCATTATCCCAGCGTCGCAGTGAAATCCAAATTTCGGCGGATAGTGGACTTGACGAAGAACCCTTTTAACCATGGAAAACCCGTCCTTCTGATGGATAATGAAATGTCTAAGCTTTTTCCTAAGCCACCGAAAGAACTTTTCCCTGATGCCTATTTTCCTAATTTCAGCTGTTAAAATCTATTTTGAACTGTTCAATAAGTTTCCAAAAGCATCACCTTTCGGTGGCTAATGAGATGTCTGGAGTCTCGCCTAAGCCACTGAAAGTGCCTTTACCAATGTTGCTTTCTGTTCGCTTTTATTGGTTAACGCCCTTCTTGGTATTCTCCCTAAGCTTCCAAAAGCAACACTTTTCGGTGGCTAATGAGTCATTAGAAGTCTCTCCTAAGACACCAAAAGCATTTTTTACATTTTACTCACTCAGGCTCACTTTCGGTGGTTTACTTTTATCCTGCGTTAAACCATTAGCTACCAAAACATAGCCTTTTGGTGGCTAATGAGCTATTAAGAACCTCACCTAAGCCATCGAAAGCTATAACTTCCAAATTTTTCAACCATATCAAAAACATAGACCTTCAATTTTTTAGTCATCCTCAAATATTTCATTACATAAATAAAATTCTTCATACTATCAAAATAAATTTATTTTGGGAGATAACACATCCAGTATGAAAAAGGACTAGCTCTATGTAGATGCCACATCTAGTATGTAAAAGGACTAGCTCTGTGATGATACATCCAGTATGAAAAAGGACTGGCTCTGTTGATGTACGTCCAATATGAGAAAGGGATGGCTCTGTAGAACTTCCTATGATGAGAAGAATCAAGATATAGCCCCCGTGATGATGACCTAGTGATGATCCAGATCCAGTGATGATGATCCAGATCCAGTGATAATGATCCAGATCCAGTGATGATGATCCAGATCTAGTGATGATGATCCAGTAGTGATGATCTAGCAGTGATGATCTAGATCGAGTGATGATCCAGATCAAGATGAATATGACTTGAATATGAATATGACTTGAAGATGAAGATGACAAGAACTTATTGATGATCCAGATGATATAGATAAGAAGACCTGTGCTGATAAATTGTGTGAAGAGAATACCTTCCTAGTTAAGAGGGAGTGTTGATGTATTTGTAACTTCAGAATGTATTCACCTGTATATGTTATGTCTTCTACCCTGATGTTTATTCCAGGAAGTATCTATAATGTATTTGAGTCATGTCATGCCCCGATGTTCCTATCGGGAGATTCAGTAATGTAAACAAGTCATGTCAAGTCATTGTGGGTAACCCTCCTATTGTTCAAGGGTTAAATTCCATGCAGTTGTGAGGCCCTAGGGTTATTAGAATCCCCTAGAGAATTCGTCCCTAGTGATTTATTGTCAAGTCAGGAATTAGTATACATAGAGAGTGAGCCTCTCTATTTAACACACACTCAGTTGTAGCACATAGCTGAGAGAGAAGAAGTTGTTGGGGCTAGAAAGAAAGAGGCTACTACTGTCGGGAGATCATGTTACTATTTTGGGGTTTTAATTTTGGTGCTGATTCTATCTCTGAGGAAGTTGCAGGGTTTTCTTCATTTATGGTTTCCCCGAGGAAAAACATTGTGTTCATTGTCTCTTGTGTTTGATTGATGTGCTTGTTATTCTCTCAGTTAAAGATCCTAATATAATGCTATCTTGAATTATAAAAATCTAACACTATTGTAGAAGGATCAAGTCGATAACTCGACTTGAATGGTAGCCGACTAAGTCGATGGGCCAAATTAGTTGATCAGCTGACTAAGTTGGTCGACCAACTAAACTAGAGATTAGGTCAGCCACCTAAGGTCATGTCGGTTCACCAAACTGATAGCACTACTACATTTCGACCAAAAATACGACGGCCATATTGTTAGATTTTCGACACTTCTCTGTCGCATGTACGACACTATGATTTTTTTTAATCGTCGGTGGTTAATCGTCGGTTATCCGACATCCTTCCAATTCGTCGGTTAAGCGACACCTTAGTTTATTGTCGGTTAAATGTAATGCGTCGGTTAAGTGACAGAATTTCTTCGACAGTAGTGAATTTTTTTTTTTAAATAACCTTCATGCCATCGGTTAAGCGACATTTCGGCCGTCGATTAAGCAACGACAGTAATTTTTTATAAACTATAATTGTCAGTAAAGCGACAGTTATAGCCGTCGGTTAAGCGACATCAGTCAATTTTTTTTTCATGCCATCGGTTAAGTGACATCTGCAGGCCGTCTCCGTCGCACAACCAAAATCTACAAGCCGTCGCTTATCCGACGGTTACAATTTAAAAAAAAAAATACAAATGCATTTACTAGGCTCTCCACGCAAACCAACTATGCTGGCCTGCAAATCTCCATGTTCGATACCAAGTCCCTCGCAAGTTGGGAGAGAATTATTATTATTATTAGACTCATGTATGATAGCTTCTTTTATCTCAGCCACTATTTCACTCACGCTAGGCCTACAAGATGGATTAGCCTCAACGCATCTTAGGGCTAGATTGGCAACAACAACTATTGATTTAATGTCGAGGTTTCCATCCATCCTCTTGTCTACGATTTCTCCAATTTCCCCACTTATTGATATGTCAGGATTTTCATCCCTCTCCACTTGCACATACGGTGTGACCTATAATTACGTAACATATTAATGAATGGAATTAGAATATCACAAAATACTGCGAAAATGTAATTATAAGATATCAAAATTATAACTAAAATTGGAAGAAGATGCAGTTGAATATCATCAACTACGTAGTCAGTAGGTTCATGTTTCATATTGAGAATGATAAATTATAACTAAATTCCTTACCCATTCAACTAGGTTAACTTGCTCTTCCGGTATATTTGCACTTATGGGTGGTCTGCCGTATATGATTTCTAACAACACCACTCCAAAACTATATATATCACTTTTCTCAGTGAGCATTTGAGTGCGAAAATATCTGCCCCGGCCCAAACAAAAATGACTTAAA
>LPNX010783999.1:394060-488618 GCA_001517045.1 Pseudotsuga menziesii
CTTCTAATGTCAGAATTTGCAATATGCTGATTTATTGTTTATGCATGGAAGATGCAGATTTTGTCGGATAACCGACGAAAATCCACCTGTTAAATAATTTCAACTGTCAACTTCTTAGTGTTTATCTTTTGACAGACCTTAATTATATCATAAAGCAAAAGGACAAACATGTTCAATGTTATTGAGACAAATGACATTAAAATATCCATGAAAAGATATGCCACATTCATCAAAAAGAATGAACCAGACAATAGATAAAATAAAAACCCAGTTGGATCAATAATGCCAATGTTAACAGTGAATTCATAGAGTAGAAACTTCCCGTATCAATAATATTAAAAAAAATGGCCACAGTAAATGGTTTGACTCTTTGAGTTTCCAGCAAAATCTTACCATCTGGCACACATGTGAGAGGGTTCCTTCAATATCAGCCAAATTTAGTTTCCAAAGTGAGTTAATCATCAATTCTTTGTTGGACTGTAGATATGCTTCGAAATCACCTTCAGAATAATTCCCCTCTGTACTCAGTTGTCGTTTCATATCTTCTTGTAACTGTAGCATATCGCCTCCATAAGCTGTTCAAAAAAGTTCAAGGAACCAATTAAGCATAAACTAATCTAACATTCATGCATTTTTTGTGGATTCAACTATCAAATTAAAGACTAGAAATTAATGTAAATTTACACAGCAATTAATCCATGCCACTACAAATGTTATTGGGCCATGGTTGAGGCACGACATTGCCATACCAATGATCCAGGGTCAAACACCAGCAAGCATAGAACCATGAACAATGTGTGTTTTAGCTGCTCCCACATTGAAGGAGGGGTGTGATAATGTAGAAATTGGGATCATAGCTCCCCACAGACCAAAATATATGTTTACCCTTACCACTACAAATTTCACCATTTTTTAAAATCCTAATGTTTATGAAAAAAAAAGAGGAAGGGCATATTCAATGATCATATCCTCTTTGTCTATGCCAGTAGGGCAAAAATAAAATCTGATAAGCTGAAGCATCTAATTACTTTTAGCATATTTAATAAGAAGATAACCTTTAGCCAACAATTGCATACATATCTCTTCCCTCCAATTCCAACAGAAAGATTGAAGTGAACAAACCTCATCAGCAAAAATAGATTTTCACCTTAGCTTCTAGATGGTGAACATGGTAACCCTTCCAAATCCCTGTGAAGACCAAGAGCACTAGATCCCTGGAGTCACTGAAAAGCATGGCTCTACAAAGCACTTTTCCCTAAAAGAGAACTGGGTGCTGATCATTGATGTGCTGACAGCAGTCCCTGCCAAATAGGTAGTCCCAGAAAATGTACCACAAACTATACAAAGTTCTATCTGTCAGCCCACTCTTAGCTAAGAGGTCCTTTAAAGGGAGCCACCGTTAAATGACTAGCCATGCAAATACCCAGTGTGTATGAAAAGCCACAAGGACCACACGCTATGAGGTCAGGATCAGAAGAAATCCAACAACAATAAGAACAGGGCCAGGACATGCCTCTGGTGAAGCCAGGAGTACAATTTCTAGGAATCAGACTGTTGAATCTTTTTGCCAAATACCCACACCCAGTGTCTCCAGAAAGGGCCCTGGTCCCTGCATATCAATGTTCATCTTGAACAAGTCCTCAGGGGGGGAGCAACCCAATGATTTCTTTGAAAGCAGTCTTGTCAGAAGAAAAGAGGGCATCTGACAAGCTAATACCTTCCAGTCCTTCCAACAATGAGCCTCAAAGTCCCAAAGGTCTCTCCAAGTAAAAATGTTTTTCATTTTGGCCATACAGGGGAGCTATCACAGCTGGTAAATATATGGTAAAGAGCATAGTGTGAAGGAAAGGGGTTGGTTATTCTTAAGGCATAGTGCATGGCTGTCTTTAATTTTATCATTGCTCTAGGTAGGTCTGTGGAAAGTGTCTCTCAGAAAGATCCCAGTTTCAAGAGAGGACACATTTTGGATAGAGCAGACATCTAAAGATACTTCATTACTCACACTTTGTGAGTAGTTAGTGTTTTGTGTATTGAAGGATGGGAAATCAAGCGTTTTGCTGAAAATATTGACATCCCTTTTAAGCATGCATGTCGGGGCACTGCGAAAAGCTATGCTTTTTGTTCTTGATGGAAAAGAATGCGAAGATGATGCACTGTTTTCACTAAATTTGCTGCTTCAAGCAGGTTATGACAAGTCAAAGAAGGAAGAGATGTTGGGGACGCTAGGAGCTAGCGAACTCTGACAAAGTTTAGAGGAATTGTGAGCAAAGAACCTAAACAAACTTTTTCTGAGCTCCTCATTGCATGGTTTCCCATCACATGGTCAAAATACATATAAGTTATAAAATACAGATATATAATAGTATAAAGGTTGCAAAACTAATTAATTTAAAGAGGAAACATTTTTCTTGTATACATTTTAGAGTCCAAAATCCACAGATGTTGCCAAATGGACCACAGTATGACAGTAAGTACAAGGTCAAGTATAATTAGTGGTAACTTCTAGCTGCATGAATGGGAAGAGCCTGCAACTGAATCTGATGATGTTAATGACTTTCTATCTGACTTGTTATCTATGTATCCATCATTGTCTATCCAGTTGAGGTCCTCGTTCATAAAGGTCGACTCCTCTGTCTCAACAATCCACTCTGAAGTTGGATCTACCTCAAACAGTGGGATGGCTTCAATGTTGTTAGACCCTTCCAATTTTTTGCTATGGAGTCGAAGATTGTACTGCACAAACACTAAATCTTCCATATGTTTTTGTGCCAACCTGTTGCACTTCTTAGAGTGTATATCCTCAAGCGTAGTCCAGCTATGTTCACATCTGGAAACATTGCATATTTGGCTCAATACTCTAACCACGAACCTTTGGAGTTTAGGTGTTTCGCTGCCAAAGTTCTCCCACCATAAACCTAGTATATGCCATACGACAATTGTAAAATAATTGTTAAATGAATTTTTTTAAGAACTTAAATCAAAATGAATTTCCATGAAATTAGAATATGCAGATCAACCATTTATTTTTTATTTGGAGATGTTATTAATATTGGAAACAAGTTCGATTTCCAGATCAAATGGATTAAATACATTCCATTTCACTTTCTATTATGAAGCAACTTGAACAAAGCTCCAATAATCTATGTGGTAAATGATATGTCCTTGGGTTTCCTATGACTTCTGAGAAGTGCTCTGTCATCTCGTTCTATTTTGAACACAGTTCCTGAAGGAAATCTAATCAATTCTGATGGAATCCTATTTGTGAGTTCTGAAAAGAATTAATGAGCTTTTCTCAAATTAACCCATGCCTGTTTGATTAACTAGAGGACAGTTGTTACAGCCAAAGGAAAACATGCAAGTGTGGTTATGTACTAAGAAAAATAATTTGTAATAAATCCCAAAGGCCACCATGAACTTCCCTTGGATATTACCCTAAAATCATGCTTGAAAATGAAGTATAGTGTATTATCTCTTCCAATGACGGTTGGTGCAGTAGCTCATTTTTGTGTTTTTCACATGTCATTTCAACAATCTTGAAAATATCCAAATAGGAAATTCTGCAAAAAGAAATAAACAGAAATTTTAGATAGAAAAGGAAACGTTAGCTCACCTCTTCTGTAACTTCATTTCAATGTCCATTTACATGTAGAAAGTATGTTATCAACTTGTTACAAAGAAATTTGCAACTTTCCATGCCTGTATTCCATGTAATAGAAAATTGACTACGAAATCAACAGGAATGATGGATTACCATTTGGAATCAATTAATGATGGTTGGATGGAAAGATAGGCTAGTGTACTAAGTATATTGAAAGTTGAAACATGGATCACTTTCCAGGGAAACTATATAGATTAAAAAACTAAAAATCCTTGCATATGAACTTTTCAAAAGAGTTGGTTTTATGGTCAGCATGCATACTTTCTAATCCCAGTATAAGACTCACAAAATATATTAACAAGGAAACACACCTTTCATTAATAAATAACTCGACAGCCTTCTCATTTGCTGCACTAAGGACTCCAGTCATGGTTCCTCCTGCTCTACCAGTAGAATAAGCAAGATCCATTGAAGGATATTTCACACAATCTGGAGCTTTGAAGGTTAATGAGCCCAAATAGCATAAAAACATATAATGCTTCACTAATCCATGACACATCGAACCAGTATGTGTGTACAGATTTACAGGCCACTCAACAAAAGAGACAATAGAAGACAATTGTAACTATGTTAAATCATTAACAATTCAAATTTCTAGAAACACAGTTTCTCATAACCAGTCCTTTCCATTCTAATCAGAAATACAAGCAAACCAGCTTATTAGTAAGAATACATACTTGCAAAGATTAAGCCGTGTCCAGGTTATCTCCGAGCATGATATTCTTTCAGGCCATGACATTGTATACAGTATTGGCAATCGCATATCTGGCAAACCTAGTTGAGCCAAAACAGAGGAATCCTGGTAAATAAAAGCAGCCAAAACTCCATCAGAAAAGCATTTGGTGTTGACAAAAACAAGAAGCAGATCCTGAACACAAGTACATTTTCTAGACAACATATCCTACCTGTGTCTCAACCATTGAATGAATTATCGATTACGGGTGGATCATAATCTCAATATTGTCATAGTCAACTCCATAAAGGTAGTGTGCTTATATTACCTCAAGACCCTGAGAACAAATAACATTTTCGATACCAGATATTCAGATTTGGAAAGGAAAACAACTCAATAAAGCATTAAGGTTAATAAAGAGAAATAAAACAATGACAAATTACAAAGCAATGATGCCATACCTTATTAAACAAGGTGGCAGAGTCAACGGTGATTTTTTTCCCCATATTCTAGTTAGGGTGCTTTAGAGCATCAGCAACTTTTACCTCCTTCAATTTCTCCACCAGCCAATCCCTAAAGACAGAAAATGCCACTAAAGAATCAACTCACTTTCCTTTGGATACATTCTATGACAACTGCTTCCTAAAATGTCTCAGCTTCCTTTCTCAGAGACAAAGTCACAACCAGATCCATACACAACAGATAAATTCAATCACAGTTGATTCTACATCCCAGCTTCAGTCTAAATCAGAGGATATCAACTCAGTTCTTGCAAATTACTGAAGGCAACTTTCTGGAAGTTGAAATATTACAATAATTTTAGTCAATCGTTTTATCACTTCCCTTCAATATATGCGATTAAAAATGCAGGTATCCTAGAAGGATGGCAGCTAATTTTGTAATGTTTTTCAAGAATTCAAGCAGCTCGTGGCTTGGAAGATTTAGAACATGATGTGGTGACCAATCACCAGAAACAGTAGTAGTGGGACTGACAACTTAGTAAACAATTTAGAGCATCTACCCAATCTTATGGAAGGTATCATAACTTATGACCCTCCCTAGTAATGTAGTAAAGGCCTAAGGGTCCATTAGTGGTAAGGTTGGTACATGTATGGTGACTGATTAATGTGAGGTGGCCTAATCATTTAGAAAGACCCACTATGCTACTAAATAAGTCCCCCCATATTAGTCATTAAATTAAGATTCTAATTAATGTAAGTTGGCCTATTCATTACAAAAGACCCACTATGTTATTAAATAATGTCCACCATATTAGTCATGAGCTTATACTTGAAAGATATTGTTTTGTACTTGGCTGGATCACTCTATCACATTTCAAAGTTGCAGACATGGAGATTCTGAAGATCAATCAGGTAAGCATTCTTTTCTGCGGAATGGGGTAGAAGCATTATGGAATAAACTGATTCTTATTTTCATAAAAACATCCTTTCTCATTTACCAGATCAACCATTTCCTAATTGCAAATGTCCCAAGGCCTAGTTATCAATGGTTTGTCAATAATGTTATATGAGGCTTAGAGTCCTATTGACCTGTTTTGGTCTTTAGTGCACATTAATATGATTTTTATTTCATTCTTTCTGTAAGGCATCCATTCAGTAGATCTGGAAATAATCAAATATAACATGATGTTTGCCAAGTTTTTTCAATGCTCACAAAATTCTTAGAAGGAAAGGTCATTTCACATCATGGTTGTTGTGATCATGACGTAGTTACTTTTCCACTAGCACAATGTGTTATATAAGGTTTCTAGATTCTTTTGCAAAATTGTGATCCTACTGTAAAACCCACAAGTGAGTGGACAAGGATTTTATTGTCCTGTGATACGAAAAACATTTTCTAATGACATCAGACAAGATGACATTATGAATCCTGTTGAGGTTGCTATCATTGGGAGTTACGCCCTTGATTTGCATGTTTTGAAAATTTTGGATGATTTTTCAAGTTTTGCAAAGTAGTCAAAATAGTTGGGTTGTTCCATTACAATTTGAAATGTAGATGTCTTATAAATATATGAGATCATAGATGTAAGAAAAACTGAAATGCTTTTGACTCATAAACGTAATGAATGCGTGTATGTATAATAGATTACATAACTAGTAAGCAATCCGATAATCCTATTATCATTATTTTGTTTTTTTCCTACCTTCTAAAAACTTTCTAATTAATATCCTGTATGCTACACCATACTTTGTAATTAATATACTGTAGGCTACAACATACTTTGAAATTGGCAGTGGCCATGTATACTATCCTTTCTAGTTTCTAACAACATTGTTAAGTACATTTTTCATTTTATTATATTCATGGATCAGACTGTTTTTTTCTTTTTTGGGGGGGGGAAGAAAGACAAAATTTATTATAACTCAGTTGTCAAATGGGTTGCCCTGTTGTCAAATTGATCACTCTGTTGACCTTACTTCATGTCCAGAACACACAAATCCATCATGTCAATAGCCCAAAGATATCAGCAACTGCATTATAACTCTCAATGTCTACCTGGCAAGTTTTTCCATAAATTGACATCAAAATAGAGAAGGCTTTCTGATCTGGCAAATAAAAGTCTTTCTGATCTAGAGACTCCATCACAGACACCCAGTTGATTTTTGGAGCCTGCAAAGTAACCACCGCTGTTGAAAATTTCTCACTAAAAGTAACTTCAGATTTCAATAGATACAACTAACTGAATACAATGATTGAGATGAGGTGAATGGTAGAACACTCACCAGTTGTTTGATAGAATCCAATAGAACATCAATATTCCAAGATGATAACCATGACGAGTCAGTTATGGAACTATTAAACATTGAAGTATAAAATGTTGAATGTGTGCCATGGGCATCCTCAAGGCCTGTATGAGTGTGCACAACCATGCTAATTATCTTGGACACAGTCTCCTCCTTCAGTGGAGAAAAAAATGACAAAATATATTTGCAGTGTGAAACATCAATTGTACATCCATATCCAAGCTCCTCCATTATGTTTGCAACATCAGTTTCCTCTTCTAACTGGGTCAAAATATCATCAAAGACTAGACCAGTGCTTGTAGAGAGAGATTCAAAACTCCTGCAACACAAAATTGGCATGGAAATGAAGAAACATGCACACAATGCTGACAAAAGAAAAAGATATATATTTTTTCCGGTCAAGGCCACGATCCTACCTTGCTATAAATTGTTAAGTCGTAACTATTAACACAGCACTGGATGAAAAAACTATTTAAAGAATGTGCATACCTCAAGGAATTAACAACATTCACTTCATTTGTAAATAATGGAGTCAGTAACAGTGATGTTCGGGCTTTGGGTTGCAACAAAGACAATGCCTCGAGGAAAGTGGGCACATGCTTTGATAATCCTTCACTCTGATGAAGGAATAATGAAATATGCTCAATGAAATCTTCAGAAATACTGGCAGTTGGGTTCTAGTACAGTTCCATTATTTTAGACTCATAGAATTTTTGACCTAAAGACAGAAATACCTGTGGTAAGTCGTTCCATCCTCATAAATGGAAAAATTTTAAACTGTGAATAAAGAAACAAACAAGCCAAATATGTATTTCATAAATCCCTGTTTCCAAGAATGAATAGTGAGATGTTCATAATGAAAAGACACAACTATACCCACCTTCTTGGCTTTGATTTGTACCATCTAAGTCTGCCAAGGCTAGTCCCAATCGAATCTGCTCAGGTAATGACAAATGCAAGGTCTTTGAAAAATCCCCAAGGATGCTTTCACCTGTATGAGTATTCTTCACAGCTTCACAAAACAGTGTACTGAAATTTGGTCAATGCATCATATATTTAACTACTATAGAAAGGAGTTTCAACTTCAACTGCATGTTCTGTGCATCTCCTTCACACAAATTCAACCGATCCAAGCAGCTCTGGAGCAACACAATGCATTCCAATTGTGGGTCAAGTTACCAAGCATGATGAGAGGATGTACTCTGCAACGACCTTAAATCAATATATTTTGACTCATTAAATCAATATCTTCAATCTCAATGGCTCTTGGATAATGGAATGCCAACTCTCTTAAGGCCATTGGAAATTCTCTAAGTAAGTTTGTTACTATGGCTTCAAAAATGTCAAATTTTCCAACTTCTGCGTCTGCCCAAATCTGCATTTACACTGAATTAAGTAAATGCCTTCTTCCTACAACCAAACCTTATTGTTAGACTATGAATAAATCTCTTTTACCATTGCATTATTGGTTTTGAGCATGGTCATCTAGTTGCTTATTGCCCAAAAACTGAACCCCAAACTACTTCTAGGAAAAGAAGATCAGAAATAAAAAAAACACTTGGTGGAAGGACTATAAGTCCAATCAACATTGGATGGAACCAATCTTGGAGCAAGCTGATCCAAGACCCCTTGATCCTGAAAATGTTTAAGTTCCACCTCCCACTAGGAGTGGCATTGATTCTGGAATTATTGAGGGAAGTGCCATAAATAATGTTGTCATGGATACGTCTGCGTTGTAGCCATTGGTATTTCCACCTGGAAATCACCGAAGGGATATGTTGGATCAGATGGAAAATGGATGAGAATCAAACCCTTTTCTAAGTTGAATGGTGAGAAGGAATTCAAAATCATCAAAAAAAATGCCAGCTTCAAAGAAGTCTGCTTTGGGGTTTGCTGATAAAAGATGGATTGAAATAAAAGGGAAAAAAAAAGGAAAAGAAGGGCAGATCTTTAGGCTACATAACTCTTCCATCAGGAAATCATAACAAATCTGCACTTCAAGGAAGATTGAAAAGTTTCCAAGATAGATCATGGATGTTGCATTATTTGGGGCTTTTGGGTCAAACTTTCAGCAGGCATTCCAGTCGTCTAGTATATAATGTTCTGCTTCTTAGTAATACTAGTCTAAGTATCATTTCCTAGAAATCAGAATTGGTATAAGATCAGCAAATTTCTTTGCTTTGCATACAATATTGAACATTATTTTCTTTTGAATGGAAATTACCTACTCACCTAATAAATAAATAATGCTTCATGCACAGTGAACAAGATACACAAGAGAATATGGGTTCACTTTGAAACCAAATGGCTACTACAAACAGGACTGACAGTGACTTTTAGGGAGGATGGAAAGAAGAATCCAGTTCTGGTGTAATAGGTGGCTCTCCAGAGGAAGGAGGTTGATTTTGGCCATGTCTGTAATTGAGTCAATTCCTGTGAAATGCCATACTTTAGTTCACACTCCCAAGGGGGTGTTGGAAATGAGAGAAAAATAATAATAATTCCTACTGAACAGGAGGGGTATCATCTTGCAAAGTGGTAGACACTTGATGGGCCTAAAGGTGAGGGAGGTTGGGGCTTAAAACATATTCATTTATTCAGAACAGCATTGGCTGCAAAGAGTTTGTGGAACTTTAGAACTAAAGATGGTTTGTGGAAGAGAAATATTGTTCAAAAGTACAATGCTCTAGGGCCTACGAACTATACTAGATTGGATTGGAAGTGGCAATAAATCTATCAAGAATTTTCCTAATCAGTGGAAAGCATTGGCCCTAGATTTTACCATCACTGGTAATTTCCTTGCTTGAAGAGTTAATAATGGTAAACTGACTAGAGTGAGTGCAAATGCTATTGTGGAACATAGGAATAGCATTTTTTAACTTGACGATTTGATACAAAATCTCCAGGAGTTGAGGATTTTCACTTTAAATCAAGTGATAGATGGAGACACAGCAGATCTTTGGCACCAGGGGTGGAAGACAAGCTACAGTGCTGAGGTTAGGAGGGGAATCAACTATCCTGTGTGATAACTATATAGAGGAGTTGAGAAAAGTTCACACTAGTGATGAACTGGCCTGGTAAGTGAACAAAACTGGAGGTTCTTATACAGTTAGGTTGGGCTACAGTGCTCTTAGGTTTGAAAAACAGCGAGAGATTAAATGGTGGTGGTCAAAAATCTGGAAGGTAAGGGATCCTGAGAAAAAAATTCTTCATATGTGGTTAGCCTCGAATGATAGAGTTTTTACCTGGGAATTATTTCAGAGAAGACAGGGTCATGGAATGTGTTTTTTATGTAAGAACATTGAGGAAATAAACACACACCTAGCTATCGACTACTCATTTACTAGACAAGTTTGGGCAGATATTCCTCATTGGATTGATGTTCCTAATATCTGTACTGGTGCTACTATAGAAAATTGTCTATTTCAGTTGTTTCATAGATTAAATATGAAGAAGCTAAAGGACTATTCCTTTTCTAGTTCTCTGGGGCATTTGGATAGCTCGTAATGCATCATTATTCAAAGACAAATAGGTGCCCACCTTCCAAGTCATACCTCAGGTAACTGCTTTGTTCCAGTACTTTAAGGAAATCACTCATATGAGGATCCCTCATCAAGTGGACAAATTAATCATTAATAAGACCCGCCCTTGGGTTTTTTTTGACAGTACCTGTCAAAGGGCAGAAAACATATCTGGGTTGGAGGTTTTATTATACTTGGAGGATTGTTATTATTTCAAATTTTAAAGCTAATCTAGGCAGTGGTTCCAACAATCTAGTAGAACTAATGGCAGTAAGATCCTTTTTAGAGGTGGCTATGTCCAACGGTGTACACACTTCAGGTATTTGGAGACTATCTTCTTGTGATTAAATTGTTGAAACTTCAAGCAATACATAATGTGAATCTGTGACCACTGGTAACTCAATCATAAGAAAATTCCACAGTTTGAGATGATCACATATAAATTTATAATCATACTTACAGGGAGTTGAACACGACAGATGATACTCTTTCTAAACAAGTTTTGATCTGACTCCAGGGTTTCTCTGGCTGGAAAAGCATGTAGATGGGGTTGTTTCTGAGTCTAGGGTGAAACTTTGGTTATATTTCTTTTTTTGGCTATATTATGCAATGACTTTATTAGGTATCGTATCTTGAAAGGAATACTGTATTAAGTCAGAGATGTATGAGACAGCTAGAGGGTGTCAATGGAAAAAGAGTCTTATATTGTGAGATGCTAGCAGGCAATGGCCAGTCAGTGTCAACAGTCTTTAGAGTTTTAAGAGTCTTTATGATGATGGACTATGCTTCAGATCTTGAAGAATGTATTCTGTATTTTATTTTTTAATATAAAGTGCAACTTTTGTAATTAAAGAATTAAATAAAAGACACCAAATAAAAAACATAGAATGATAGACAATCCCAACTAGCATGAAAATGGGATCTGGTAGAATTCTACAGTAAATTTATTTTTTGTTTCTTATATGTTAGCAAGAGAAAACAATGAGAGATAAATTGAAAGGCCACAAGTTCAATGCTCAAATATTATTACCACATGACAGAGGGATTTGATAAATAGTCAGAGATGGAGAAGGCATACAATACTCCCACATATAGTGGGATTTCCTAAGAAGAGCGAGAATTACTCTATTTATCTATCCACCCAAACATGCAACCCCATAGATGCAAAACCATAAGCAATTTCAAAGAATTAGGTTCTAGCAAAAGTGAAAATCCTCCTTTGTAATAATGATCTTTCTTTCTATTCTCCAAGGGCATAGCTTCAATACTTTGTCAAAATTGTTGAAGATCAATAACTTCCGAGGTAACTTCTGCTATAAGAAAAGCACAGATGTGGGGCTAGTTTTTATTTCTCAAAACTAATCTGAGCCAGGCATTGTACCCCCAAGATAAAAAATCTTCAGTTGAATATATTTCACCAATAACCCATGCTAAACCTACCAATAGCTGAAAACATCAACACAACCAATATCATTGAATGTCAATGACTTAGGTCCTAGACCAAGGAAGATCCCCGATTATGGTATACATACAATGGATGCTCGCTCTCCTATGAATTTGGTATTAAACTATCATTTACCAGGAATGTTTCATAAACATTAACTGGGCATTAACAGATAGTAGCCCAAAGTTAAAGAGAATCATATTTCTGTCAGTAGCAAAACATCAAGTGACATACAGGAATTAGACCTCATTCAGATGTTAAAAAACATAGAAGAAGGGAAACAAATACCTATAGGTGACCGAAAAGCACCAGGGGGAAGTTGATCAAATTCAACACCAAGGATAGGTCCGTCATCATGTAATGGCTCCCCAAGATGAGCTTCCATGGAAGCAATAGCCTGGAGGAGTGATGTGGGATGTAGATGTAGGTTTTGCACTTGTGACTTCTTTTTCCATCCTCCTCCTCCCTCGGAATTAAGTTTCAAATTCGGTCGTTTCCTGGCATCATAATCGTCATAGAAATTAGTTTTTGTGGATGTTGGCATGAGAGAGGCAGAATGTGCCGGTGCAGATGGAGGTGCAGGTTTAGCTTTCTCTTTCCTGGGTTGTTTCTCCTTCTCTTTTTCCTTCTCCTTATCTTTTTCCTTCTCCTTCTCCTTGTCCTTCTCCTTCTTATCCTTGAGTCTCCTGTGGAAGAACCACATTTGCAGCTGCCGATCAGAAAGACCCAGTTGCAATGACAGATCTACCCTCACTGCCATCAGAAAATGGATGGTAACTGGCCCAGCCTCCGAACCCATCTAAAACAGGGTGTCATTTCAAATGCAGCTCAAGGTTGTGAAACTCAAGGATGCATATCTCAAATTAACACAAATTGCCAAAATAACAAAGTGGGTTCGGTGCATATTATCCCCGAGTTTTAATGAGACACTGCTATTTACAATTTCAAGATGAATTCTGTAGGGATCCCATACATACAAGATGTAAGGAAGAAAAGGACCAAAAAATAGAAACCAATGAGAAAATGGATAGTAACTGCCCTGGACCCCTCTAAACCAGGGTCTCATTTCATATACCAGATCTGAAGTTTAATGGGCTTGTTTCCAATGGCGATCATGTGTGCCCCAAATTCCACCCCGATTGTCAAGTCATGCACTGGATGGAACCTCTTGTCCGTGAATTGCAGCAATAGGCATGACTTCCCCGCTCCTACCAAACACCAAAACATTTATAGTTTCATTCATTCTAGTGAAAGTGCAATTCAATTTTCCATGGATACACATAGAATAGAATCAATGTATACAGATCAAGATGCCTACCAGTGTCTCCTATGACAATGTACTTGAAAAGGTATGCGTAAGACATCCTATCCTGGAAATTGAAATTTGCTCAAAATCCAGTAATGTGCTTAATTTGAGAAAACTGTGCATACAATATCAATATGTGTGGGGAAAGCTATGGATCTATACGACCCCTGGCTCTGCACTGAGTTGAGCTGTGCGATCTGTGTTTCCATTAGGTAGGCCAAACATACAGCCTTCTCATGGTATTATGCTAAAAGGTGAATCCTTGGCGTGTATGGCATTTGTAGGTTACGTGCCCTATGTGACTTTTGGCTTTTTTCCTGACTAACTCATCGTCGATTAAGCGACGGTTCCATGCCCTATGTGACTTTTGGATTTTCTTTGGTTGTTTGGATGACCTTTTGGATTTTCTTTGGTTGTTTGGATGACCTTCTTGACCAACTCGTCGTCGGTTAAGTGACGGTTATGAGAATAGCCGTCGCTTAACCGACGCATGTGGCCACATTTACAAAAAAAAATGTATCTTTGTGATTTTTGGTAAGTTTAAAAAGAGAAATCCACGCGCCGTCGGATTTTGGATCGAAATGTAGTAGTGTAGGTACTTATTTTGTAACCGTTCTGTAATCATATATATTAGGCTGTTGAGCCAGATGAGAACTCAATTCAGTTCTCTGCATTGTATGGACTCATTTGTATAATATAATATGTTAATTCACCTATTGGTTCTTATCTCTTGTCTCTATTATATATATATGTTTTAGTATGTATTATTGGTAACCTTATGTGATCAGTGAGATTACAACATTGGTTCCGTTGCCGGTAGTACATGAATGAAATGTATGCAAACAGATGATACCAAAGTAGGAGATTAAGGACTGGTGGGAACATAAGGTTGCAAACTATTTTCATAATTATGCGTGAAGGAACAGATTAACAATCGCACAAGCAAAAGAAATATTTTTCACAGAAATGCATGAAAATTTTGTCGAATCAGTGCCCCAACTTCTAAAGAAACTCTTGGATGAGAAAGCTAGAAGGGACTAAAGAACAACAGTTGCTGGAAAAATTAATCAAAGGAGGTAGAACAAACTTGTCAGAGTGGTTTGAGAAAATCACCGATGACTTCTATGAGGAGCAAGCAGTCGAAGATAGAACTTCAGTGGAAACAGTCAAGGAGAAATTTTACACAGATCTCACCAAAACTATTCCTGTGTTCCTTACCGACCTTGCTGTTCAAATTCCTGATCGAAAAGGGAGTAGGACATATTGTCGAACCTCATCCATCACTTCACGAACTGCCATCATACTCTAACTGGGCGGAGAAGCAAAGGAAGTGGGAAAAATTTATAGCAGAAAGGGAGTGGGAATACTTCCTAAGCAAATAGACTGAACTATCCAGGATTTATAAAAGAGTTGGGTAGGCTATGGGGGGGTAGCTGGTCATATGTCGAGATAGAGTATAGTGGATTCTGGTCGACTAAAAATAGATACCAGTTACCAGTGATGAGAAGTCAACTAAAAGGGAACTCAATAGAATAGTATCATACGAAGGTATGTCAGACATTCAGAAAATAAAGAGGGAAGAGAGACAACAGAGGAGGGAAGAAAGAAGAGAAAGATCCTTAGAGCTGCATAGAGGAAGAATTCCTAGGGTGACCGACCAGGAAGAGAATCTGCCAAAGTCGAGTCATGACCGACATGAAGAAGGCGTGGAACAAGAGGCGTCCCCTATGGAGGAAGAATTGTGGATAGACATTAGAGGAATTTTGGGGTCTAAAATGGGCCTCCTAAGGAAACTAATAAAATAATAGTTAAAATAATAAAATAATAGTTAAAATAATAAAATAATATTGATTAATTTTGGAGGAAGAAAGAAAAAAACTACTTTTTGTGTTCGTATTTTCGACATATCTCCGTGTGTTTTTACTCAAATTTTGATTGAGAGAGCTCATTTGATTCCGCATCCAATGAGTACCCACATTGCATAATTTTGACAGACCCTGCTACCCCAAAAGAAGAAATACCTGAAAAAATGTGATGATGATGTCATCATCATGTTTTTTCAGGTATTTCTTGTTTTTGGGGTAGCGGGGTCCATCAAAAGTATGCAGTGTGGGTACTTGTTGGATGCGAAATCAAATTCCGCATCCAATGAGCTCTCTCGATCGAAATTTGAGCAAAAACACAATGAGATATGTCGAAAATACGAACAAAAAAAGTAGTTTTTTCTAATGACAAATATGTCAATTCAACCATTATGGTTGACTTATTTTATTGAAATTCTATTGGCACGTTTTCTTATAAGGCCCATTTTAGACCCCAAATTTCCTCTAATGGCAGCCAAAATCTCTCCAATTAAGAGCTCCCAATGAAAGAACAACCCTCTCTCCATTGAATCCATGTACTCGAATACAGACTATTGTCGAAGAGGACCTTCGACTACGAGCTGGTGACTTTAGTATATGGAGTCAACTAGACGACAAAACATACACTGGACGACACCTCATTATACGTCGACCAGAGGAAGGGAATTGGGTGACCTTTCAAGCGGCACCCTCCAACCGAAGTATTCACTTACTCTTACCAACACATGAAGGAGAAACCCCCCCGCCAAATACAGCTTTAGAAGACACAGAACATTCAAAATTGTGGACAAATAGTTGCAGTGGACCATCAATAGCAGAAATCAACATCAACCAACTGCCAGTCGACAAATAATCAACAACTGATGGGAACGGAAGTTTCGTCGACCAGAGTCCCACAGAGACAAATAAAATAATAACCCCACCACCCTCACCACCACACCCATCTCCACCGCCAACACCTCCTGAGAGCAGTGACAGTGATTCAGACATGGGTCATGGATCAGCTCACATTCCTCTATATGAGTGGGATGAGGACCCCAGACGACACTGGTTCGTCTGTGAGTCGACTTGGGAGGCCAACCAAGTTATAGACAAAGATAGACAAATGGCACAGTTTGCCGGTGCCTTGAGGAAGACGGCATTGACCTAGTATATGAGATTTTTGGAAATACAACCTAGAGAAACCAAAGCCAAGATCAAGGCACAATTTTTATCATTCTTCAAAACTCCAGATGTCAAACACCTGGAAGCGAAAAAACCAAAAACTACATCACAAAAGCTAGGGGAAACTATTTGCGACTACAATACACATTGGAAAGACCTTCTAAGCCAGCTAGACTATGTTATAGATGAACAGTTACTAATCCAGTGGTTTCTTGTAGGGTTATCTCAGAAAGTGCATCGACACATTAGTCTGGAAACGTTCAAATCTTACGAAGATGTGCTAACAAAAGCTCTTCAAGTGGAGATGGACGAGGACATACCTGCTTACCCCATAGACCACAAATTGGAAGAGTAACTCAAGAATGTACAGAAGTCTCTAAAGGAGTTAAACCTCAAGAATCAGGAGATCTGGTGCACCAAATGCTTGACAGTCGACCATTCCAAAGACAACTGTCGACAAGAATACAATCGACAAGACGTTCAATTCGTGTAGACCAAATATTTTTGCGACATTTTCCAGGAGCATAGGGATCACTTGATAAAAGACTGCCCATTCAACATGAAGAATGGAAAGGCCTCCTAGTGTGCCATCTGCAAGACTAAAAATCATAACATGGTCGACTGTCATTTGAACCTAAAGAACCGACAGAATTATAAGGCGATCTACCAAACCAATGCAGTGGCACAAATAACGAGCAAAACAATTTAAAAAATTATCAGAATGGTCAGAGATATGATGGTCAACGATACGAGCACCAGTACGACAATCGACGTGTAGGCTATAGAGGAAGAGGTCAATTCCCTGGGAATCGCGACAACTGACCACGTTGACCCATCCAGTGCTTTACATGTTATAAAGAGAGACATCGGTATGCAGACTGTCCATATAAAGACAGAACTGATCTCAAATTCTGTACTCACTATGGGGTAGGGTATAACTCACTAGAGGATTTCCCTACCATGTTAGAAAAAATTAATACAAAGAAAAATGTTAATGTCTTGTCCTGTGTGCAAAAAAATGATGTAATAAACACAAAAAATTTGCATATCGTAACTAGACAAAGAACAAAAACAAGAGCTGATAACCCAAGAATCAGTAAAATAAAAGAGAAACATGTCTATCTTGACCCACTGAAAGAAAAACAAATATACAAAGAAGCAACCAATGTATTCAAATAAATTGCATGACAAGAAACCGTTCATGAAATTTGACATAACACAATAAACAAATTAATCCAGCTCGTAAGAAATGACAACTCAGTATCTCAGTTCATCGATTTGTTGTATGAAATAAAATGTACCAACTCTTAAAAACAAACAAAGAACATCTGCAACTTAAATAAAAAAGACAAAGGTGATGACAACCCACTTGTTGACCTGGAAATCGAAGGATACCATGTCCGACAAGTAGTGCTCGACTTTGGCTCACAAGTAAACATCATGACTTGTGACACTTGGGAACAACTGGGAAGACCTCGATTCTATGAGTTAGGCATATACCTAAAACTCACCGACCAGGGCGTAATTGAACCCATTGGATTCTGGAAAAATGTCGACACGACTATAAAAGGAATCTCGACCAAGGTCGATTTTGAAATCATTGACCCAAATTAAGGATCTAGTTCCTTCCCAGCATTAGTCAGTCTCCCTTGGGGTAGAAAGATGAAAGCATCCATATCCCTAGACAAGGAACACATCAAATTAAAAAGAAATGGAAAAAAGGTCATTGTACCCATTCATCCATCTCAAGGGGAACCTTGGACTGAACCTATCGATGAATAAGTTGATGTCCGACAACTCTACAAGATCCAAAACAATGCAGATTACACAGATCCAAATATCCATGGAGAACTGCATTTAGGAAACCAAAACTCAATTGGTTATAATTCAGATGCTGAATTATATTATTGGGAGATCGAGAACTATGAAACACAAGTAAGAGGGTGCTGGACTATCCAAAAAGTGCAGAAAAATCCCACCCAACAGTGCTTCATAGTGTCCATTGTCCCAAAAATATTTGAGAAGAAAATTAGGGAATACCCTACCTTACAACCTACCAATGTACATACTACACAACTACCAAGATAAAAGGAAAGGGAGTCACCAGTCATGCACGTCGAACAAGTTTCCAAAAATATTGGTGAACATGGCCGACTCCAAAGCCTAGTAGAGACTTTCACGGGACAAGCTGTTTGATGGTGGGATACCCATCAGACAAGACTGTAGACCTAGACAACTGCTTCAACTTACTTTGTCGAAAGGTTTGGAGGAAAGAAGTTAACCCAACAAGCTCAGATACCTATATTTACTCAAGGTTAGAACCCAGAAGATCATATTAAGACATGTGGAAAAGAGTGGAGAATACTTGGATACAAGGATGAACGAGCATGGCCACACTTGTTCCCATCAACCCTCGCCAACTGACCAAACAAATGGTGCAAAATGAAAGAAGCTAGAGGTGAAACCTTCTTATGGAACAAACTCAGGGAAAATTTCATTAAAGATTTCAACTTTATACCTCAAAATGAAAACTTGGTCGAAACAACAAAACATATTAAAGAATTTATACATCCTACCGAAAACAAACCCTTAAAAGATAACCGACAGACAATGAAATGTAACACTATAAAAACATGGGTACAGCCACAGTTAACAAGACTACAGTTAGAAAATGAACACACTGAAGGAAAAATATTTAGATGGAAATCCAACCATCTCGAAACGACCAAACCTATTTGTACAATCCTGAAAGTAGAAACAACCAACAAACAAGATACCGACAGAATGACTGCAGCCGACTTCCCTGCCACATTCTCATAGTTCAAAGAAGGAAGTCGACCTATCAATGAAGCTAAAGCACCAGAATGGCTAGATTCTAAAGTCAAAACTAAAGAATTTGACATCTCAAATGATGATCGACCAAAAATGGGAAAGATTGGTGACTATTGGAGCGAAGAACAGACCATAGAGATATTGAACTTATCGAAGGAATTCCAAGATGTATTTGCTAGATATTATAAAGACCTCAAAGGCTTAGTCCACAAAATGGGAGAAATGAAAATTGACGCCAAACCTGATGTTCGACCTGTGAAGAAAAGGCCTTATAAACTAGCTCACAAATACAAGGAGATAGTCAAAAAGTAAATTGATAACATGCTGGCAGCAACCATCATCTATCCCATCGACCAATCAGAATGGGAAAGTCCAATGGTTGTAGAACCTAAGAAACATGATTCGACCAGACTAAGAATTTGTGTCGACTTTAGGGAACTAAACAAAGTGACACTGACAGACCCATTTCCAACTCCCTATGTAGAAGAAAGTCGAAGTTGTTGTCCATATTTGCAGTCTCGACTGGTGGGTGTCCCACCATCGAGTAGCTTGTCCTGTAAATGTTTCAACCAATATTTGGAGTCGACCATGTCCACCTAGGTTTTAAGAGACCTATTCTACATGAAGAACTGGTGATTCTCTTTCCTTATACCAAAGACTCTGTTTATTATCTATTTTTATTGGTGCTAGTGAAGGGTATTCCTTGATTGTTTTATCATATATTTTTGGGATAGTTGATATAGAGAAGCATTGTCGGTTTGGTTTTTTCTGGATATCTTCAATCGTATAGAAACCTCATGCTTGTGTTTCATAATTTTTAATATCCCAATTGTATAATTCTGCATTTGATTTATGTCCAACCGAGTCCTGGTTCCCTAAATGAAGTTCACCATAATTATTGGGTTTAGTATAGACGTCATTATTGTGTATTTGGTATATTTGTCAAATGTCGACTTCTTCATCAATAAGTTCGATCCACAGTTCTCCTTGGGAAGAATGAATGGGAATGATGACTTTCTATCTATTCCCTTTTAATTTTATTCTTTCATTGTCTAAGGATATTGATGCTTTCATTTTTCTTCCCCATGGTCAACCTACCAAGGCCAGGAAGGATCTAGATCCTTCCTTATGGTCAATAATTTCAAAGTCGATTTAAGTCGATATTCCTTTTATTGTTGTATCGACATTTCTCCAAACCTCGATGGGTTCGATTAGTCCTTGGTCGACTAATTTGAGGTATATGCCCGATTCATATAGATGAGGTCTGCCCAACTGCTCCCATGTATCTCGTGTCATAATATTTACTTGTGAACCGAAGTCGAGAATGACTTATCAAACATGATATCCTTCAATTTCAAGATCAGCAAGTGGGTCAGCATCACTCTTGTCTTTTTTATTCAAACTGCATATATTTTTAGTCTTTTTTCTGTATTACTTTTGTGATTTATATTATATAATAAGTCAATAAATTGAGACACCGATTTATCATTTTGTACTAGACTAAATAGCTATTTGAGTGTGTTTTGTTGTCTGTCATCAACTACTTCTTGTCTAGCAAAATCCTGAAACATGTCTGATGCATTATTGTATAATTGCTTTTGTTTTGATGGATTAGGGTAATCATTTTTCTCTTTAATTTTTCTTATACGTGGGTTATCATTTTTTAATTTTGTCCCTTGTCGAGTTACTATATGCAATTGTTTTGTATGTATTACATCATGTTTCTGAACACATGACAAAACATTAACATTTTTATTTTTATTAATCTTGCTGAGCATGGTGGGACAATCCTCTAGTGAGTGATCGCCCACACCACACCTAGTACAAAAATTTATATTAGTTCTATATGTGTATGGGCAGTCTGCGTAGTGGTGTCCTTCTTTATAACATGTAAATCACTGGATGGGTCATCATGGTCGATTGTCATGATTTCCAGAAAATCGTCCTCGACATCAAAATCCTCCACAATGGTTGTCGAACTAGCACTCGTATCAACAACCTTCATATCTTTGATTATTTGGGTCATTTTAATCATTGTTCCTTGGAATTTTATCATTGTTATGTGCAACTGCATTCGTTCGGTAGACTGCTTGATAGTTTTGATGATTTTTTAGGTTTAAGTGGCAGTTGGCCATTGCATGACTTTTTACCTCACATATTGTGCACCAAGATGATTTTCCATTGTTCATGTTGTATGGGCAATATTTCGTTGTATGTTCTCCATGTTCATGACAAATTTCACAGAAGCATTTTGTTTGAACAAAACGAATGTCTTGCCGACTTATGTCTTATTGACAATTATCTTTAGTGTGTCCGGCCATGGAGCATTTTGTGCACCAGGTGTCCTGATTTTTGAGGTTCAGTTCTTTCAAATATTTCTGCATTATTTCTAGCTATTCTTGCAGCCTAGTATCGAGGGGATATGTTCGGAAATCCTCATCCATTTCTACCTGTAGAGCTTTGGTAAGTGGGTCTTCATATGTTTTAAACATCTCCAAGATTATGTGCCTCTGGATTTTCTATGACAGACCTATAAGAAACCACTGAATTAATAATTGTTCATCAATTACATAGTCTAGTTGGCTAAGGAGGTCCCTCCATCGCTTATCGTATTCCCGAACAGACTCTACTGTTTTCTAAGATGTTGTTTTCAACTTTTTTGCTGCTAGATGTTTTGCATTTGGTGTTTTAAAGAAAGATAATAATTGTGCCTTATATGATGTTTTGTACGCCCATAATATCGTAGGTATTTTCTCATCCATGTCATATTTATTGGTATTGCATATTTTTGTTAAACCTTTTGTCAGTGTTTTGTTAAATTCTTCTATTGTGCCATTCGACTGAGGATGATAAGTTGTGCTTCGTCGGTGGTCGATTTTGAATTGTTTTGTCAGTGCTGTAATTGTTTTATTGATGAAGTGTGAGCCTTGGTCATTGATTAAGGTTATAGGGCAGCCAAACCTAGTGATAATGTTTTCATATATGAACTTAGCAACTACCTCGCTATAACAAGTGTCGACAGGTTCTGCTTCTTCCCATTTAGTAACATATTCAACTGTTGTTATGATATACCTTGTGCCTATCCTTTTTGCTGGTACTGTAAATGGACCTATAAATTTGATAGCCCAAATTTTGAATGTGAGGGTTGGGTTTACTGATATTAAAGTCATTTATGTACTAGGTAGTGGTCGACCTAGACATTGGCAGCAACCACATTTGCTCACAAAATTTTTACAGTCTTTGTATAATGTTGGCCATCATAGTCCTGATTGTTGGATTTTCTTTGTAGTTGTATCTCACTGAAAATGTCCTCCTGCTGGTCCATAGTGTGATTCATGAATAATGTTTTCACGTTCATGTTCTAACATGCATCGATGGAGTACTTCATCTAAACCCATTTTGCATAGGAATCCATTGATTAGGGTGTATGGGGCTACTTTCATGGCTAAAATTTGTTTTTTCTTAGTGTTCATGCCTTCTAGTGCTTTTTCAGTCTCTAGAAATTTAGGTATTTCCTTTCATTCTATGGGAACAACTTCTATTTAGAATAAGTGTGCATCCGGCAGGTCATCTTTGAATCCTATCAGTTCCTCCCCCATGTCGATTCTCAACAAGTGGTTGTTAGCTGGAATATTTCACCTCCTGCAGACAACGAGGTGTTCCACTGGTCTGAATGGTTCAGATCCAGAAAAAATAGATCACAGAGGCTGATAACTCTCCCTAGATGCTGTAGATATATGGAATACAAGGCTTTGATAGTCCACCTGTGTACCTATAATCAAGCTCAACATGAAATGAATCAAAGCAACCAGAATATGATATACTAATCTATGCTAGTGACTAAGGAATCTAGCAATATATATCTGAAATAAAACATCAACAATATATATATGGGACAGAAAATCAACTTGCATTAGAAATATGAAGAAGTTTACAACCAAGCATTAGTGTTGACATGCATCTCCATGAAACCAGCTCTTCATCCCCAAAAGCTCCGACTCTAGCTCTCTATGCTCTCTCCAAATGATCTTGGGCCAATAATCAATTCAACAACATAACAATACCTTCAATTTTCTCCCCTCAAGCATGGCTATGAGCTCATATTTATAGGGATTTAATGGATAGAGATGGTTTAGAAATTAGTGGGTGAGGTAGCCCCTAAGATCCTAGGATGAGGGATATTGAGTTCAACCAACCCACAATAGTAGGGATAAGGTAGTACACGAGGCTTATCATCTAAAAGCCTCAAGAAACTTCTATTTTTCCCTTTTTACCCAGGTTACCACACTTCTCCTTCTATGACAAAGTGGTTATGGTAATAACTGCCTATGGACGAAGGGTAACATGCGGTGGCACCGCTTGTAGAAAATCGATGAAAAGTGGTGCGAGTAGGGGTACCGCTCCTGGATAAAGGGGCATGCATGGTGCTAGAAATTTGAATGACAGATTGATGAAAAATCATTTATTTTCCACTCCAAAATATGGGATTTAGGGCAAGTAGGTATGTCAAATGTCTTATCACATGACGGTGACAGGATTTTGGTATAACAGGATGCCCCCCAAATCATGAGTCTTAGAGTGATATGATAAACGAGAGCTTTGAGAACAAGTCATCGCCAGGAGATGAAAATGTTAGCTCGAACAAAGTATGCAGTCAAGTAGGAATCTGTAGTACATCAGTATGTTGAGTCATAGACACAAGTAACCAAACTCATAGCTGCAGACCAATACAAGGAAGATCCATGAGTGTAATAAACAAGAATGGCTACTAGAATACAATGTAGATCCATGTAATAGAGCACTCAAACTCAGACATAGCTACCAGACATACAACATAGATCTATGTCATACAGATGCAAATTTGAGCATAGCCACGACCATACAAATGTGGATCCATCCTAGATATACAAAACTCCATCGCAACCTGGGGAAAAAGCAATGAGCGCTTTTAAAAAAATTCCCAGGGCCTTCATCTCATATTCCACAAAGTACGATTCTATCCATGTGATTACAATGATCTGAAGTCGAACATGGTAGAAACCACTTGATTACTGGCCAATGATGTGAACCATTAACAAGTGCGAGGGAGATCACCATTAATGTCAATGATTCCCAAGGTACCCTAGTACAATCTAGTGAGTGCGAATAGATGTCCTGATGTCGAACACCCAGTTGATTCTATCGATCAAAGGTCAATGATGTGAACCTATGTCGAGAGTGAGAGAATTTGTCATTAAGGAATACAGATCTCAAGGTACTAAATATTGTTTCTAAGACTATTTCCCAGATGATGAGCTGATGTCGATGAGAATAGTCTCGTCAAAGGAGGGTCGTGATGAGTCCCACATCGATGACATGAAACTCGGAACATAGTTATGGTATGATGTGAATGTAGTAACCATATGACTAACTCAAAGATACTAACAAAAATACTGTGTAGATTGCAGAGGTAAAACTTCTTTAGATCCCCTTTGAACATCAGGCGACAAGAAAAAATGACTTGGCAGCATGACTAGACAGGACAGATGCACAATGCGAAAGTGGACAATGCATTCTTTTGAAAGACTCAAAGGATGGACATGACTCATGAAAGTGGATCATCATGGAGATCAACTAAATACCCAATTGACTGACATGATTGTGTAGACAAGTGCCATGTTCAAAGGTAACGACAAACAACTACCATTATTTGAAAAATGATTCCCTTCCCATTTTTCCCATCATGATCGATGAGTGCCTATTGTCGGTTTTATGAGTTCAAAGAGGGTAACAAACACTCGATATAGCTTGTCAAAAGAAATGTCCAGTATCATATGTTTTATGAACCTGAGAGAGGAGGGGTTTGTTCCAAAACGGGTCTCTCAATGTTTAATTTAACGAGTCCATTGAAAGAAAACTCGGTATCATTCATGTTTAGAGAGTCTGAACGAATATAGAAGAAAACTCCATGGGGGTCCTTTTTCGTATGATTTAGTCTGTAAGGCCTGAAAAAGTGTAAAATCATACCTTAGAGAACTCTTCCAATCATGATTGTCTGGAGTGTTCCTTTCTCGTAAATAGTCCTATCTGAACCGAGAAAGATATAACCTACCATCGGACGGATGACTCTTCAAATTCTTTAACGAGCATGAAGAAGACAAGATCGCTCAAAAATCTTTTCATATATAGGGAGACTGAAAAGGGTTTAAAGAGAACTCCATGAGGTTTATTTACACAACGTAATGTTTTACGAGCCTGGAAAGAATCAGAAATGGACTCGACGACTTTTTCATATTTAAGGAGCCTGAAAAAGAGGTGAAAAGAGAACTCCATTACGCTTCTTTACACAATGTCGTATTTTACGAGCTTGGAAAGAAACTTGAACTGGATTTAGAACTTTGATACTAGATTTTTATGAGCATGACAAAGTGTCATAATAAACACTCAATGACCTTTTCCATTTTGTGAAAGTACTAAAAATCCATAAACAAACTTTCCAAATCTTCTTACTAAATTCAACCTACAGACGACTCATACACAAGTGTTAAATGTATTCAAAATCAACATTAAGGGATTAGGACAAATAGATTTTGACCAAAACATGATGTAATATCAAAACTATAGTAATTTAGACCCAAAAAATGTCTATATAAGGCAAGTAAATAGTAAAAAATCAAACATTTCACTATTTACCTCCAACAGAGAGCACTTGGAGCATTTTCTAGCCAGATCTTCCACAGTTGATACCAGGAGTTCCCACCATCTGTTTTCAGTCTCGTTAGTTGCAGGTAATAGCTAAGACCTTTATCTTTCATTTCATAGCTTCTATTTTGGGATTTGGTGGGGTTTTGGGCCTACATGGAAATCCCTAAAATCCAATATGTGGGCACAACAGCTACTCCTTACGGGATAGGCAGTACCACCTGAGAACCATGCCAAGAATACGGTGGACAAATGGTGCCACCGCTTGTCTCCAATGGGGCACAGGCGGTACCAGTCATGGAGAAGTTAAACAAATGATATGGGCCATATTTCTTCATTATTTTGGTTTGCAATGATTCAAAGATGATATTAATGCATACCATTGTTGTTTTTGGCAGGTCTAGGTGTCCAAAATATGGTGATATGGAAGGAAAGAACACATGATGACAAGGATGTTGCTGCTGAAAGGAATCTGGTTTGCATTTTTGCACTCTAAAACTGTGGGCTCTTAAATTTCTTCTGGACACCAAGCATGGTGTCCCATGAGAGACTACTGGAACACATACTGAGAATGTGGAATCCAGAACAACAGTATTTTGAGGTGGGGGCACACATACTTACAGTGGAGGTAGAGGATATATACTTCCTGACTAGCCTATTGAGATGGGATGCCCCCATCTCACTAACAGGTTCTTGTGGTGGGGAAATTACCACCAAAGAGCTCATAGATCGACACTGTGTACCAGATACGGGTACATTGGGGAAGAAAATCCCCATCAGGGCATTGACAGACAAGGCTCTACAGATTGTTCTATTCATCATGCAAAGGGTGGCAGGGAGCCAGGGTGTGCATTAGGATTCTAGGGTACATATGATGTATGCCCTAGGGGCTATGGCACCTACGGTGTTCAACTGGGTGGAAGCATTGCTTCCAATCTTCAAGGATCGGCTGACTAAATGTCAGCAGGGAGAGCTGAAGCAATTCGGATTTGGTTCCATCTTAGCTTGCTTCTTCTTTGAGTGGGTTCCATAGATGAGGCCCCAGGTGACTTTCCAGAGTTTGAGAGCATGGGACCCCCATATGCTAAAGTGGGTCCAGGTCATGGCTCGTACAGGAGTGGTTAGGGGCAGAGTGAAGTTTGGTGATCTGTTCTTCAGATGGCTATGGGATCAGATGCTCATGGTCAAGGAATATGCCTATGCAGACACAGATTTTACAGGTGATCCTGACCTACCACTCCCACCTAGAGGGTAGTGGGGTGACATTGGTAAGAAGCAAGAAACCCTAACAATGGAAAATGTTTTTATGTTTTTTATGTTTTACATTTGTTATGATAAGTGACGAGACCTATTTGTCTTCATGCAGATGTTGGAGTAGCGAGGCCTGGAGGAACATCTCCATTAGATAGGTGAGTCAGAGCTTGCTTCATGCCATAGGGTGATGATATCACCGAGGAGCTGGAGGAGAACCTAGAGAGGTTGACTCTAGACATCCCAGATGGTGATATAGATGACGTCCCAACTAGATATCAGAGATCTACGACGAGAGTACCAGGCCGATTCTGCAGGCTACTACGTAGGGTGGCTCAAACAGTGATGTGCTATCATGAGCACCATTAGTGGATGAGACATGTATACTGAAAGCTGTTAGCTTCAGGATTTTTTGTATGATGATTTTTCCTGAAATCCTACGTGCTTCAGATGAGATCTCAGGACCTATTTTTTGTAAAAAAATTTCATATATATATATACTAACTTTTACATGGTGTTTATATGTTTCAAATGGACAAATGAATTTTCTATGAGTTTTATGTGTCTTTAAATGTTTATTTACAATGTACCATGTTTGATTTAATGTCATGAATGGGAAATATGACAATATAGGATGTAATTAGCCAATGAATCAACAACTACATTATGTTCCCTAGGGATATGCCTATAGGTAATGGTTCCAAATGATCTTTCTAACAAACATACCCTCCAGAAGAGGTGAGGAGCACCGGGTTCCTAATGGTGTAGACATGGTTTAAATGACAAACCATGAGCTGAGAGTCCATCAAAACTACTAGATCATGGACATCCTAGGAGGAAACTTCAGTCACAAGACCGATGACTGCTTCATACTCGGTGATTTTATTAGTAGTGGGACCTAAGGAAACTGCTCCTAAACTGACCAAATATTCAGTTGGGGAATAGAGAACCCAAGCAGCCGAGGCTAGATTCAAGGTGTGGTAGAAAGAACCATCAACAAAGGCATAGAAAACCATCTGCATGACCAAAACATGGTATAAATAGATGCAGACACTAAAACTCAAAACCATCTTGAAAATACTGAAAGCACACTAAAATTCAATCAATATACATATATACAAGATACCATCCAAGAAAACCTAGGCATAGTACCTTTTCAAGTACAACCCATTGCGAGGTTGCCCCAAAGGGATTCCATCATAATCAACTAACTCATAGGCTCCTTTCTCTAACACCTTGGAAATAATGAAAGGTCCATACCACATGGACTCGAACTTACCCTTCCCTAGCTTGTCATATCTCTGGTCATAACTCAAAACTAGGTCACCCTCGTTGAAAACACGAGGCTGGATAGATTTATCGTACTGTGCCTTGACACATTTCTTATGTGCCTCATTAGCCAAGGTAGCATCTCTATGAGTCTCATCAAGGTTATTCAAGTACAAAAATCTCACTTCCTTTGCGAAAGTGTCTGGGAGAAGTTTGACAGCAAGTTGTAAAGATGGAATCTGACATTGGATCGGTAAGCCAGCTTCAAGTTCATAGACAAGATGGAATGGTGTGAAACCAGTAGCTATTTTCATGGAAGTATGATAAGCCCAAAGAGTAGAAAAAATAACAAGATGCCAATTGGATTTATGATCTCCAACCATATAACTAAGCATAGTTTTCAAAACCTTGTTAATTGCCTCTACCTAACCATTAGCTTGCGCATAATACAACGTAGAGTTTTCATGGTGAAAACCTAGCTTGACACTCAATTCCTCCATCATTTGATTACGGAAATGAGATCTGTGATCTGTGACAATGGACTATGGAACTCCAAATCTAGCTATAGTATGATTGAATAAGAAGAGAGTGAAAGTCTTACCATCTTCTACATATGTAGGCATGGAATCAACCCATTTTGTAAAATAATCCATGGCTACGATGATGTAACCATGCCCCCCAGCTGAGGTAGGCTTACAATGCATGAAGTCAATCCCCCATTTGGAAAAAGGGCCAACGGAAATGATGGGGTGAAGCGGAGCAGGATGGGTGCACTTTTTGAGATAAAAATGTTGACAAGGTGGGTATTTCTTAATAGCCTCATGATAGTCTTTGAAGACAGAAGGCCAGAAATAGCCAGCGTGAAGGATTTTCTAGGCTGTAGCCATCCCAGATAAATGAACACCACATGCTCCAGAGTGGCAATCATTCAACACATGTTCAGCCTCCTCATGAGTGAGGCATCATCGGAGAATGGAATCAATCCCACGTCTATACAAGGTATCATTCAAGATAAGATAGTAATTCACGTGGTGCTGGATGCGGCAACGATCATCATGAGATAGATGCAGCTAAAATCGCTGGGTCTGGAGATAAATCACCAAATATCCATACCAAGGATCGGTAGTGCTAATTAGGAACAGGAATTCATCTGGAAATGAATTGATGGGCTTAGATTCCATGGTAGGACAGGTAAGGTCACATATAAGCTCAGCAAAAACCAAGGATTTCTTTGATGTAGCCTTGGAAAACTCAAGATCGAACTCCTGAAGGATGACGATCCAACCGAAGTACTTGCCCCAGAGTACCTGATGAGTCAGAATGTAGTACATCGGGTTCTAGTCTGCCAATACGGTGGTAGTGCAAAGCAGAATGTAGTGACAAAATTTTTGCACAACAATGACCGTGGCCAAAGCTAGCTTCTCCACATGTGAATAACGGGTTTCAGAATCAATAAGATTCTTAATCGCAAAATAAATCACATGCTCTTGACCATGGAGATTGTCCTGCACTAAAACCATAGCAATGGTAGTAGCGGAGGCAGCAATATACAAGAGAAAGTCCTTTGAATAATCTGGGGGGTGTATCATGGGTGAATGAGTCAAACCATGCTTAAGATTATCAAAGGCGCATTGGGCCTGGTCATCCCAAAAGAATGGAGTGTTCTTCTTGAGGAGACGCATATAATCGTGTGTTTTCTTAGCAAAATTGCACATGAAATGGTGGAGAATTTTTCCTTCCTTTGCAAACTTTGGAGTTCAAGGATGTTGGTTGGGGATGGTAGATTAATGATGGTGGAAATATTCAAAGGATCGATCCAGATGCCATCTTTGGATACCACAAAGCCAAGAATACATCCCGTCTCAATGCAGAAAACACATTTATGTGGATTGAGTCATATATTATAATGACGAAATC
Organism: Pseudotsuga menziesii; assembly: GCA_001517045.1. Lineage (NCBI taxonomy): Eukaryota > Viridiplantae > Streptophyta > Pinopsida > Pinales > Pinaceae > Pseudotsuga > Pseudotsuga menziesii. The sequence continues at coordinate 424,404 of LPNX010783999.1, forward strand.
TCAGGAATATGTCTCTAAGATGACCAGGATGGTCCTCCCGTCATTGTGAATGAGTAGGGAGGTCGTCAAGGTACGGTTCAACAATATGTTTAATGTCGTGAAATGCATAGGACATCACACGCTGGAACATGGCTCCAGCATTTTTCAAGCTGAAAGGTAACTTCTTATATGCAAAGGTTCCCCATGGGAAAATGAATGCCGTCTTATGATGATTGGAGGGAAATATCTCAATCTGATTATAGCCAGAGAAGCCATCCATGAATGAAAAGATGACACTACCAGCACAGTTGTTGATAATATGATTGATATGCGAGGTAGGAAAGTTGTCCTTGGGACAAGCTTTATTTAAATCCCTAAAGTCAATGCAGATTCTAATGGTGCCTTTCTTTTTATTGACAGGGAAAACATTTGATACCCTTTCCATCATAGGTACAGGATAAATAAAACCAGCTTTCAGAAGTTACTCAATCTTAGCCTTAATCGCTGTGGCCTTCCTAGGATGGACTTGCCTAAGTTTATTCCTGATAGGTTTAGTTGTGGGAAAGTCTTAATCTCATGGACCACAATGGAAGGGTCAATCCCTGGCATCTCTTCATAAGACCAAGAAAAAATATCATGGAATTCCTTAAAAAGTGCCTTATATGCTTCATATTCATCTGTGGAGCAATTCTTCCCAACATGAACGTGCTCAATAACATCAGGCTTGGCTGATATGTCAATTGGGTTTGTCTGAGTAATGTTGCAAAGGTTTCCTTCAAAATATGTGTCTTGCAACAATATAGGACTTTGCAGAACATTGACAATATCAGTAGGAAACAAGGATGCAAAATCATGGTTGCCCGAACCGGTATGGGGGAGGAACATGGATCTATGATGGTGATCCTCCCAAATGGGCTCATCCATATTCATGATCTCTATGATGGAATCGTCAAAAGGAAAAGTCTCGGAGAGATAATCTAGAATCGAAAGAGAAGGTTCTAACCGGTATAGTAAATGGAAAGGAGCTGAAGCCACTAAATGAATATCATTAGTGTGATCATTGGAAAAAGTTTGAATGGTGTCATACATAGCTTCATGTGGGCTCAACGAGGTGGAATCAACAACATTTTGGCCCTTGGGCTCAAAATCAAATGAGGTGATCATATGTACTGTCATGGTATCTATGCTAGGAGGAGTAGAGGGAAAAATACTCATAAGGGAGGAATCCTTCGGCATACCTACCCCAATCGACTGGTAAGGAGGAGGGGACTGACCTAACATGGGGATGTTATTAGCTATGGAAGTAGTAACATTAAGCGTACATAAATCAAGCTGGTCAATGGTAACAATTCTCCCAAGATGCAGGAATTGGACCATTCGAAATACTGTTGAAGCAACAACATTCATGGAATAGAACCAATTCCTTCCTGAAAGGAGGTTATAATCCAAAGGGGCATCTACCACTTCTACTTGGATGGAAATGGTTTTGGCCCCCAGCTCGACCGTGAGGGATGATATGAGACCATGGGGTTGGAAACCCCATCTGTCAAAGGCTTTAAGGGTCATAGGTGATGTGACAAGCTTGGGAGAGCCAAGAGCTTTCCAACAAGTCATAGATAACACCGAGGTTGAAGCTCCTTCATCTAGTACTATTTGAAAGACTTTCTTTCCCACTAATTTCATAATGATCTGAATAGCAAGTTTATTCGGTAATCTAGGTTTATAGTTCTCAACATTGAAGTGAATCAAGTTAGTGTTATCTGGGTCTACAGCTCCTAATGCTATCAACAAGTTCTTGCGCTATGTGGGGAAACTTTGGAGTACTTCTAGGGTAGACATCGCACAAGGTGCCTAAGCGAGATCTTCAACTACATTATAAAATTGAGCAGCTTGAGCATTGGGATTAAAGACATCCTACGAAGAGTACTCTTTGGTGGGTGCAAAATCATGTCGAGAGTAGGTTTCTCGATAGACAAGGGAACAGTAGACCAGGATTCTGGAAAACTGCTAGAGGGATATTTCCCTGAAGAAGATTAATCTTCTTTCTTATTTGCGGGTTTATAATAATTCTAGCTTCGATTTTGTAGATGGATGGTATATGAGGACATCATATGAATTTCCTCTGATGAACTAGAGTTACCCTAGTTAGACATGTGGTCTACCAGTTGTTGTTGAGAGGGAAAGTGATCCGTAAGTACTGTAGGTGCGGGATTAGACTTTAAAAACTAGGAGATTTCATCTCGATGGGAACACTCCTATGAAAAGTGGTCACCACCGCATAACAGACAAGGATATTTATCCTTCTTTTTACCTTTGTCGTTGTCATTATTAGTTGATCGTGGGGTCTCTGGTTGGTTTCTAGGTTTTTTATTTCAATTTTTACCTTTGTTTTTATTACCCGAGGTTTGAGTACTTTGAATAGAATTTACCTCGATAGAAACCTTGGGAGTTGAAGGAGTAGCAGTTTGGGTTTGCTTGGCAGGTTTCGCTATGGATGGGGACTGGATTGAACCAACAATCCCATCAATATGTACTTCTACTGGTGTTTTTGCAGGGTCAGTGCTGGGGCGAGGAACTTGAGGAATCAGGTCATAAAGAGTCCAAGACTAGGAATAGACCAAGTCTAGGTACTGAGCCCGACTAATAGCCTTCTCTTTGGTAACGAAACCTACCATGGCCACATCTCGGGCAATAAGAGGAAACAAGGACTTAGTGAACCAATCAGCTAACAATTGATCTAGAATAAGGGCCTTAATAAGCCTTCTCTGCCTTCTCCACTCATGAATATGATTAGAAATGTGGGTGGAGGTGTTATGTCGCAGAGAATTCAAAAGATCAGTGCTCATTTCATAATGAATAGGGAGCTGAAAGTGTGTAAGAAATACAGTTGCCAACGAGCCAAAATCCACAAATGAATGTTGTGGGAGTTCAATGTACCACTTTGCGGCCGTACCGGTCAAAGTTCGCTGAAAGAGTCGTAATCAAATGGAATCATCCATGAGGGAGTTTGAGGAACACCAAAAATGAAAAGTCATAATATGGTTTCGTGGATCTTCACCCTGCTTCCCATCAAATTTTGGAATATTCGATGGTTATCTTACCGGAATGGGAGGCCATGAGGGATTGTTTCGAATGGGATCATTAATCAAATTGGACAAATCATGCAAGTCCAAATTTTCTAGGAGAGGTAACTGTCTATTGGTTTCCACATACTGGTAATATTGATATGGCATATAATTACCAGTAGGGCCATAGGTAGACTGATAAATAGGTTGTTGTGAGGAAGCACCATTGGAAGATCCACCCATGGGGGGTTGATTTCTGGAATTAGGACCTCTAGGACTACCAGGGCCTCTAGGAGGAGGACCACCAGAGCTATCAGGACCACTAGGACCACCAGGAGGTAGACCACCAAACCCTCCAGACCCTCTAGGAGGTGGAAAACCTCCAGACCCACCGGAACCACTAGGTGGAGGACCACCAGACCCTCCAAATCCATAACGAGGAAAGCCAACAGGTCCCCAAGGACCACTACGACCTCCAGGACCATCAGGAGGAAAATTTCCAGATCCTCTAGGACCATGGGGTCCCCCAGGGGGAGGACCTCCATAAGGTGGTCCTCCCACACCTCCCGCAGTATGTATAGGTGTCCCTCCCATTGCCGACATGTAAGACTAGTTGGGTTTCCCCCATGGCATAAAAGTGTTACTAGGGTATGGAATTCCAGTAGGATTAGATGGATGATTACCTACAGGTATTTGATAACCATAACCACTAGAAGACTGAATGGTAATAGGTTGTGCCCCCAAGGGCTGACCTGAACTAGATGGGAGATTGACCACATTAGTGTGGGTGGGAGGGACAAAAATTGTAGATGTTTCTATGTTATAGGTCTGCTCTTTACTAGGTACAACTCCAGTATCAGATAAGGTAGGTCGTGCTGGGGGTTGCCCCCAACATTCAAATGTATTGACGAAACATGAATTGAAGGTTGGACCCCAGATGCAAAAGACCCAGGTGGAGTTGGAATAGACATAACATAAGAGGTGAGAGGGGTGGAAATTTGACCTAGGTTTTGGGTTGTTAATGGACAATCTATAATTGGTTCAATGGGTCTCATATAATTGTCTAGTGAACGATATCCCACAGCAATATATGTGGATTGTACTGGTGTAGATCCTAATAGGTTATCACTCTGCTTTTCTACCTCCTATGCACGGAGAATAGCAACATGGTATTTCCTGCATTCTTCTTCACTCTCAAGAGAACTTACACGGGTGCCAAATGAGGCAATGGCCTGTCCAATAGGTGTCTCCCAAAAAGGATCATTAGGACCAAAGTCCATATGGGTATCATCAACATGACCTTCCAAGGGAAAATGGAACGATGAATCTTCTCAGGAAGGATGTTGGACCAAGGGAGGTGAGTGTAAAGAATATGGTACTCCAATTTCCACCACCACATTATCTCCCACTTGGGAGGTGGTAGCAACTCCTTGGTCGATAGCTTCCATTGGATTTTCTCCTGAAATGGGAATAAAATCAGGTGGCAAGCCCCATACTCTCCTGGACTGTCTTAACTCAGCCAGTGTGTACAATTCCTATCTAACCTAGGGTTTGAAATTCTAGAAAAAAAACACCAAAAGACTTCCCTACTGAAACTATAGGTCAAAACAAGCAGACTTAAAATGACAGGAGGATTTCAAAAGTCAGGTCTCTCACTAGGATTGTCAAGAAGGTGCCACTCGCAATATATCTCGAGGGTACGTGCGTAGTAATCTCCACGAATGCTTTTTTCAATGTATGGCTCCAAACAAGACGACCAAAGGGATTTTCTTAGATAGATGAGGTACCCTAGTGGGGTCTCCTGATATACTCAAGGTACGTGGGAGCTTGAATCGGTAGTAGTGTTGTCTAATGCATAGCCGTACACAAGGGGCCTTCCGATATACAATCGAGTATGTGAAGTACCTTTCTATATACCTCAAGGGTACGTGAAAGGCTATTTGATATACCGACGATACGTGGAAGAACCACGTGAGTCCTAGAATGTAATGCTGACAAAATAATGACAACTCCTACATTTTACAATGCTCGAACATGTCTCTAACCTATAACTACCATTAATTTTAACTTGTACGGTTAGGTGAATGCATGATGTTTTGACAGAAAAGTAAAACCATGCAATATGTATGTGCAAATGTTCACTTTACCATTCAATATGCCTACTTACGGGAGGGAAGAGAGTGTTTTTCTTTTTGTTTCAAAACCAAAAATCATTCCAATCAACAATCATGAACATCAAATCAATAACAAGAAAACACTTATACAAACTAAATTCTTCTTTTCGAAAGCAAATGAGAAAGGTGAGAATCTCTTTTCCTAAAAGAACAACACCAAGCACACCTATATGCCAATGCACTCTAACTTTTCAAATTTCTCAAAAACATAAGCAAATCTAACTTAAAACTACCATTTTTTTAATATTTTGATTGAGATAGTCCTATATCCATGAGAGACGAAAGATCATAAAGGTTCTGAAAGCTTGTAAAGCCAATCAGAAAGCCCAAATCCAATGCTCAAATATGATGTCCTAATCTCAAGCAAAACTTTTCTTTTTTGAAGGAAAGAAAAAGAGGTTTAATATGCAAGCAAGAAATGAAATCTAGAAGTGAATCTAGCGTTCTTCTTTTAGCATATGCAATGAAAAGAGAGTTCAATGAGCACCCCAACTTTCAGAAAAAAAATAAATCCTTCTTTAAGAACAACCAACAAGCAAGAAGCGGATGAACAATAAAAAAGACTAAACAAACTTTTGAAATTCCACTCAAATCAATCTTAAAACATCAAAGCAGCAAGCCACACTCATCAGATTCAATAACACAAGCCTGATAATAGAACTAAAAGAAATCAAAATTCCAAATTTTTGCAAAAGAAAAATGAGGAAAAAGAGTTTTGGACTAATGCCTACCTGGCACCAGACTTCGTAGGTGTTGTAAGAGTGTTTACAAGATAGCACTGCTCCTTGCAAACTAGATACAGGTGGTGGCACCACTTACTGCTCACTATGTTCAGGTGGTGGCACCGCTCCTCATACAAAGCATGGATGCGGTTCCATATAGATGGCCAAAACAAAAAAAGAGAACAATGGATCATGTCAGAAAATAATAGATCAAGGTGAATATTGTCGAATTGAATGTGGTAACAGAGCATAAAAGATTGAAATGACTCAGATCTGAACAGATTTGGAAATTTCAAAACCAAATAATACAAATTAGAAAGTAGATTTGACTGAAAAGAGTTGAATAAAATGGAGGCTGTATTCGGACAAGAGTTGCAGACTGAGCAAGATCAGAACAACTAAATACTTTATTCCCTAGTGGAGTCGCCGGATTTGTTAGCTAGAATATTTCACCTCCTGTGGACAGCAATGTGTTCCACTGGTCTGAATGGTTTAGATCTAGAAAAAATAGGTCACAGAGGCTGATAACTCTCCCTACACACTATAGATATCTGGAATACAAGGCTTTCATAGTCCACCTGTGTACCTGCAATCAAGCTCAACACGAAATGAATAAAAGCAACCAGAATATGATCTACTGATTTATGCTAGTGACTAAGGAATCTAGCAATATATATTTGAAATCAAACACCAACAATATATATGGGACATAAAATCAACTTGCCTTAGAAATATGATGAATTTTACAACCAAGCCTTAGTGTTGACATACATCTCCATGAAACCAACTCTTCATCCCCAAAAGCTCCGACTCTAGCTCTCTATGCTCTCTCCAAATGATCTTGGGCCAATAATCAATCCAACAGCATAACAATAACTTCAATGTTCTCCCCTCAACCATGGCTATGAGATCATATTTATAGGGATTTAATGGATAGAGATGGTTGAGAAATTAGTGGGTGAGGTGGCATCTAAGATCCTAGGATGAGGGATCTCGAGCTCAACCAACCCACAACAGTAGGGATAAGGCAGTACATGAGGCTTATCATCTAAAATCCTTGAGAAACTTCTATTTTTCCCTTTTCACCCAGGGTACCATGCTTCTCCTTCTATTATAGAGCTGTTATGGTAATAACTGCCTATGGATGAAGGGTAACAGGAGGTGGCACCGCTTCTAGACAACCAATGAAAAGCGGTGCGAGTAGGGGTACTACTCCTGGATAAAAGGGCATGTGCACTGCTGGGAATTTGTATGACAGATTGATGAAAAACCATTTAGTTTCCACTCCAGAAGCTAGGATTTAGGGAAAGTAGGTATGTCAAATGTCTTATCACATGATGGTGACGGGATTTTGGTATAATAGTGGTTGGGCCCGACATTCAATCGTCTTGGTTGAACTACAACTTTGAATTCAAATTATTGGAATATTAATAGCTAGTGATAGATTCTCCCATGGTGTAAATGTTTATTGACAAGGTATGTTAATGCTTTATGATCTGTATAGAATATAAAGGGGTTATATAATAGGTAATGTCGATATTTTTGAATAGCAAATACCATACCTAATGCCCCCCTTTCTTTCATGGAGTAGTTGCATTCATCTTTGTTTAATTTTCTACCACTGTATGTGATTGGGTAATCCATTCCATCTTTACCAAATTGTGTCAAAATTACTCCTCTTGCTAAGCCTGAGGCATCAATGTGTACATGAAATTTGATAGGCCAGTTCAAAAATCGAAGAATGGGTGCTTCAACTAATTTTCTTTTTAATGTGTCGAAGGATGTGTCACACTCTTTTGTCCAGTTAAACTCTTGATCTTCCCTTAACAGTTATTCTAGAGGGTATCTCATATCAGAGTGGTGCCTAATGGATTTTCTAGAGTAGCATGTATGGCCTAAAAATACTCTGACCTATTTTGGGTTCATTGGTGGTTTTAAGTCAAGGATAATTTTCATCTTTGCAAGATCGAGTTTGATACCATCTTTGCATACAATATGTCCTAGAAGAATACCTATAGGGGTTAAGAAGATACATTTATTTATATTGAGAGATAACTGGATATGTCGGTAGCGTTCTAGCATAAGCCTTAACCATTTACAGTGATATTTCAGCATATAATATACCGTCCAGTCGTCAAAGTATACTTCCATTGTTTTGTAGATGTATTCTTGAAATTTTTTTACAACTATTCTTGAGAATACTGTAGGTGCATTTTTAAGACCAAATGGCATGGCTCTGTAGGAAAATGAACCAAATTCACATAGGAAGGTTGTATTTTTCTGATCTTCTTTGCCTATTGGCACCTGATTATAGCCTGAAAATCCATCCGTAAATGAGTAGCATTCATGTCATGCGACTTCGTTTAGGATTTCATCGGCGTATGGAGTCGGGAATGGGTCTATTAAGGTAACCTTGTTTAATTCACGAAAATTGACATAGATTCGTAATTTTATCAGGTTGTGATTTTTTAGTTGGATGACCATCGGGCTTTCCCATTCCAACTGGTCGATGAGGTAAATCATTCCAGCTGATATCATATTGTCGATCTCCTTTTTGACTATTTCTTTATATTTATGTGCTAACTTATACGTTCTTTTATTGACAGGTCAAGCATCAGGTTTGATGTCTATCTTCATCTTGCCCATTTCTGCTACTAGTCCTTTTAAGTCTTTGTATTCATGTAAAAATACATCTTGAAATTCTTTTAATGGGGCCAGTACTCAAGCATCAGCAGGTGTAGTTGTGGTTTTGATTTCTCCTTCAAAGGAGACTATTCATTTATCTTACAAACTTGATTTCAAGACTACTAACAATATAGTATAGAATGAGGATTTTCTATTAGGAGTAAAGGCTGCTAAGGAGGTGGGAATCATGTGCCTAAAAATACTTGGAGATGCAGATCTTATCATACAGTAGGTGAACAGTACTTTCCAAGCAAAGAATGCCAGGCTAAAGGCATATAGAGATGAGGTATGGAAACTGAGGGACTCTTTCATGTTTTTTTAGATTTCCTATATACCTAGAGCTATGAACCAGCTAGCTGACTCCCTGGCTATCTATGCTAGTATGTTTGTTCCTCCTATGCCCCCTCGATTGAACTATGAAATCCAAGTCAAGTACAGGCCATCCCTACCTGATAATGTTAAATTTTGGAAAGTATTTGAGAATGATGATGAACTTAGTAAATTTCTCCAAGTTGTTGATGAATTTTCTGGTATGCATATTGACCAAAAAAACCTAAATGTGGAGGAATCCTAGCGGCCTAAAATAAAAGAGAAGTTGGGTAAGCACCATATTGTCCAGTTGCCAAGAAATCATATACCTCGGGGCCTAGTACCTCTTAAAGAGCTCTTTCATCATAATGGTGTCCCCTTCAAACCCGTGAAAAAGGAGAAATACCCCGCTGTCCATGAGCACAATATAGGTAGCCAAGATCATCCAAAATTCATAAATTTTTCCTCTGAGTTGACTGCTGATCAGAAGTCAAAGATTTGCAGTCTTATGAAAGAGTTTTTAGATGTATTTCCTTGGGAATACAATGATTTGAAAACCTATGAGAGATATCATCCAACATAGGATTCCCCTGGAGAAGGACACCATCCCTTCCAAACAAAATCTAAGACCTATCAGCCCCCTCATACTACTCGTGATTGAGAATGAGATCAAAAATCTCCTTAATGCTAAAATCATAATCCCTCTGAGATATTCTAAATGGATTGCAAACTTAGTGATAGTGAGGAGTAAAAATGGGGATATCAGGTTATGCGTTGATTTTAGAAACCTAAACAAATGCTCTAAGAAAGACAACCGTCCCTTACCCAAGGTGGAGCATTTGTTGGAAAGAGTCTCAGGAGCTAGTGTCATGTCATTTCTAGATGGCTTCTTTGGCTACAATCAAGTTTCTGTACACCCTGATGATCAAGAGAAAACTACATTTACCACTCCTTGGGGTGCCTTCCTATATTCCAAGATGCCATTTGAGATAATGAATGCTGGGGCCACCTTTCAGAGGGCCATGGAAATAACCTTCATGGGGTTAAAGGACAAGTTTGTTCTCATATACCTTGATGACCTCACTATCTACTCAAACAGCTATGAAGAGCATTTGCATCACTTAAGGAGGGTTTTTTTGAAATGTAGGCAGTTTGGGATATCTCTGAACCCAAAAAAGTCTCAATTTTCTCTTAGAGAGGGAAAAATCCTAGGTCACATAGTTTCAGTAGAAGGTGTGAAGATTGATCCTGTTCAGGTTGAATCAATCCAGAAGTTGTCCATACCTAGGTCAAAAAAGGATATCCAGTCTTTCCTTGGTAAGATAAATTTTGTCAGGAGGTTTATCCCAAATGTTTCTGAGTTAGTGAAACATATAACCTCTATGTTGAGGAAGGAAGCTGAAATCAAATGGACATAACATGAAAGAAATTCTTTTGAAGTCATCAAGAAGGCTATCATGGAAGCTCCCACTCTAATTAGTCTAGACTATACGAAGGGCTTCTACATCTTCTCCTTTGCTTCCTATGACACAGTAGCAATAGTTCCGTTACAAAAATATGATGAAGGTCTTGATCACCCCATTGCTTTCTTCACAAAAAAATTGAGGGATGCTGAACTGAAGTATGACCCTATTGAAAAATAGGCTTATGCCCTCATCAAGTCATTGAAAGCTTTAGAATATACATTCTACACTCAAAGGTCATTGCCTATGTCCCTTTAGCTTCTGTGAAGGATTTCTTAACCCAGCCTGACATTGATGGAAAGAGAGCCAAATGGATTGCAAAGTTGATTGAGTTTGACATAGATTCAAATCCCACCAGGATGGTAAAAGGACAAGGCCTAGCTAAGCTCACGGATGAAGAAAATTATGATCTACTAGGCATGAATTGCATTGGCATAAGTTCAACAAACTTGCAGACAGAGGTGGCAACAGAGGAGAAGCATGAAAACTAGCAGGTGGTTGAGAACTTGTCTTCGTGTGAGTGGTACTCAGGTATTATTCATTTTTTGCAAAATTTAGAAGTCCCCCCTGAACTTAGCATGACTCAAGCATGGGATCTTAAGCTTAAGTTTGTTAAATTTTGCATAATTAAAAATTTGTTGTATTGGAAAGACCCTTCTGGTATTTTTCTAAGATGTTTAGATAAATAAGATTCAGTTCAAGTCATGCATCTGTTTCATTCAAGCACATGTGGAGTCCATCATTACTGTAAGAATACAACCCACAAGATTCTAAGGGGTGGGTACTATTGGCCTGTTCTTTTTTCTAATGTGTGTATCTTTGTGAAAGCTTGTGACAAATGCCAAAGATTCATAGGAAAGCAGCAGCTTAGATATTTTCCTCTTAGACCTATTGTAGTGAATGGCCCTTTCCAGTAGTGGGGTCTTGATTTCATAGGTGAGATTAATCCTTCATCAAGTAGTCAGCAAAAGTGGATCCTAGTAGTCACTAATTATTTCTCCAAGTGGATAGAGGCAGTCCCCACAAGGAATGCCACTCACTAAGTCATCATGAAGTTTCTATATGAAAACGTCTTTATCATGTTTGGCTTCCTAGAAAGGCTAGTGAATGATAATGCACCATATTTTAAAGCTGGTGCCTTGGTTAATATGTGTGAGTCAATGGGTATTCAATTGGTGTATTCTACTTCCTACTACCCTCAAGGAAATGGCCTTGCTAAGTCATCCAATAAGAGTCTCATTAGAATCATCAAAAAACTATTGGAAAAGAATCAGAAAAGCTAGGATTCTAAGCTAAAATTTGCTCTTTAGGCTAATAGAGTGACCAACAAAAAATCCATAGGGACTTATCCTTTTAAGTTGGTTTATGGTACTGATTCTATTTTCCCCATCCAGCTGGTCCTACAAGTAGAAAAGTTCTTTTAGAAGGAACATGATGAACCAAATGACATGGTAAGAAGAATGTTGGATTTGGTTGAGCTACAACAACTTAGAGAACAATTGGTGGAGAAGTCAAAAGCTCACCAAAAGAAAATAAAAAGTATTTTTTACAAGAAGGAAAAGGTGGACAATTTTCAGGTTGGAGACTAGGTTTTGAAATGGGATACTGTCAGGCAGGACAAGGGAAAGCATGGTAAATTTGATTCTGTATGGATAGGACCTTTTGTGATAACTCAAGTACAACAGAAAAACACTTTCAAACTGCAAATATTGGGAGGTGAAGAGGTGTTTGATGGCCTAGTCAATGGGTGATTTCTAAACCTCTATTTAATTTAAGGCTTCAGAGCCTTATCATTGTAAAATATCATTTTTGTTTTTGTTTTTGTAAAATAACTCCATGCCCAATGGAACACTAGAAGATAGGTTTAATTTTTATTTTTCAGGAAAGGCATTTTGTCTGGGGTTCTTGGGACCTCACAGGGAGGTTCCCATCCCCGAGTAGGAGCAAGATGTTATCTCCTAAATAAATTAGTTCAAAACCACAATCCCAAAGAATGTAGAATTCAGATCTTACCTAAAACCTAAGCACAAGAACATTGTCTGGAAGAAGAGCATTCCCACATCCTGGCTTGAGGAAAAATGGCAGCACTTATTGAAGGAAATTCTGGTCTACATCACTTGTGAGGGAAATTATAATAGGGTAATGATATACCATTTCAAGTTAATGAACCATTTTACTCGCAAGAACCCATTGAACTTGCCTTTTTACCTATACAAGAGCCTGACTAAAATGGCCCATTGTAGAAGGAGCAGGTCGACGAAGTCGACTTGAACGAAGACCAACTTAGTCGATCAGCTGACTAAGTCGATGGGCCGACTTAGTTGATCAACCGACTAAGTCAGTCGGCCAAATAACTAGAAATATTAGTCGGCTAACTAACAATCGTGTCGGTTCACCGAACCAACAGGTAGTTACTTTGTAACTATTTGTAACTTGTATATATTAGGCTGTTGAGCCAAGCAAGAACTCAATTCAGTTCTCTGCCTTGTATGAACTCATTACATTAATATAATATGTTTTCCTATCTATTCTTCTCTCTTGTCTCTTATTTGTATTTATGTTTTAGTATGTATTATTGGTAACCTTATGTGATCTGTGAGATTACAACATTGGTTCCATTGCCGGTAGTACATGTCTAAAATATAGGATCTCATATGATACCAGAGCAGGAGATCAAGGACTGGTGGGACCGTAAAGTTGCGAACTACATGCAAAATTATGCAAGATGAAACAGATTAACAGTCGCTGAAGCTAGAGCCAGATTTTTCACAGAGACACATGAAAAATTCGTCGAGTCTGTGCCACAACTGTTGAAGCAGCTTCTGGATGNGAACAGTAGTTGCTAGATAAAATGTTCCGAGGGGGATGAACAAATATGTCGGAGTGGTTTGAGAAAATTGCCGATGATTTCTATGAGGAGCAAGCAGTTGAAGACAGAACGTTGGTAGAAACTGTCAAAGAGAAATTCTACACAGATTTCACCGAACAATTCTTGTGCTCCCTGCCGACCTTGCTGTTGAAATTCTTGATAAAGAACGGAGCAGGCCACATCGTCGAACCTAGACCACCACTATGCGAACAGCCACCAAACACCAATTGGGCGGAAAATCAGAGGAAGTGGGAGAAATTTATTGCAGAAAGGGAGTGGGAATACTCCCTTAGCAAGTGATTCAAACTATCCGGGCTTTCTAAAAAGCGTCGGGTAGGCTATGGGGGGGTAGCTGGTCTTGTGTCGGAGGTAACGTATAGTGGATCCTAGTCAAAATCAGGAGGATAGACATCACCAGTGATGAAAAGTCGACCGTAGAAGACTTGAAGAAAATATTACTGTATGGAATTATGTCGGACATTCAGAAAAAAGAAAGGGATGAAAGACAACAGAGAAGGGAAGCAAGATGCGAAAGAGTCGATGGACCGCGCAGAGAACAAAACCCTAGGGAGACTGACCATTAAGAGAATCCGCCAGAGTCGGGTCATGACCAAGAGGAAGAGGGCATAGAACAAGAGGTGTCCCCTATGGAGGAAGAAGTATGGATAGAGCAGCCAGAAGCTCTCTAATTAATAGCTCCCGGTGAAGGAACAACGCTTTCCCCATTAAATCCACATACCAAAATACAGACTATTGTCGAAGAAGACCTCTGACTAAGAGCTGGTGACTATAGTATCTAGAGTCGACTAGGCGACGATACATACACTGGATGACATCTTGTCATACGCCGACCATTCGAAGGGAACTGGGTGATGATTCAAGCGGAACCCTCCCTCCGAAGTATCCACTTGCTCTTACTGACATAGGAAGGAGAACCCCCCTAGCCAAGTATAGCTTTTGAAGGAATTGAACACGCAGCCCTGTGCACACAAAGTTTCAATGGACCATCGACAGTAGAAATCCACAACAACCCACTGTACGTCAAAGATGAATCGACCACCGACGGAGGTACCAGTTCCGTCAACCAAAATTATGTAGGAGCGACTACATCAATAATCCCACCACTTTCACCACCACCCACGCCTCTGACCCCACCAACTTCTTAGAGCAGTGAAAGTGACTCAAACATGGGTCATAGAATAGCTCACATTCCTCTCTACGAGGGGGATGAAGACCCCAGACGACATTGGTTCATTTGTGAGTTGATTTGGGATGCAAACCAGGTGAAGGATGAAGACCGACAGATGGCTTAGTTCACAGGAGCCTTACAGAAAAGGGCCTTGACCTGGTACATGAGCTTTTCAGAAAGGCAACCCAGAGCAACAAAAGCTGATATTAAAGCACAGTTCTTATCCTTTTTCAAGACCCCAAACGCTAAGCACCTGGCTGCTAAAAAGCTCAAGACAACGCAGCAAAATCCATGGGAGACAATCCGTGACTATGACAAATGATAGAAGGACCTATTGAGACAATTAGATTATGTTATTGATGAGAAATTACTAATTCAATGGTTCCTTGCAGGATTATCACAAAAAGTCCGCCGACACATCAGTCTGGAAACGTTAAAGACATATGAAGATGCACTGACCAAATCTCTACAGGTGGAAATGGACGAAGACATGCCTGCCTATCTGACGGACCATATGATAGAAGAACAGCTAGATAATTTGCAGAAGTCCTTGAAAGAACTGTCCCTCAAAAATCAAGAAATATGGTGTACTAAATGTTCGATGGCCGGACACTCAAAAGATAATTGTCGACACGAATACAGCCGACAAGATGTCCGCTTTGTGCAAACTAAATTATTTTGTGACATTTTCCAGGAGGTCGGAGATCATTCTAGGAAAGAATGTCCATTTAACATGAAGAATGAAAAAGCTGCCTGGTGCGCCATCTGTGAGACAAAGAGTCACAATACGGTCGACTGTCAATTAAACCTGAAAAATAGACAGAACTATCAGGCGGTCTACCAGATGAATGCAGTGGCGCAAAGCAATGAGCAAAATAATACCAATGACTAGAATGGGAAATGCTATGAAGGATGACGATATGAGCACCGGTACGACAATCGACGACAAGGGTTTGGAGGAAGAGGTCGATTCGTCGGGAATCGCGACATACGTCCGCGTCGATCTACCCAGTGCTTCATCTACTATAAAGAAGGGCACAGATGTGTAGACTATCTGTACAAGGACAGAACTGACCTTAAATTCTGTACACATTGTGGAGTAGGCGATCACTCTCTGGAGGATTGTCCTACCATGTTAGAAAAAATCAATAATAAGAAAAATTTTAATGTCTTGTCTTATGTACAAAAGCTTGATGTATTAACTACTAAAAATTTGCATATTGTCACTCACCAAGGCACAAAAACAGGGCCTGATAACCCCCAAATTAGTAAAATTAAAAACACAAATGGTTATCTGGATCCTCTGAAGGAAAAACAAACCTATCAAGAAGCCACCCACATATTTCAAGACATTGCACAGCAAGAAGACATTATTACCAATCGACTTAGCACGACACATAAATTAACTCATCTCATCCAAACAGACAAATCCGTAGCCCAGTTCATTGATTTATTACATGAAATAAAAAGCACTAACTTTGGAAAACAAACTAAGAACATTTGCATCCTAAATCAAAAAGAAAAAAATGATGTCGACCCACTTGTCGACCTGGAAGTCGAAGGTTATCATGTCCGACAAGTGGTGCTCAATTTCGGGTCTGAGGTAAATATCATGACCCGGGATACATGGGAAAATATGGGCCGACCTCGACTCTATGAGTCAGGCATTTACCTAAAACTCACCGACCAAGGCCTCATTGAACCCATTGGGGTTTGGAAATATGTCGACACGACCATCAAAGGAATCTTGACTAAGGTTGATTTTGAAATCATTGACCCAAAAGAAGGATCTAGCTCCTTCCCAACGCTAGTTGGTCGACCTTGGGGATGAAAGATGAAAGCATCCATATCCTTAGACAAAGAACTAATTAAGTTAAAAGGAAATGGTCAAAAAGTCATTGTACCCATTAATCCTTCCCAAGGAGCACCTTGGACCGAACCGATTGATGAGGAATTCGATGTCAGACAGCTTTACCAAATCCATAACAATACGGACTATACCGAGCCAAAAATCTATGGGGAGCTTCACTTAGGTAACCAAGACTCAATTGGATATAATTCAGATGCTGAATTATATGACTGGGAAATGGAAAATTATGAAACACAAGCAAGAGGATGCTGGACTATACAAAAAGTACAGAAAAAACCCACCCGACAGTGCTTCATTGTATCAATTATCCCCAAAGTCTTTGAGAACAAAATCAGGAAGCGACCTACATTACAGCCAACCAAATTACATAATACCCAACTATCCAGGTATAAGGAAATAGAATCCCCCACTACGCATCTTGAACAAGTCTCTAAAAATATTGGAGAACATGGCAGACTTCAAAGCTTAGTGGAAACATTTACAGGTCAAGCAGCTAGATGGTGGAACACCCATTAGACAAAATTGCAGACCTAGACAACTGCTTCAACTTTCTTTGTCAAACGATTTGGTGGGAAAAAGTTAACCCAAGAAGCTCAAATGCCTATCTTTGTCCAAGGCCAAGACCTAGAAGAACACATCAAGCTTTGTGAAAAGGAGTGGAGACGGCTTGGATACAAAGATGAGCGAGCCTGGCCACATTTGTTCCCTTCAACCCTAGCCGACTTGCCTAATAAATGGTATAAGATGGAGGAAGCTAGAGGAGAAACCTTCTTTTGGCATGAACTTAAAGAAAATTTTATTAAGGACTTCCAGTTCATACCTCAAAATGAAAAATTGGCTGGGACAGCACACCAAATCAAACAGTTTCTTCAATCGACAAAAAAACAACCCGTCTAATACCATCGACAAATCAAGGACTGTAACAAGATACAAGATGAATCAAAATCACAGTCGACATGTTTACACTTAGAAAATGAACACACAGAAGGTAAGATCTTTAGATGGAAGACCAACCACCTTGAAACAACCAAACCGATCTACTCAATCCTGAAAGTCGAGACCACCGACAAACCAGACCTAGACAGAATGACTGCAGCCGACTTTCCGGCTACATTCTCATAGTTCAAAGAAGGAAGTCGGCCGGTCAATGAAGCTAAAGCACCAGAGTGGCTGGATGCCAAAGTGAAAACTAAGGAGGTCGACATTTCAAACGACGACTGTCCAAAAATAGCTAAGATTGGTGACTACTGGAACGAACACCAAACCACCAAAATCATAAACTTACTTAGAGAATTCCAAGATGTCTTTGCAAGGGACTACAAAGACTTAAAAGGGTTAGTACAAGAAATGGGAGAAATGAAAATAGATACTAAACCTGATGTTTGACCTGTCAAGAAACGACCTTACAAACTAGCTCATAAGTATAAGGAGATAGTTAAGAAGGAAATAGACAACATGTTAGAAGCAGGGATCATTTACCCTATCGACCAGTCGGAATGGGAAAGTCCCATGGTCGTACATCCCAAGAAACATGACCCGACCAGGTTAAGAATTTGTGTCGACTTTAGGGAGCTCAACAAAGTCACACTCATAGATCCATTCCCCACCCCCTATGCTGATGAAATCCTGAATGAAGTTGCAGGCCATGAATGTTATTCATTTACAGATGGATTTTCAGGATATAATCAAGTACCCATAGCAAAAGAGGATCAAAAGAAAACAACATTTGTATGTGAATTTGGGTATTTTGCCTACAGAGTTATGCCTTTTGGGTTGAAGAATGCACCTGCAGTATTCTCTCGAATTGTTGTCAAAACATTCCAAGAGTATATCTATAAGACCATGGCAGTATACTTCGATGATTGGACTATGGATTCCACCCTAAAAGATCACTGCACATGGCTCCGACTTATGCTGGAGAGATGTCAACAGATACAACTCTCCCTAAACATTAAGAAATGTACTTTTATGACTCCCATAGGCATACTCTTAGGGCATATTGTCTGCAAAGACGGTATAAAGGTCGACTTTGCCAAAATAAAAATCATCCTCGACCTAAAACCCCCAATAAACCCTAAACAGGTCTGGGTGTTATTGGGCCATACAGGATACTATAGGAAATTCATCAGACACTATTCAGATATTACTTACCCTCTGGAAGAACTTCTAAAACAAGATCAGGAGTTTACATGGACAGATGAATGCCAAATATCCTTCGACAAATTGAAAAGAAAACTGGTCGAAGCTCCCATACTTAAATTTCCAAACTGGTCGACCAAATTTCATGTGCATATTGATGCATCAGGCATCGCAATTGGAGCCATCCTTACTCAACCAGGGGATGATGGGATGGATTACCCTATATTATATAGCAGTTGAAAATTAAATAAAGCTTAAAGGAACTACTTGACCACTGAACGAGAAGCTCTAGGTATGGTCTTTTCCCTCCAGAAGTATTGACATTACCTATTGACCAACCCTTTCATATTTTATACTGACCATCAAGCTTTGAAGTACCTTGTTAATAAACCCCTTCATCATGGAAGAATTTGTCGATGGTTACTTCTTTTTCAAGAATTTGAGTTTGAAGTGGTGGTCCGACCAGGAAAGCTAAATGTCGGACCTGACCACCTATCACGTATAGACACAGGGGAGGAACCGACCGGAATTGACGACAACTTGACAGATTCACATCTATTTCGCATAGAAGCAGTACTCGAAGAACTAGAATAAATAGCTCAGTTCTTAGAGACAGGTCAGGCACCCGAAGGTTTGAACACCAAGAAGATAGAAATCTTAGCTATGAAGGCTGCACCCTACAGCCTCATCAATGGATTTTTGTACAAAATGGGGTTAGACGACATTCTCAGACGTTGTGTACTCAACCATGAGAGAGAACAAATCATGCATGAAGCACACTATGGACCTGCAGGAGGACATTTTCAAGCGGATACAACTGCAAGAAAAATCCAACAGTCGGGCTTATGGTGGCCG
The DNA here is from genome assembly GCA_001517045.1 of Pseudotsuga menziesii. Taxonomy (NCBI): domain Eukaryota; kingdom Viridiplantae; phylum Streptophyta; class Pinopsida; order Pinales; family Pinaceae; genus Pseudotsuga; species Pseudotsuga menziesii. The sequence goes on from LPNX010783999.1 coordinate 443,723, forward strand.
ACAATCCACAACGATTGCAAAAACTTTGTTAGTCGATGCGATAGATGTCAACGACTTGGTCGACCTCTGCTGAGCATAGAAATGCCCTTGATATCTGTAAACCCTAGTCTCACATTCAAACTTTGGGCTATAGACTTCATAGGACCTTTTCCTATCCCAACCAAACGATCAGGTGCAAGATATATTATCACAGCAGTGGAATATGTCACCAAATGGGCAGAAGCTGAACCCGTCGATACATGTTCAAGTGAGGTAGCTGCTAAGTTTATCTATGAAAACATTATCACTAGATTTGTATGCCCACTCACATTGATTAGCGACCAAGGATCACACTTTATCAACAACACCATCAAAAATTTGACCGACCAGTTTCACATCGACCACCGACGAAGCACTGCATATCATCCTCAGTCGAATGACGCAATTGAAGCTTTTAACAAAACACTAACAAAAGGGTTAACCAAAATATGCAGTACCGACAAAGATGAATGGGATGAGAAAATCCCTGCGGTTCTCTAGGCATATAGGATAGCATATAAGCGGTTGACCGATCAAACCCCCTTTCGACTAGTCTACGGGAAGGAAGCAGTCGTCCCCCTACATTTCCGATAGCAGACACCTATTATTGCACAGATACTACATGTCGATGTTGAACAGGAAAGAATGGACCGACTATTTCAACTCAGTAAGCTAGAAGAACATAGAATCATGGCTATCCAGCATCAGGAAATTCACAAACAACAATAGAAATCCTGGCACGACCGTAACATCAAAAACAAAAACCTCTCGGTCGGTGACCTTGCTTTAATTTATAATAGTCGAGTCAAAGGAAAACCCAAGAAATTACACACAGAATGGATGGGACCTTACGTTTTCGAAGAAATACATCCCAACGATTCAGTCTGACTGAAGACGTTACAGGACCTAGTATTCCGGAAGCTCGTTAATGGAGCCCAACTCAAACGTTACAGAAACTAAACAAAAAAAAAATCAAATAATGACCTTAACCGTCAATCAAAACCCATAAAATTATAGAAAAATTCCAAAACAAAATAATACATTCGACACAACAAGCCATGACAACAACTCACTACTTCGACAACCGACATCACCACCATCGACCATCTTCATCGACCGGTCAGGCCAACCATTTTCACCAACGACACCGACCATCAACTTCGAAAATCCCATCACGCATTGATGGCCTCAAGCGCCAAAACAGATCCTCCATTAAATCGCACTCAAGTATTGCAGTTGGACTGTCAATTCCACCATTAATACACCCATTTTGACACTCAACCACACCCCCACCTATAAATAATGGACAGTCGAAGGTTCATTCACCACACCAATTATCCTCAGAGCACCTGCAATCTCAGTCGACCAAAGACCAATAACTCTGTCAAAACCCTGACCAGTCTGACGCAATGGTCCCCAAACTAACCAAAGCCACGACCAAGGAAAAGGAGCTGCAAGTGGAGGACACCCCCTTGCTCAACCGCTTAAAGAACATCAAAAACACAAAGGTATAGGAGGGCCCATTCCAGAAACTATGGACAGAGATCCAAGAGTGGGCCCATGTCGACAATAGAATGACCCAGGCCGCTGAGAAAATTCAGAAGAGAACCATCTTCAACTACCCTAACACACCACTGATGGAAAGCTTCGGTGGGACGAAAGAAGCAGCTGTTAAATTCATTATCAGTCGTTACCATAATGGCTTATTCTACTTCGACCAGCCAATTGATATCACCGGGGATGTTATCTCCAAGCTTACAGGTCTATCCAACCAAGGCAGCCATGTACCTATTGGGATCAAAGACGGGTTAGTCCAAGAACTTACGGGCTCATCGTCGGGCAAGAATTCCAAAGGATTGATGATCGGATAGATTGTGACAAGGATGCCACAAATCATGGATAAAATCATAGCAATCACCCTTACATTGGTAGGTCGGGGTAGCGACCTTAAAATGGAGATGCTGGAAGCTGTCGACACAATCGGGACCGATGGTCGGATCTACTGATGGGGATATTATGTTGCCGACATGATCAAAACCATATGCGAAAGATGTCAAGAGACAGGAGGTATGATCAAGTTCCCCTCTCTCATTCTCTAGATTGTTATGTACCATATTTTTCTGGAAGGTAGTCCAGCCTTCCGGGAGCCGACCAAGTTCCAAATGCACCGCTTTAAACCCTTTTCACAAAAAGGAACCCTGCATGAGCTGGCACAGGGGAAAGTCTTCTTGGAAAACTGGTTCCAACAGTTGAAGGTTCGCACGACAAGGTGGAGGGTGCCCCAGAACATCCGACAAAACCTCCCTGTTGAGTCTCATATACAGTTAGAACTTGATCATACATCAGTATGGTACATGCGAGGTCAGGACCCCAAAGCACAGGACCTCGACTACTATCCAATGGTTGACTAGATTTTTTGAGAGTTGACCCGACAAGCGTAGACAAAGATACCAATTCTAGAGGCTTCCAAACAGGTCAATTTCTCCATCATAGAGCCACTCACCGACTAGGAAAAAGAAGAAGACTACGAGCTCAACTTATACATTAGCACATTTGTGTCGGAGGATACCCCAGTCGTGCCCACTAGTCGGGTACACCTCACTATCAAACCTCCGACTGCAAAGGTAGTCGACCCCCAGCCGATAGGACAACAACAACCAATAGTACAACCACAGCAACAGACAACTCCTTCGGCTACAGCAACCGTCAACCCCACTCAGGTACCGATAGGTGAAGCCGAAGGCGACGACCTGGAATATGCTTTATCCAGAGGCATCATTAAGAAGCTAGGTAAGGAGATAGTTGTCACCAGGAAAAAAATCAAGGCCCAAAAACTACAACAAGGTAGGGGTAAGCGCAAGCTTATTATGGCTGACTCATCCGACGATGAGGAGGAACTAGCAGCCGTGGCCATCGACATTAGCGAGGATGCCCGTGCAAATAAAGTATCAGTTGAAATTCAGTTTCAACGGTATCTGGATGCAGGAGATCCAGAGGGTCAGCCAAAGAAAGCAAAAACGGCACCGACACCTGAAAATGTGGTCGACCTTGTGTCGACCCCTCCCCCCCCATCCCCGACAACCATAGTCGAGGAGAAAGCACCAGTACAATAGGCAGACAGTCCCCCTGAGGAATATCAACGCGCCATCCCGGAGGCACTCAAAGCCAGGGTCACCCAGGACGCTGAGCTTAAAGCTTTCTTCGTGACACTTCTTGCACTGTTTAAGTCGGCCCAGAAAATACAAACACAAGCTCCTCTCTATGCAAGAAAAAATCCATATGCAACTGTTACGATGACATTCACCTGCGACCAACAAGGTGACGTAATAGGAACATCAAAGTCTGTCACAGATCCAATCAACACCGATGACCAGGACGACCTACCCACTACACCTTCAGAAGCAGGTATCTCCTCTGACCAAATTTCACAACACACTCCAGCAAACCCTTCGACCCCTGTCCATACCCCTACTCCATCCCCAACACCACCATCATCACAACCTCCTTCACCACCACCACCACCGTCAAAATCCCCACCACCAAAATTACAGCCAAACTCGTCACAGCCACCGTTATCTTCATAACCAGAAGTGGTCATAGCACCTCCTCAAACAGAAACACCCCTGAAATTCATACCACATCCTCAAAAAGAAACACCCCCTACTTCTATACCACCTAACCAACCAGAAAAACCCTCGACCTCCATTCCACCAACCACGGACCCAACCTCAACTGCTGCAGATACCCAAGAGCAACAGACAGACAAACAACAGAAAAAGAAAGAGCAGCATAGAACATCTGGTCTCTGTATTAGCCTAAGGGATGCAAGTTCCTTGGACGACACAGAGGTCGGCCAACTCCTTAAAACCGTGGCCAAAGAGTCAAAGAAAAGGACAAATCAGAAAAATAAAGAGCTTGTAGCCAAAATGCAGAAGAAGTCAAGTTTCTCGGTGGATGCAGAGCTCTAGCACAGACCGTGATACCAGGCCCTATCGAAGTCAACACAGATCAACCACTTCAAAGAGCATTTTAGCTCTTCGAGATGATGGTATCGACCGTCCAGACCCGGATGCAAGAGACTAAGGAAGAACAAAAGGAGGAGACTGTTCGACTGCTCCTGGCTCAACACACTGCATTCTCAAAGGCATACAAGGTTCTACAGGATCATATGGAAGAATTAGTTGTCACTGAGGAAGTATTATGAGACTGGCCTAATCACTATGGGCAGGTCTATCAGCATACAAGGCAGGCGCGACAGGGCATTCAGGCTTTGGAGGGCCGAAAGTCGACAGAGGCAGAACTGAGGCAGACCATTGAAGAACAAATTGTGATGGAGACCAACAAACTGCAGAATCTAGAACAAGAGGCACATTAGTGGGTTCAACAGGCCCTTCCCAACTTAGAGAAAGTCGACATCATCTGTCCACAGATGAAATGACTCATCAATGCTGTAGAAGAGAAAAACCAATTGTTGGGTCCCAACATGGAGAATATAGCAGAAATACCCAATGTCTGAAAAGATGTCGATCCTTTCAAGTCTCACTACCCTAACAATCGATATCCAGAAGGAATTGCAGAGTTGGACCAACTTTCAGCATCATCTTTCCATCACAGCTCTAGCTATCGTCAAAGTCTACGTCCAGAGGCGACCGACCATCTGTCTGCACAGTCCACAGCAAGAGCAAGTTTGAATGGTTCGACAAGAGTTCATTTTATTTTTTTTGTACCTCCCTGTTTCTTCGAGACGAAGAAACATTTTGTTTGTGGGGGAGATGTATAAGGAGCAAGTCGACGAAGTCGACTTGAACAAAGACTGACTTAGTCGATCAGCCGACTAAGTCGATGGGCCGACTTAGTCAATAAGCCGACTAAGTCGGTCGGCCGACTAACTAGAAAGATTAGTCGGCTAACTAACAGTCGTGTCGGTTCACCAAACCGATAGGTAGTTACTTTGTAACTATTTGTAACTTGTATATATTAGGCTGTTGAGCCAAGCAAGAACTCAGTTCAGTTCTCTGCCTTGTATGAACTCATTACATTAATATAATTTGTTTTCCTATCTGTTCTTGTCTCTTGTATCTTATTTATATTTATGTTTTAGTATGTATTATTGGTAACCTTATGTGATCTGTGAGATTACAACACCCATCAAGTTAAATCCCATCCCACCAAGATTATAGGAAGGCTATCACATCATGGTTTGATCAAGTTCATCATCCTTGAACTACTACAAAGAAGGAACGTGGCCTGGACATACTTCATGTTTTGGAATGAGTTTGAGACATAATTGTAGCTAGAAGACAAATGAATGTCTTCTTCAAAAAATTCCTCTAGTCCTAGAAGTGGTAAGAGGAAGAGGAGGGCCATTTCTCCAATTGCAGTGCATCAGGCCTCTCCAGCTGCTAAGACCAAGAAGGAAAAGAGGAACCTGGATTTCACTGAAAAGGCATAGAAGGTTCCAGCACTAGGAAAACATATCCTCAACCTACCTTACTCTGATTCCAAGGATGAAGAGGAACATGAAACCAACCTAGCATATTAGTTTCAAATAGGGCAGGAGGAGTTTCCATCACCTACACAAAAGGAGGACCAGGGTGAACCAGTAGCAGAGGCTTCATCCAGCAAATCTAGATCCCAAAAAATCAATAAACTACTGAGGCAGGTGTATGAGGTAGAAATCTTGGAGAGGGAAATCAAAAGAACCAATGAGAGGTTAACCAAGAGGAGTGCTAAATTATATGACTCTCTGCAGGAGATAAAAAGGAAGCATACCAAGCTGGAGGAGAGTAATCCCAGGTTAAGGAAAGACAAAATTAGGCTGTCCAAATTGCAAAAATGGAATTCCATCTCTCAGTCTCAAGCTCACCAGAAGTTGGAAACCCTAGGAAAAGTAGCAATGAGCCTTTTTGGCCCATAGGTAGCCTATGATGCTGCTGCCATCCCAAACCTTAGGCAGGCTGCAGAGACACCTAAGGATCAACACTGAAGCCTTAAAACATTAGGGTAAAGTGTGATTACAATTTTGATTGAAATTTTAAAACAGATTTTTCGGTGGCTTAGGAGAACACCGTAGTTGTTCATTAGCCACCGAAAACAGAGCTTTCAGCAGCTTACAGGCCTAGAATTTTCTTTCTTAGCCACCGAAAGTGCCAATAGTGCAGAAAGGCATAGTTTCGCATAGAACCAACTTTGTTTTATTCAAACACCTCATGGATGATTTCTAAGGTTGGAAATTAATTAAAGGCACTTATATTTTGGCTATGTTTCAGTTTTGAATTTGCCGAAAAGTTAAATTAGGTCACACATCCTACCTACTCTGACAAAGCATGACTTGTATGCCAAAGGGCAAGTACGAGTTCTACTTCAGTGTCCACTACAACTATTAAAGAGTTCAAGGAGTAGGAAGGTTTTGGAGTTAGGTAGATTGGAAATCAAGATAGGAGTTTGACCTATTTTTAGCAAACAGTTATGATTATCTATTTTTAGTAAATTTGATCCAATTTTTCTGGATTTGAAATAAATTTTGTAAAGGCTATAAAACCTGTGACTAATGTAGAAGGAATGGTTCAACTTCAGAGACTTTTTAGAAACTTATTGTATTCAAGATCCTCATGTGCTTTGTCACTTAATGCAAGTTATTTTGCCACTACATGTTCAACTTTCATATTCTTTATGTTATATAGTTGTGCTTGGATGTTTCATTCATGTTTATTCTATTTACTTAATTCAAGATAGCTGTCATCCTATCTTTGTGTGGGTTATTGGAATTACAAGTATCTTTTCCTCGTTATGATCGATCATTCATATGTGAGTTCCTTATGTGTGAATTTTCCAGCATAGTGAGTTCTTCATATATTCACCTTTATTACAAACCCTCTGAACATTGATAGTTAGAATCCTTGTCTATTTGATTGAGTATTATGCTTTTCTTGAGTGAGTGAGTTCTTATTGGTCATATGACTTGATCCATTGAGTTAACCATTTAAAAATATTGAATTTACCATGAATCTTTGAGCTGCAACCTAGACGAGTTTCCTGGAGAGCTAACACTACCCCTCCTTTTTTTACTGGTCCAGACCTTTGAAGGGGGATTAGTGTAGATACCTTATGTAGGAATCTTCAAAATTTAGCATAGGTGCTAATAGTCTCTATCAGATATTATCTTCTTAGGAATCCCATGAAGATGTACCATTTCATTTATGATTACCCTTTCCACATCGACAACATCATAATGTATTTGATCGTAATGAAATGTGTACTTTTGGTTAGCTTATAAACCACTACCAAGATGGAATTATGTCTCAAATATGTAAGAGGAAATACTATCACGAATTCCATGGAAATGACATCCCACTTTGACATAGAAATATCATGAGGATGCAAGAGACCAAATGGGTAATGATGGCCAAATTTAACTTGTTGGAATTCAAGGAACTTGGGAACAAATTCACTACATCGTTATTCATACCTTACCAAAATAAGAGCTTATTCATGTCTGCATATATATTCTTCCCCCTTGGATGTGCACAATAAGGTTCTCAATGGGATTTTTCGAGGATAGTTTCCCTTATATCCCCTCCATCAAGAATATACATCCTCCCTTGATATCGTAACAATCCATAATTAGAGGAAATTTGAGGTATAAAATGGACCTCCTAAGGAAAATAATAAAATATTAGTTAAAATAATAAAATAATAGTTATTAATTTTGGAGGAAGAATGAAAAAAACTACTTTTTTGTTCGTATTTTCGACATATCTCCCTGTGTGTTTACTCAAATTCTGAGTGAGAGAGCTTGTTGGATGCATAATTTAATTCTGCATCCAACGAGTACCCACACCGCATAGTTTTGACAGACCCCTCTACCCCAAAAATAAGAAATACCTGAAAAAACATGATGATGATTATGACAAATATGTCAATTCAACCATTATGGTTGACTCATTTTATTGAAATTCTATTGGTTCCTGAATTCCAACTCACAAAATTTATTGTTGGCGCGTTTTCTTATAAGGCCCATTTTAGACCCCAAATTTTCTCTAATGCTTCTTCCAGATGGTACCCTTCATACCTAGACTACGGTTTATTCCCACTTTGAATTGTTGATGTTACCTTCAAATACCAGCTATACCCTAAAATTTTCCCCAATACTCTCTCCTTTAAATCAACTTTGAAGGGAACTAAGAAGAAGAGACCCAGTATTCTTCTAAGGGAATCTGCTACTACATTCTCCTTCCCCTTGATGTATGAAATAACTAAATCATACTCACTCATAAATTCACTCCATCGTATCTTCCTTGAATTCAAATAACTCTATGTAAAATAATATTGTAAGCTCTGATGGTTTGTTTGAAGTGTGAAGCTACTCCAAACAAGATAGTTCCTCGATAATTTCAGTGCTAACATTACTGCTGCGAAATCTAAGTCATGTGTGGCATACTGCTTGTTAACCCAAAAATCCCCCACTTAGCTCTCAATGGCCTACACCACCCAAGGAAACCATCTCACAACTCTCATATCACTCCATTAGACCTTCCATTAGACCCCACACCTCCAAAATAGCCCGAGGATGAAGAAAAAGGGCTAAAAACCCCAAAAAGGAGCCCAAAATAGCCCCATAGGAGCTAAAGCCCTAAAAAAGGGGATAAAACCCTATAAGGGGCTAAAGTTAGGGTTAAAGGGGCTAAAATCCCAAAAACGGGGGCTAAATCCCTGACCAAGGGATTAAAACCCTAAAACCCATTGGAAAAGATATAAAAGGAGGGTGGGGGGTCACTCTCAAAACACTTGTCCCATTGCCTATTGTTATGCTACCCGTGGATGCTTTGAGACCTTTTCCTCTCAAACCACCCACACTCCCTCTCCTCCATCTCCATTTCCATTTGAGCCATTGCTTCCCAACCAAGAGAGAGGCTTCCACAAGCTAGGGAATGGTGGCCCATTCCCACTAGAGAAGGTATACTTGTGATTTCATGTTTTTCTTGTTAGTTATTAAGTTTGCTTTCATTTCTAACCATTGTTTTTATTTGCAAGTTTTGCTTAACATTGTTTGTAGGTTTTTCCATTTTAGTTTAGGTTTATTTTGCAGGTTTTGAAGGTGAAACACTAACTTGTGTTTGTAGAGGGGTTCATCAACATTGCTTCTATTTCTTTCTGTCATTAGCTTGGCCTTAGTGTTAGTTTACTATCATGTCATTTACATTTTCGTTTCGTTTTTCAGAATTTACCACTAGCAAGAACCTACCCTTCTTCCCTATAGGCAGAAGGGAGCCATTCCTTCCCTTGTAATAGGGAGAAATCCTTGCTACAGAATTGGTGACCATACCAGGTCGATCCCACAGGATCCCTGGGTCAAAATTTGAATTTTTCAAGTTTTTCCAATTTTACCCTAGTTTTCAAAAATTTCTTGTTAAATCTATCTTAGATTCAATTGATTTATTGTTTTAGGTACTGCTGAAGCCTTTGCTAGGAAAAACTGAGTTGGATTGACCACAGTACCAGTTACTGTCGGTCAGATCTGACTCTGTCTCACCAAAAAACCCCAATCCGAAGCAGGGTGCTCTTATCAGGGAAAAAGGTGAGACTAGGGCACACTTAATGGGAAAACAAGTGTGCCCATGGTGCACTTAATCCCCTGATAAGTGTGAATTCACCCCAGAAACTCAGGTTGTAGCTGTTTCTACATTTTGTGCGACCCCCTCATTCATTTCGGAAAAACTATCGCGGTCCCCTCACCAGATTTGGTTAGAAATGTGCAGCCTGACAAACAAAACTTTAATTTGAATTTAATAGACTGTAAATTTCAGTTTCAGAGGACTGTTAGTGCGGCCCAGCCACCTCTGTCCACCACTACAAGTTAATTTCATTTCCTGTTTTCATTTTCTACATTTTATTTCATGAACAATTTGTAAAGGTCAAGTAAATCATTATGGCTTAATAAAATGAACCTAGTCTAACTAAAATCAGCTTAAAATCAAATGATCTTGCTTCCCCTTCCTCCTCTACCTAGTCATCACCCTCCGGGGTATTCTCGGATATGACGAAGGGAAAGCTCGTATAGATCTAGGTACTTCATGATATTGTTCCAAAACCATTAAAACTGGGTGACCTGGAAGGTAGAGGGGGTAGAGAAGGAGGGATTATCACAGCGCTAAGTGTCCTCCCTGTTGACCAACCTAGCATATGGGAGGTGGCCTGAGGATCTACGGATGGGATTAGTCCAATTGTGTTGAGAGCCTAGCACCTTCCCTTGGTTGAAGAGGAATATCACAGTGAGGTAGACATCTAGTTAGGCCAGCAAACATTCAAGGTTAATCATTGTACTTGTTCACAATTCCTGTTTATTTATGCTTGCATACACAACCACAATGACATGAAATCTACCATGATGAATTCATAAACCATATTGCAGCAACCAAATACTAGAAAAAACAAGCAAACAAATACACCATACCAACTAATTAACCCAACTCAGTTCATGACACTGAGTAAGCCTTAAAATTTACTAATTTACACTAAGTTCAAACAAATATACAGTCTTTGAGGACATAAGTCCCTGATTGCTTCAACTATGGGAAGTACCTGGTCTTGTCCCAGAAACTCATTGTGAGGAGTACCATAGGAACCCCAAAGTAGCTGGTCACTGAGAGGAATTGCCAAGTGAAATGGGCAACGACCCCTTCCGATTGAGTAGAAGCACCTGTGAGGAACAAGCCAAGCGCTATCTTTCGGCAGTCTTGGTGGCCGAGTGACCACCTACATCCAATAGGAAGCCACTAAAATCGGGGTCCAAATTTCATTACCACCAGTTTCACACATAAAATCAAGCACAATTGATCCTCCATGCTCTTCCTCACGCCTAAGAGGAAAACCACCACCATTCAGAACACTCGATCAGCACCGTCAAATCTGTTCTCAGCAATCTCCCACACCATCATAGGGACACACAACCTTTGATTCTGATTCAAACCCATATCAGTCTGAACCAGACCTCCACACCACACCATCTATCCCCATGTCTAATACAAATCTGAATCCATTTTCTGGCCTAACCTTAGCAAGTGGACCCATGTCCACATCACAACCGGTTACCCACAACCTGGAAAGTGGCCCATTCATAGTCATGCAGACTGTCATTAGCTAGCTGCCACCATCTATAGTGACCAGCCAACCTGGCCCACTTACAACACACGGAGGCAATGGCCCTTCTATACAAACTGTCCCTCCTGCCACAAAAGGGGGTGGTGGACCATGCACCTACATTGTCCCTACTATCATACATGGGGGCAATATCCTCGCCACTCATACCATCCCACCCACAACACTTGGGGGCATTGGCCCATCCGCAATGGTGCCACCACAAGAACCCCCATCCATGCAGATGCACTATGCACCTGCAAACCCCACCACCATCACAGCCCCATCCCACATCAACTTGGGGTCAAACCTATCCTTCATGGATCATTTGAACTTGCCTGATTTGGCCAGATTAACAAATGACCCCATCCGCCACCAAGATTTTTAGCCACCTATGCCAACTAAGCTGTCGTCATACATCCCCAAGTTTGAAGGAAAAGCTGGGGAATATCCCCAAAACCACATAATGACATTCCATCTATGGTGCTCATCCAATAGCATCGTAGATGACTCCATCAGGTTGAAGCTATTCCAACGCACCCTTATAGGTGCTGTGGCCAAATGGTACATTGAGCTACCACAAGACAAGTACCCCGACTTCAACTCCTTAGCCTTCATGTTCCTACAGTCTTTCCAACTTCCTGTCAGATATGACGAGGGGGTGGAGATCCTACTATCTTTCCATCAAAGCACTCCCACTCACATAACTGACCATATCCACAAGTGGCGGCAATGATGTAGCTTATGCAAAATCCAACTAGACGATAGGATATTCTTGGATTGGTTCCTTAAGACTTTGCTCCCACCCATCTCAAAGGATGTTGCATTTGAATGTCCCCAATCTAAAGAAGAGGCCATACTGAAGGCCCAACAATTTGACCTCATCTATGCCTAGTCTAGATACCTATATACCGTCATAACATACGCTCCCCATCCAAGTACCTCCTACCGTGATGCACTGGGAGCATCCCACACTGTGGATGGCATCATAGGGTCGGTCTCCCAACAACCACAGCCTCAACTGACACCACCTATCATTACACCACAACCAAGCAACACTGCTAGTGATGCTTACCAGAACCAAGCCCCAGACTATGCTAGAATGATTTCCCAGTCCGGTGAAACAATTTCTTATGCACAACTTGCACCACTGCAGTGGGCTCAGGCCATGGCTTGGCCAACACAGTAGTATGTGGGGAAAATTCCCACATTTGTGGCACCACCACCCCCACAAATCTACTATGCACCACCAGTACAACCTGCACAAGCCCCCACCCCCGCTCCACCTGCTCTTTTGGGACAAGTGTTCGCACAAAAAAACCGTCCCAACCATCCTACCCCCAACAATCAACAAGGGAAATCTAGAAACAATTGTCCCCGCAACCAGGGAAATAACCAACCGTAGGGAGGTGGTCAACAACCAAACCCTCCCAACAATGTTGCAACAAACCGGCTAGCCCAAAACACCCCATGACAAAATGCACCAAGACACAATGCCCCATTGTGCACAAACTAACCATTTACACTCTGTGATGTCTATGGGCATTACACTTTTGAGTGTCCCCTTATGGGTCACGCTAAGCAGGCCATTAAAAATGAGGCCCAACAGGCCACCAATGCTGCCAATCAAGCCCAACCCAACTAGGAACCATAAGGACCTCCCCCATGGTGCTTCAAAACCCACTACCAGTCCACGGATTGGTGGCAACCACACCCCATCCCCAACCCAACCCCAATGCTCCAGGGGCACCTCCCATAGCTGAAACAAGTGTACATCACCTGCTAGCCATGATGACTGAGGAGGTCAACTTGCAAACCAGACGGAATCAATACGGTACCACCACCAAACCTGCTAAATCATCAGCAGCATCCACATCTAAGACAACCAACCTACCTCTTTAGTTACCCTCGTTCCCATGACCCCCCATATGTAGAGTTTCCAATAATTCCACAGCTAGAGCTATAGTCAGCTATAGCATTGTGGATGATTTGGCCCAAACACCAACCACCATGTCTGCTCTTGAGGTACTTAAAATGTTCCCAACGTAGCGAAAAGCCTTACTAGCCACCCTAGGGGCAGTAGACCCCTATGACTCCAAGTTTATCACATTTGACATGGATAATGAGGAACCACACATGCCCTCCACTATCACCTTTCAAATCCTGGTGTCCATCCAGAATTTGGTTGTGCACCGATGCATAGTGGATGAGGGGGCATCCATGTGCATCAAATCTACCTTGGTATGGCAAAAGCTTGGATCACCAATTTTTCAACCATCCTCCATGACTATGAAGGCTTATGATGGACATCCCACTAAATCCCAAGTAATCCTCCCTCATGTCCCCATCACATTAGCTGGGAAGATAGTCCTGATTGACATCAAAGTCGTCAATGCTCAACTAGACTACAACCTCCTCCTCGGGAGGAGTTACATGTATGCCATGCGAGCTATCGCTTCAACTGTCTTCCATCTCATGATGTTCCCCCACGAAGGGAATATTTTGATGGTTGACCAGCTCACATATCATGATCCACAAGGGTTAATAGCACCTTCCAACGTTATCCCTACCATCACCACCATTGATCCGCAAGTGGCAACCACACACGCTAACATCATCCTCGCAACCAACATTGTGGTTGAAAACACACCAACCTCCCCACCATTGAATGTGGGCCCTGGGTTGTTTACCGATCCCACCATGATGACTCCTTTCCCGTTGGTGTCACCATCACCAACACAAAATAAAACTGTGGACTTATTCATGCTCTCGTTAAGCACCGTTGCACCCAAACAACAACCACAGCCACATCCCCAACCACAACCACAACACCATCCGCAATCGCAACATCATTCGTAGCCGCAGGACTATGCATAGTCACAACCACAACCTCACCCCCACATGCAACCAGTAGGGAGTTATCTGGGCTAATCTCTAGTCCATACAATTTCCTTCCTCTTTCCCCCACCTGGTGTCATGAGCAAACCGGTCATGGCCACCTTAAGCCTACCCAACTTTATGTTGGGGATCCTGGTGTGGTATCTTGATCCACCAGCTCAACCAGTAATGCCCTAGGTTGTTTTAACCCTGGTGCAACCTATTGTGGTTGAGTCTCAGCCTCCACCCAGTCCATACAAGCCAACCTTTGCACCTGTACCAGCACAACCCCAACCCAAAAGAGCCAGGGGAAAGAACACCAAAGCCACCTCAAAACCGTGACAAGTCCCACCTTCTACCGTCTACGAACAATAGGGCCATCCAACTCAGAATTTCCTTGAAATCCCAGTAATTTGGGTGCATCTGGATGCCATGGATATGAACAAAAACATCCCCGTGGTTGAACTCCCAACCACGCCAGTAGTAAGGAACAATGCATTGAGGACAAACCATGCATGCACCCTTTGCGGCTTGTATGGACATTACTCCCACCATTGCCAAGACTTACCCAAGTTTTGAATGGCTCTAGCTGACCTCCATCACCATTCCCTTGAGTCTGAGATCACCTTTATCGAACAATTTCACCCCCCACTGCCTTCTTGAGACACCATGTCCATTTAAATGATGTCCAGTTCCACTGACCCGCTCATCTCCTCCTCCACCGATGGTCCATTAGACCTATCTATTTGTTTCTTTTGCAATGATGAGGATATACTTGAAGCTCTGATCACCCCAGAATACCCATGGGATGACATGCACCATCGCTCTTTCTTCCTCCCAGAAGAACTTGTGTCGCAGTCGGACCAGTTTTCCATGGATACCAAAGATTTCATCCATGGGAAGGTTGACAGGTTCAAGAACCCAATCCCAGCACTTGATGAAACGAATAAGGGAACATAACGAACATTTTTCCAACCATTAAAATTGACATCTCAACCAATTCTGAGATCATTGAATAAGTCATGCTGGGGGCATCATGCTCCCTAGAAAAGATCGATGCCTACACAGCTCTCTTTCAAGAATTCCGCGACATATTTGCTTGGTCATACACTGAAATGCCTGGCTTAGATCCATCCATCATGGAGCACCACATTGACACATGGCCTGATGTGGCACCCATATGCCAAAAGCAACGGTCCATCCATCCATCCAAAATGGTTGCTGTGAAAGTCGAGATAGAGAAGCTGCACACAACCGGATTCATTTATCCCATTGCATACACAACTTGGGTTTCTAATCCTATTCCCATGAATAAAAAAGAGGGTACCATCCATGTTTGCACAAACTTCCATGATATCAAAGGGGTATACACCCTTATTGACTATGATGGAAAACTCTTGGAGAACCCCCGCAATGGGCTCTACCTCAAGATATTTTACACTTAACATCACTAATGAGTCGCTTCATTTTCTTTTTTGTTTTTCAACTTTTTTAGCACAAGTCAGCAACAACACCATTAGCTGCTAATCCAAAGTCACCCAGAACCAGTTCGAGACACCTCTCACACCTCCGGGCTCAAATTTTCATTAATAAATCAATGTCAGGACCATTTCCCACAAGTCACCTCGATTTACGAGCCATGACATGATGATGCAAGTGTCCATGGACCTGTACTTGCATCACACTTCTCGACCGCAACTCACATGATTTTTTGGGCTGCCACCCGTTAAGGACTATAACTTTAGCTTTTATTTTGCATCTTTAACACATAGTTTTCTTTTCCATTCACCGCACCTCACACGGATATATGGACCATCGTCCAAAAAACAATTTATTTTTCTTACACGTATTTGGCATATAAATGCCTTTGGACTTGTACTCACAGTGCATGTGGTAAATTTCATCCACCACAACACACCCACACGCTCTCTTGACCTCTGTCCAAGAGCCACTTCGGTTTGCATGCCTCTGCCGCACTGACTCGCAGGCCTCTACCATGATCTATCCCATGCATGTATTGGTATGTTTGAGAACCTTCTGCTCCATCCATACTGCATGGATGAGATTTGGACCTCTGTCCACCATCCCGACATGGGGCACCGCATGTGCCACCATCGGTTGACCACATTGGAGTTTCGTTTAATCTCTTTTCTGACTCCTTAAAACAATGAAAGGATTGTCAAGCGTAGCTACTTCCTTTCATGCTCGCTAAAGTATAGGAAAGGGCGTATACATCATCTCATTTATCTCCTTTTGTGGACCATGTAGACCATTTCATGAAAAGGACTTCCTTGGCACACTCAAGCCAAGACTGTTCCCCTCTGCATACTTTTATGCTTTCTTGGGCAGAGGGGCCACACTTTATGAAAAAGCTCACCATCAGTTGTAATTAAGCTCTTTTCTAGCCATCTTAACAAGAAAATATTGTCGAGCAAACTTGGTTTCATTCATGCTCGTAAAAGTATTTGAATGACCGTCCAGCAAATATAGGTTTAACCTTTTCCGGCCTGATTTGACTACCAACGGTAAAGAAGTCTTTCATCCCCTCTAGGATGGGAGAGCTCTCCTATGTATACTTTTATCCTTTTTAGGGCACAGGATACTACCAATGAAAAAGAGCCCCCACTAGAGTCTTCTTCATGCTTTCAGACTCCCTAAAATTGAAAGCACCATCGAGCATTTACCTTCTCAAGCTCACAAAAAATCCACGAGATCGTACCACAACGGTGTCCCTAGACACCACCCCACAGAAAAAAATTGACAGCATCCCCAAATTGGGTCGCCTTTATTTAGAGTACTCTACAATGTGTCTTCCTTGGATCCCATCAATATCAAAAGTGTCCACCTACTCCAAGTATTTCCCATCTGCAGTGGCATTCCTGGTATTACAGCTATGATCCCATTCCCTTCAGTCTGTTTCATTTGCTACCTAGTCCGCCCTGCCGTTATACATTGAACAAAGGAATTTTGAGTCTCCCACTCCCCCCCTACCCCTGTTCAGTTCTTTCCCTTCCCTCCCCCCCCCCCCCCCCCCCCAATTCAGTGAGTCAGTCCGTAGATTGCTTCACACCTTTCGGTTTTCTCCCTTGTGCCCCTGGTCAAGGAAACATCATTTCCTTGGCTAGGGTCATGTCTCCCTTTGTCATCACCAACACACATAGTCCAGAGGATATACCTAGAGGTCCATGTACCTTGGTTTCATTGACATCATTGATGAGTTCCTTGGACCACTTGAGAGGAGTCCTTAGTGCCTCTCAGGATGGTTTTTTCTCACGTGTTCAACTTCAACTCCATCATCGCACCGTTGAGATTCGTGAAAGGTTTGTTCCACACAGTACTTGGTCGAATACCCCGGATGTCACCCAAATCTAGCACATTGGTGAGTCCACTCGAGGGACCTAAACAGGTTATGTCCCTTGTGATTTTTGGGTTGTGTTGGAGATAGTGATCTAAAGCCCTAGCAGTGCTTTGATATACCTTTATGATTGATGCAACATACTTGTACCACAGAGACTCTGACTCTCAATCAATGAGTCCACATAGTTATGAACCAAATCCAACACACCATTAGTCATGAAGATATAGCATTCCATGAGAACGCCATGGGTCCAATTTACCAGATTAGTATTGTATTCAGCCTCACATCGAGGCAACCATTATTGTAACATCAATTGTATATGATTGGCTCTTGTATTTTAGAGCATAGATCAAATTATTCTTTTGACATTGTCACGAGCATGGGGATTCTCGCCTCGTCCATATACACATCACAAATTTATTGTATCTCACCCATTGATGGGAACCAAATTAATACAAAAACCAAAATCCACCATGCCCCAGCCCTGAAAGCACCACCTCTACACAACAAATCCTATGATGTCCGTCAGCCATACATTGAGATCCTTCCCTCACACATCAAGGGGAAATCTGTTAACCAAAAATTCCCCCACTTAGCTCTCAATAGCCTACACCACCCAAGGACACCATCTCACAACTCTCATATCACTCCATTAGACCTTCCATTAGACCCCCACACCTCCAAAATAGCCTAAGGATGAAGCAAAAGGGCTAAAAACCCCAAAAAAGGAGCCCAAAATAGCCCCATAGGAGCTAAATCCCTCAAAAATGGGATAAAACCCTAGAAGGGGCTAAAGTTAGGGTGAAAGGGGCTAAAATCCAAAAAAAGGGGCTAAAGCCTTGACCAAGGGCTTAAAACCCTAAAACCCCTTGGAAAAGCTATAAAAGGAGGGTGGGGGGTCACTCTCAAAACACTTCTCCCATTGCCTATTATTATGCTTCCCATGGATGCTTTGAGACCTTTGCCTCTCAAACCACCCACACTCCCTCTCCTCCATCTCCATTTCCATTTGAGCCATTGCTCCCCAACCAAGAGAGAGGCTTCCACAAGCTAGGGCATGGTGGCCCATTCCCACTAGAGAAGGTATACTTGTGCTTTCATGTTTTGCTTCTTAGTTATTAAGTTTGCTTTGATTTCTAACCATTCTTTTTATTTGTAGGTTCTACTTAACATTGTTTGCAAGTTTTTCCATTGTAGTTTAGGTTTATTTTTCAAGTTTTGAAGGCGGAACCCTAACACGTGTTTGCAGAGGGGTTCATCAACATTGCTTCTATTTCTTTCTGTCATTAGCTTAGCCTTAGTGTTAGTTTACTATTCTGTCATTTACATTTCCGTTTCATTTTTCAGCATTTACCATTAGCAGGAACCTACCATTCTACCCTATATGCAGAAGGGAGCCATTCCTGCCCCTGTAGTAGGGAGAAATCCTTGCTACACTGCTCCTCATGAGTTTTTATCTTATGAGATGCATAAGTTATTACCCTTCCTTCTTGCATTCGACTTGCTCCTAAGCCTTGATTCAGGGAATTGGTGCATACAATGAAGTATTTATAGATGTTTGTTACCCACAAGATTGGTGAAATTGTTTACAATCTTTTCAGCTCTACAAAAGTGGCATCACATTCACTGGTCCATTCATACATAATTCCCTTGCACTAAAAGGTGGTGATGGGCTTTACAATCTTAGAAAATCCTTTCATGAATCTTCTATATTATCTTTCTAACCCCATGAATCTTTGTACTTCATATTCATTCTTTGAAATTGACCAATATTCGATAGCCTTAAACTTTTCTAGGTCTACTTAGATCCCTTCCCCTTAGATAATATGTCCCAAGTAGTGAGTCTCCTTCTGGAAGAAAGAACACTTTGACAATCTCCCTAATAGTTTATGTTCCCTTAAGCACATAAATACCAGTCGTAAGTGTTCCTAATGTTCATTCTCATTATAGAGTATATAAGAATATCATCTAAGAACAATTGCACAAAGCAGTCCAAGTTATTTTGGAAAACACCATTCATGAGTCTCGAGAATACAACTGGTGCATTGTTAAACCGAATAGAACCACGATAATCTCATAATTCCCAAATCGAGTTCAAAAAGACGTCTTAGGAATGCCTCCTTCTTTGATCCACAGTTGATGATACCTTGATCGTAAATCAATCTTAGATGTAACATCCTAGTTTTGAGCCCATTTGCATTAAAGATACATGATGTATATATTGTAATCAATCATGGTGTGGAGCTAAAGGCAAAGGCCCCACCATCGGTTTGGTTGTGTTATGTTTCAGCAATTGGAATCGTTGCCGATGGTATATCATGCTATTAAGCACATTATAGTTTTGACATCATGTAAATATGAACATTAATTAAAATGAACCTACAACTAGCTACGATGGTGCCACGATAATGAAAAGGGCATGATTTTCCTAAGGATAAGGAGGGGGGAATTATTAAACCTTGGGCCGATGGGGGAAGAGACATGTGTCAGTTGTTAAAAACCCCTGATGTTAGTTGGAGTAGTTATTGCTGGGTAGTGGTGGGTGTGGTAGGACTGTCAGTCCTTTCCCACATGCCCACTCCACTAGCAGACTCTTCATCTTCACGTCATGTGGAAAGAGAAACAACATTCCCACTCTCCCACGACTCCATTCTTGCTCATCCTCATGTGTCGGTTGGGGATTCTCTTCATTGTTTTTTTATCCTGAGGTAGGGATGTGATTCTTCTCCTCACACACAGGTCTGAGTATGGGAGTTTTACTCATGAAGAGAGAGAAGCGCGGTCACCCATTTGAATGTGGACCCTGAGCAATTTACCCACTGAGTTGTTTTCTCATGTTGTTCTCATTCATGATTTTCCCTGTGAATAATCCATTCATGTTTTCTGTGTATATTTTTTTCCCTTGCCTAGCTAAGAACCTGACTTTTCTCTTCCATTCTTGGGCTGTGTAATTGTCCCATTGCTTCATTATTGAGTCAGGGGCTGTGATTTTTCCCCACGGTGTTCGTTACTGTGGGTATGTGTGTTTCCATAACGATTTGTGGTTCCGTGCATATGACCCCCCCCAATGTCTAGGCTGAGAATTGGATATTATTCCCCATTTTGGGCTATGGTTTCTTCTCCTGTTGCTTCAGTGTTGGGATTCGGGGCTGTTGCTTTCCCCACAACTTGTTTGCTGTGGTTTCAAGCTACATTTTGAGCAGCTGTGGATTCTTATTGGGGAGTCGTTTTGGCCATGATAGGGCAAAGAATGACTCAGGGATCATTTTCCCCTGTCCCAGCTATGAATAGCTTGTTTTATTGTGGGTATGTAGTGGTTGGTCTTTGGAATGTGTGGAGTGGGATTGAAGGTTGGGTATGCTTGAGAAACCTGGCGTTTGGGATATACACAGATAGAGTTAGATGGTTGGATTTCTTCTCCACAACCCCGGAGTAGCACTAGAAAGGGAAGTTAGGGCTTGAGCGACTCTGAAGTAGAGAAGGGACTTATTCCTAGTTTTGGGTGTGTGTGGGTGTCTTAGAAGTCAGGCTAGCTCTGGTGTAGGCATTGTTAGCTCTCCAACAAGACCATCATCTTAGCATTCAGCTTTTCCCACCTCCTTGATAGCCTGATAAACCCTATTGTGTTGGCTTGGATGATTAGTGTATCCTTGGCTATGTGTAAGCTTGTTTGTTCCTTATTCCTTGGGGAATCACGCCCAGCTCAGGGGTGGCAGCGTTGCTGAGAGATTAAGGAGCATGCTGGCCTATGGTTGGGTGGAACGTTGCAGCGACGTAGCTGGTTGCGAGAATACTTCTTTATAAGATGAGTATTCTTGACCATTTCGTCTCTGCAATTATAATTGATGTTTAATGAATTATGATGAACATGTTTAATGCTTGAATGCATGTATTTTGCTTCCGCTGTGTATGTAAATGATTATGCATCTCAACATGTTTTAGGTTCAAGAATTTCTATTTTATGTATGTTCATGTTCATGGGGCTAGTTTCCTGGATGTTTGATGGTTTGGTAGCATCCTCTTCGCCATTCAAAGGGTCGGGGATGTTACATTAGAGAATATAGAAGATCCTTTCATATGATCAAAGAGGTCATCAATTCTTGGTATTACATACTTTTTGTTCATTGTGTCCTTATTCAAATACTCGTAATTGATGCATAATCACAGAGATCCATCCTTGTTCATAATGAAGATAACTACTACACACCACAGTGAGATATTGGGTATAATTAGTACCAAATATAGTAGTTGTTTCAAATGTATCTGCAACTCACAAATATCCAGTTTTGTCATTCTATAAGGATCCTTTGAGTCTGGCTCTGCACTGGGTTTTAGTTCGATTGTAAAATCCAACTCACTTTCTTGGGGTAACCCTAGAAATTATTTTCGAAAGATATCCTTGAACTAAGATAGTACAGGGTATGAGCTCAAAGAATTTCCTTTACTATCACTCACAACCTATACTAGATATAACTAACATCCTTGTCTTAGGCACCAATTAGCCTTCATCATAGATATGAAATAGAGGGACACCTTCCTTTTCAAACCATAGAGTTGAATTGATCTCCCTTCATCATCAAGGAACAATAATTTCTTTTCATAAAAATATAAGAAATATCTATGGCCTTCCAACCAATCCATGTCAATAATGAGTTCATAGGTCCCCAAATTAGTGACATATGCATCCAAATTAGTGGTGCATACTCCTAATTCAACTTGACACCCCTTACCTTAATACCTACTACTTGTTTAATCGTTGAATCCATTTCAATCAATTTGAAATCATAATGCTTATAGGTTTCCAATCCACATTTATCTAATGCATATGGAGAAATAAAACTATTAGATGCACCTAGATCAAATAAGATTTCAAGTTTGACATTGTTTACCTTACCAATGGATTCCACTATAGTGGTTTGATGTTCTACTTGTTGATGTATTTGTAACTTTGGAATGTATTCACTTGTGTATTTCATGTATTGTACCCCGATGTTTATTCCAGGAAGTGTCTATAATGTAATTGAGTCATGTCATGCCATGATGTTCCTATCGAGAGGATCTATAATGTAAACAAGTCATGTCAATTCAATATGGGTAACCCTCCTAGTGTTCAAGGGTTAAAGTCCCCGCAGTCCTAGGGCCCTAGGGTTATTAGACTCTCCTAGAGAAGTTGTCCCTAGTGAGTCATTATCAAGTCAGGAATTAGTATAAATAGAGAGTGAGCCTCTATATTTATCACACACTCATTCACACTCAGTTGTAGCACATAGCTCAGGAAGAAGAAGTTGATGGGGCTAGAGAGAAAGAGGCTATTGTTGCCAGGATGTGATCTTATTATTTTTGAAGCTTTGCTTTTGGTGTTGATTCTATCTCTGAGGAAGTTGTGCGTTTTTCTCCTTTATGGTTTCCCCTAGGAAAATATTTGTGTTCATTGTCTTATGTGTTTGATTGCTATGTTTGTTATTCTCTTAGTTAAGATCCTAAGTTAATGCTAGCTTAATTGATTAAAAATATAACATGGTATCAGAGCTAACCTAAGAATAAGACACTGTGTAGCTGCAAAAACTAGGGCTTCCTACTTTTTGGATCTCTCTCCACATATTTTCAGCCAAAGAAGGTTGGGCTGACTCTCCTCCCCAAGGCACATCTTTCTGTTGAAGCAGAATTTGATTCTGAGCATTTTCAATTTTTGACCAAACACTATTGCTGAAAATTAGGGCTTTCCACAGAAGTGGAATTTGTGAGTGAGCCCAGGCCTAGATTGATATCCTCATCAAAATCAAAGTGTTTGGTTGGATAGAACTCTCAAAAATTCAAACCCTAATATTCTCCTGAACCAGCACTGTAGAAATTCAACTCCAGATCCATATCCAACATCTTAACCTAGTAAAATCTAAATATTTTGTATTTCCATTTGAGGTTCTCAGTTAATATGTCTCATCATACCAAGCTTGATGAAAAGCTTAAGGGAGCTAATAATTTCAAAGCCTGGAAGTATAGGATCTCCTTGGTCCTGGAAGAAAATGAGTTGGACTCCTACATCAATGAGGAGATTCCAGTTCTAGAGGGAGATGAGGCTAAGGCCTTACACAAGAAGAAGTTGGTTATGGATAAGATGATTATTGCTCATTCAATCAAGGATCACCTCATACCACAGGTGTCCTCCCTAAAGACACCTAAAGGTATGTTTGATTCCCTGACCAAAATGTTCGAAGGAAAGAACATAAACTGGAAGATGACCTTGAGGAACCAATTGAAGAATGTGAAGATCTAGAATGCGTTGATGTAATTGTAACTTCGGAATGTATTCACTTGTATTTCTTATCTATTGTAACCTGATGTTTATTTTGGGATGTTCTTGTGTCATGTCATGCCCCTGATGTTCCGATCGGGAGGATCTATAATGTAAACAAGTCATGTCAAGTCATTGTTGGTAACCCTCCTATTGTCTAAAAGTTAAATACCCTACAGTTCCAGGGCACTAAGGTTATTAGACTCACCTAGTGAAGTCAGCCCTAGTAGCATTTTAGTCATGTCAGGAATTAGTATAAATAGAGAGGTGACTTCTCTATTTAGTACACACTCATCCACACTCAGTTGTAGCACATAGCTAAGGAAGAGAAAGACATTGGGGAAATGAAGAAAGAGGTTACTGCTATCAGGAGATCATCTTACTATTTTGGGGTTTTACCTTTTGTGTTGATTCTTTCTACGAGGAAGTTGCGGGGTTTTCTCCATTTATGGTTTCCTTGAAGAAAAACAATGGTTTCATTGTATCTTGTGTTTGATTGTTGTACTTGTTGTTCTCTCATTTAAATATCCTAACATAATTCTAGCTTGAATGATGAAAAAATAACATGGTATCAGAGCTAACCTGAGAAGAAGACACTGTGCAGCTACGGGAACTAGGGATTCCTAATTTATGGATATCTCTCCACATAATTTCAGCAAAATAAGGTTGGAATAACTTTCATCCCTAGGGTGCATCTTTTTGTCGAAGCAGAATCCAATTCTAAGGTCTTTCAGTTTTGGACCTGACACTGCTGCCAGAAATTAGGGCTTTTCACATAAGAGGAATTTTTTAGTGATCTTAGGCCTGGATTGATCTCCTCCCTAAAATCAAAGTTAGGGATCAAATTCAAAGCAATTTGTTGGACAGAACTCCAGAAAATCAAAACCCTAATCTCCTCCTAAACCAACTCTACAGCATTTCAGCTCCAAATACAGATACGACATCTTGACCTCGTAAGATCTAAATATTTTGTATTTCCATTTGAGGTTCTTAGTTAATATGTCTCATCATACCAAGCTTTATGAAAAGCTTGAGCGAGATGATAACTTCCGAGCTTGGAAGTATAGGATCTCCCTGGTCTTGGAAGAAAATGAGTTGGACTCCGATATCAATGAGGAGGTTCCAGTTCCAGAGGGAGATGAGGAAAAGGACTTACATAAGAAGAAGTTGGTTGTGGCAAAGAGGATAATTGTTTATTCTATCAAGGATCATCTCATACCACAGGTGTCCTCCCTAAATACACCTAAAGCTATGTTTGATTCCCTACCCAAATTGTTTGAAGGGAAGAACATAAACCAGAAGATGACTCTGAGAAACCAACTGAAGAATGTGAAGATTCAGAATGTAGAAACAATCTAGTCTTACTTCACAAGAGTTTGTAAGATCAAGGAACAATTGGAATCAGTAGATGAAGAAGTGGAAAATGTAGAGATTGTGATCACTACCTTGAATGGTATCCCTAGATCATGGGACTCCTTTATTCAAGGGATCTGTGCTAGAAAGAAGTTAATCAAGTTCAACAGACTATAAGAAGAATGCTCCCAAGAAGAAGCTCAGATAGTAGCTCGAGAAGAGAAGATGGGAAGTGAAGATCAAGCTCTCATGGTACAGTCCAAATCAACCAAAAGAATATCTCATCACTCCATAGGTAAGCACTCTCACAAAGATAACACTAGAAAAGAGTTGCCTAGAATCATATGTTATACATGTGATGAAGCAGGACACTTTGCAAGAAATTGTCCTAAAAGACAGAATAATAAAAAGAGCAACAAAAGAAGACATCATGCTCATGCTGCAGAGGATGATGAACCATTCAAGAAAATAACCATATATGAAAGTGAAGATTCTTCATGCGAGGATGAATATGTTTTGAATTCTGCTCTCAGAGGAAAAATTACTCATGGAAGCAATGATTGGCTCATAGATAGTAGGGATTCCAAACATATGATAGGACATATGAAAGTCTATGACAATGAAGGAAGTCTTGTTTGTACTAGGACTCAAGCAAAACATCCTCTATATATCTGCATTAGATGCAAAAGGAATGAGAGTTGCATTCATAGATGGTCAATTCATCATGTGGCCAAAAGGAAAGACTATCGATGATACGGTGGTAATTGGAGAACAAGAAGGAGGATTGTACAAATTGAAGGGCCATCCAGAACAAGCCTTGGTCCATGACACAGTAGATCCAAATGAACTTTGGCATAGAATGCTTGCACATGTGCATTATAGAGCACTACCTCTTGCAAGAAAAGTTGTTGAAGGTCTTCCAAAAATCCAAGAAAAACATGATGGCGCCTGCAAAGGATGTGCGAAAGGAAAGAATACAAAGAAGACACTCCCAAGAAGTGAAAGAAAAGAAAAAGGAATCTTGGAAATCATTCACTCTGATGTATGCGGTCCTATGTCATCAAGCTCACTAAGAGGGTACGCATATTATGTTTTTTTATTGATGAATTTTCTATGAAGAAATGGGTTTACTTCATGAAGAACAAAGATGAAGTATTTAGCAAGTTAGAGGAATTCAAAGCCTTGATCGAGAATCACACTGAAAAGAAGATCAAGACCTTTCAATCAGATAATGGCAGAGAATTCACTTCAAATGAATTCAAAGAGCTATGTAAAGAATCGGGGATTAAGAGGGAGTTGTCCACTCCTTATAATCCACAACAGAATGGAGTTGCAAAAAGGAGGAATAGAACTATCATGGAAGCTGTAAGAGAAATGCTTCATGATCAAGATCGTCCTATGCATCTTTGGGCGGAAGCTACCAAAACAACGGTGTATGTACAGAACCATACTCTACACAGAGTACTCGAGAATAAGACTCCTAAAGAGGTCTTCTCTAGCAAGAAACCAGAACTCAACCATCTTAGAATATTTGGCTGTCCAGTGTACATATAGATTCCAAAAGAGAAGAGGACTAAATTAGATCCTTCAGGAAAGAAGGGTATATTTGTGGCATACTCTGAAAGCTAGAAGGCTTACAAAATATAGTTCCCAGAATCCAAGAAGATTGAAATCAGTATGGATGTGACATTTCATGAATACATAGCTTACAACAAATCTAGAAAGAAACCTACTGAAGAATCTGAGGAAACAGAAGCACCCAGAATTCATGATACAACACTGAATGAAGAAGCTCAAGAAGAAGATCGAGAATTTGAAGAACCACAAAGGCGTGTAGATCCACCTTAGGAAAAGAATCCTCACAAGAGGAAATGTACTTGGGTACGAGAAGTTATCCAAGGTCCGGAAAGATATGGGGCTCCAGAAGAGAATCATAGAGAAAGAAAGAGGACCAGATCCTGCTTCGGGTATGTAGCATTACTATGTGATTTCATTGATAAAGAACCTTCCAATTATGAAGAAGCAGCAAAATGGAAAGAATGAAAGGATGCTATAATCAAAGAGTACCAATCGATCATGAATAATGATGTTTGGGATGTTGTCCCAAGACCAGAAGGGAATTCAGTTGTAACTTCCAAATGGATCTACAAGATCAAGCATGTTGCAGATGGTAGCATTGAAAAATATAAGGAAAGATTTCTCACTCGGGGTTTCTCTCAGAAAGAAGGAAGATATTATGAAGAAACCTTTGCACCTGTAGCCAAGTACACTTCCATCATATCAATACTTGCTTTGGTTGCAGTAATGAAATGGAAGATAAACCAAATGTATGTCAAGACCACCTTCTTGAATGGTGTAGTGGAAGAGGAAGTGTATGTAGAACAACCACTCGGTTTTGAAACACATGATAGGGAGTGTCATGTGTGTAGATTGAAGAAAGCCCTGTACGGTTTGAAATAGGCACCCAGGACATGGTACGGTAGAATTGACAACTTTCTATCCAGTTTGGGCTTTACCAAGAGTAAAGCAGATTCCAACCTTTACTACAAGGTTGAAGATGGCAACCCAGTGATGCTTCTACTGTATGTGGATGATCTGTTTGTGATAGGTATGGATGGGTTGATTGCCGATAGGAAGAGAAAGCTTGCTGTCGAGTTTGAAATGAAGGACTTGGGTATGATGCATTATTTTCTAGGTAAGGAGGTGTGGCAAAGTGCGGATGGAATCTTCCTTGGACAACAGAAGTATGTAGTAGATATCCTAAAGAGTTTTGGGATGATGGACTACAAGACTATTGCCGCACCTATGGCATCGAACCTGAAGCTATTGAGAGATGCTTCATCGGAGTCGGTTGATGCCATGATGTATCGTCATATGATGTATCGTACTTGATTGCTGCAAAGCATATTCTGAGGTACCTGAGGGGTACAATTGATTATGGGCTCAAGTATGATGTAAATCAGAAGATTAACCTGGAGGGTTATGTTGATTCAGATTGGGCAGGAAGTGCCATCAATAGGAAGAGCACTTCAGGGTGTTGCTTTAGTATGGATCAGGTGTGATCTCTTGGTTTAGCAGGAAGCAATCCTGTGTGGCATTGAGTATAGCTGAAGCAGAGTATGTCGTAGCTTGTTCAGCTAGTTGTGAGGCAGTATGGTTGAGGAAGCTACTGTTTGATTTATTTGATCTCTTGTTGGATGCTACTTGTATACATTGTGACAACCAAAGTTGTGTGAATTTGTCAGAGAATCCAGTGTTCCATGACAAGTCGAAGCATATCGAGATCAAGTATCACTATATCAGGGATATGGTGCAGAGGGGAGCATTGAAGCTCCAATATGTTGCAACAGATGATCAGATAGCTGATGTGTTAATGAAGCCATTAGTCAAAGTGAAGTTTGAGTACTTCATGGAAAAGCTTGGTGTTCTCCAGATCGAGGTCTCTTCCAAGGGGAAGTGACGAGTCTAAAATCCATTCTGACAAGTAGGTCAGATATAAGGGTTGAGCCATTCTCTCATGGTGAGAGGATTTGGTTCCTTCCATGTCAGATATGAGTGTTGAATTCCATTCTGGGAATGGAGGTACCTGGTCAGTTACCAGGAACACTCAGTCTGGGACTGAGAGAGCCATTCTGATGAGCAAGTTAGATGTAAGGGCTGAGCCATTCTGCCATGGTTAAAGGATTAGGTTCCTCCCATGTCATATATGAGTGGTGGCCATTCTGACGAGTAGGTCAGATGTAAGGGAAACTGCCACTCTTTGGGAGAGTGGAGGCACCTGGTCAGTTACCAGGTAGCTCAGCCTAGGACTGGGGGCCATTCTGATGAGGGTGTAGGATTTGGTTCCTACGAGATCAAATGTGAGTGCAATCCATTCTAAAGAGTAGGTCAGATGTAAGGGAAATTTCCATTCTTTGGGAGAATGGAGGCACCTGGTCAGTTAACAGGTAGCTCAGTCTGGGACTGGGGGCCATTCTGATGAGGATGTAGGATTTGGTTCCTACGAGATCAGATGTGAGTGCATGCCTTTCAAATGAGTAGGTGAGATGTAAGTGCTAAGCCTTTTCACATATGATAGTAGTTGTGTCCTATCATGCTGGTGAATGTGAGTGCTAGGCCTTTTTAATGTGATTATACGATTGGTCCTATATGACCAGATGTGAGTGTTGGGTGTGCCTTTCTGATGAGTAGGTCAGATGTAAGTGTTAGGCATGCCTTTCTGATGAGTAGGTCAGATGTAGGTGCTAGGCGAGCCATTCTGACAAGTAGGTAAGATATAAGCACTAAATAATACCTACATGATGGCTAGGCCTACAACTAGCATGAAAGAAGGCTAGCTTTGTAGAACTTCCTGTGATGAGAAGAATCATGAGATAGCACATATGATGATGACCCGAGATGATCCAGATCAAGCTATGATTCAGATCCAGTTATGATGTCTCAAAGATGACCCAGATCGAGTGATGATCCGGATCTAGCAGTGATGATATAGATCGAGTGATGATCGAGATCCAGTGATGATCCAGATCCAGTGATAATATCCAGTGATGATCCAGATCCAGTGATGATGATCCAAATCGAGAGATGATACAGATCCAGAAATGAAGATGAAGATGACTTGAAGTTGAAGATGACTTGAATATACAGATGATGAGAATATCCAGAGAAGAAGACCAGTGATGAAAATTGTGTCGAGAGAATACCTTCCTAGTTAAGAGGGAGTGTTGATGTAATTGTAACTTCGGGATGTATTCGCTTGTATTTATTATCTATTGTAACCCGATGTTTATTCCAGGATGTTCTTGTGTCATGTCATGCCCCCAATGTTTCAATCAGGAGGATCTATAATGTAAACAAGTCATGTCAAGTCATTATGGGTAACCCTCTTATTGTCTAAGGGTTAAAGTCCCCACAGTTCTGGGGCACTAGGGTTATTAGACTCACCTAGTGAAGTCGACCCTAGTAGGGTTGTAGTCATGTCAGGAATTCATATAAATAGAGAGGTGAATTCTCTATTTAGCACACACTCATCCACACTTAGTTGTAGCACATAGATGAGGAAGAGAAAGACAATGGGGCAAGGAAGAAAGAGGTTACTACTGTCAGGAGATCATCTTACTATTTTTGGGTTTTACCTTTTGTGCTAATTCTATCTTTGAGGAAGTTGTGAGGTTTTCTCCATTTATGGTTTCCACGAAGAAAAACACTGTGTTCATTGTCTCTTGTGTTTGATTGCTATACTTTTTGTTCTATGAGTTAAAGATCCTAACATAATGCTAGCTTGAATGATGAAAAACTAACCAAATGTGGAGACCATACAGTCATACTTCACAAGGGTCTCCCGGATCAAAGAACAACTTGAAGCAGTAGATGAAGAAGTGGAGAATGCAAATATTGTAATGACCACCTTGAATGATCTCCCTAGGACATGGGACTCTTTCATTCAATGGATCTATGACAGAAAGAAGATAGTCAAGTTTAGTAGACTATGGGAAGAATTCTCTCAAGAAGAATCTCGGAGAGTAGCTCGAGAAGAAAACATGGGAAGTGAAGATCAAGCTCCAACAGTAAAATCCATGAAAACTAGATCTAGCCACCATAGAGGTAAGCACTCTCACCAAAAGAGTGACTTTAGAAATCCTAGAGATATGTCTATGTACATTTTATATACATGTGATGAAAGAGGACACCTTGCTAGAGATTGTCCTAGAAACAAAATTATCTCTCACAAGAAGAAGGGAAATAAGAGAAGACATCATGCTCATGCTGCAGAGGATGATGAACCTTCCACAAAGAGAACCATACAAGATAGTGATGATCCTTCAAGTGATGATGAATATGTTTTGATTTCCGCTCTTACGAGAACTATCATACATGGTAGCAATGATTGGCTTATATACAGTGGTGCTTCCAAACATATGATAGGATTCAAGGAATCATTTGTGAAACTATCTAAACATGAATCACCTCACAAGATGAAACTTGGAGATGACTACCAGTATCCAATAAAAGGTAGTGGTGAATCCTCATAGAAGCTAGACTCTAGAAAGTCTATGAAGATGAAATATGTATTGTTTGTACCTGGACTAAAGAAGAACCTCCTCCCCATATCTACATTGAATGCAAAAGGAATGAGGGTTTCATTTGTATATGGCCAAGTCATCATGTGGCCAAAGGGAAAGTATTTTCATGATGCAGTAGTGATTGGGGAACAAGAAGGAGGACTATACAAATAGAAGGGCCAGCAAGAACAAGCTTTAGTTCATGACTCGGTAGAACCAAATGAGATTTGACATAGAAGGCTTGCACACATGCATTACAGAGCACTACCACTTGCAAGAAAAGTTGTTGAAGGTCTCCCATAAATGAAGACAAAACATGAAGGTGTATGCAAAGGATGTGCGAAAGGGAAGAACACAAAGAAGATATTTCCAAGTAGCGGGAGCAAGGAAAAAGGAATCTTGGAAATCATCCACTTCAATGTATGCAGTCTAATGTCATCCAATTCACTAAGCGGGTATGTATACTATGTTTCTTTTATTGATGAGTTTTCTAGAAAGACATGGATATACTTTATGAAGAACAAAGATGAAGTATTTAGCAAGTTCAAGGAATTCAAATCCTTGATCGAGAACCAGACAAAAAAGAAGATCAATACCTTTTGATTAAATAATGGTGGAGAATTCACATCAAATGAATTCAAATAGATATGCAAATACTCAGGGATTAAAGGGAGTTATCCACTCCATATAATCCACAATAGAATGGGATTGCAGAAAGAAAGAATAGAATGATCATGGAAGCAGTAAGGTCCATGCTTCATGATCAAGATCTTCGCATGCATATATGGGCAGAAGCTGCCAAAACATCGGTATATGTACAGAACCATACTCCACATAGAGTACTCGAGAAAAAGACACCTGAAGAAGTATTATATGGCAAGAAACTAGAATTCAACCATCTCAGAATATTTGGTTGTCCTATATACATACACATTTCGAAAGAAAAGAGGACGAAGTTAGATCGTTCAGGAAAGAAGGGTATATTTGTGGGATACTCTAAAAGCTCGAAGGCTTACAGAATATACTTCCCAGGATTCAAAAATATTGACATCAGCAGAGATGTAACATTTGAGAAAGATTCATCCTTCATCAAATCCAAGAAGAGTTCGGCTAAAGAACCTGAAGAAACAGAAGCACCCAGAATTCATGATACAATCATGAACAAAGAAATACAAGAAGAGGATTGAGAATTAGAATAACCTCAAGAAATTGTGGATCCACCTTAGGAGAAGAATCATCACAAAAGGAAACATACTTGGGTACATGAAATTATCCAAGGTGCAAAAAGATATGGAGCTTCAAAAGAAACACACAAAGGAAGGAAGAGAACTAGGTCCTACTCTAGTTATGTAGCCCTACTATGTGACATTATTGATTAAGAACCTTCCAACTATGAAGAAGCGGTAGAAAGGAAAGAATGGAAGGATGCTATGATCGAAGAGTATGAATTGATCATGAAAAATTATGTTTGGGATGTTGTCCCAATACCACAATGGAAGTCCATTGTAACTTCCAAATGGATCTACAAGATCAAGAATGCTGCAGATGGCGGCATAGAGAAATATAAAGCAAGATTCATGGCTCGTGGCTTCTCCCAGAAACAAGGAATAGGTTATGAAGAAAAATTTTCACCTGTAGCCATATACACTTCCATAATATCAGTACTTGCTCTGGATGCAGTGATGAAATGGAAGATACACCAGATGGATGTCAAGACTGCCTTTTTGAATGGTGTAGTAGAAGAGGAAGTGTATGTGGAGCAGCCACTCGGTTTTGAGACACATGACAAGGAGTCTCATGTGTGTAGATTGAATAAATCCCTATATGGTTTGGAACAGGAACCCAGGACATGGTACAGAATAATTGAGGGATTTTTATCCAGTTTGGGATTTGCCAAAAGTAAAGCAGATTCCAACCTTTACTATAAGGTTGAAGATGGTAACTGAGTGATACTCCTACTGTATGTAGATGATCTATTTTTAAATAGGTATGGATAGGTTGATTTCTGATACGAAGAGGAAACTTGCTGCTGAGTTTGAAATGAAAGACTTGGGTATGATGCACTATTTTCTAGGCATGGATTTGTGGTAGAATAAAAATGAAATATTCCTCAGACAAGCCAAGTATGTAGTAGAGATCCTAAAGAGGTTTGGGATGATGGACTGCAAAGGCCATAGACACACCTATGGCATCAAACCTGAAGCTATTGAGTGATGCTTCATCAGAAGCGGTTGATGCTACGATGTATTGTCAGATGATTGGGTCATTGATGTACCTAATGAACACGAGACCAGATATTTGCTTTGCTATGAACACCTTGAGCTAGTTCCTGACAGATCCGAGACATGTTCACTTGATTGATGCAAAGCATATTCTGAGGTACCTAAAGGGTACAGTTGATTATGGGCTTAAGTGCAAGGAAAATCAGAATATTAACCTGGAGGGTTATGTTGATTCAGATTGGGCAGGCAGTGCCATCGATAGGAAGAGATGTTGCTTCAGTATGGGATCAGGTGTGATCTCTTGGTTTAGTAGGAAGCAGTCCTATGTGGAACTGAGTACATCTGAAGCAGAGTATGTCACAGCTTATTCAGCTAGTTGTGAGGTAGTGTGGCTGAGAAAGATACTATCTAATTTATTTGATCTCCAGTTGGATGTTACTTGTATATATTGTGATAAGCATAGTTGTGTGAAGTTGTTGGAGAACCTGATGTTCCATGACAAGTCAAAGCATATTAAGATCAAGTATCACTATATCAAGGATATGGTGCAGAGAGGAGCAGTGAAGCTCCAGTATGTTGCGACAAACAAACATATAGCTGATGTGTTGATGAAGCCATTAGCTAGAGTGAAGTTTGAGTACTTCAAGGAGAAGCTTGTTGTTCTCCAGATCGAGGTTCCCTCCAAGGGGAAATTATGAGTCTAGGAGCCATTCTGACATGGTGGGAAGATTAATTTCTTTCCATGCTCGGATGTAAGGGATGAGCCATTCTGTCATGGTGAGAGGATTGGTTCCTTCCATGTCAGATATGCGTGTTGAGCCATTCTGATGTGACTATAGGATTGGTTCCTACATGATCAGATATAAGTGTTGAATTCCATTCTTGGAATGGAGGAACCTAGATAGTTACAAGGAATACTCAGCTTGGTGCTGAGTTTCCATTCTCTGAGAGAATTGAGGCACCTAGTAAGTTACCAGGAATACTCAGTCTAGGACTGAGGGCCATTCTGATATAACTATGGGATGTAGTCTTACATGATTAGATATGAGTGCATGGCCATTCTGATGTGATTGAGGGATATATTCCCACTTGATCATATATAAGGGCTGATTCCATTCTCTAGGAGAATGGAGGCACCTGGTCAATTACCAAGAATCCTCAGTCTAGGACTGAGAGCCCTTCTGATGTGATGTTTTCAAACATGGTTGGATGTAAAACTTAGATCCCTTCTGATGTAGTGTTTTCAAACATGGTTGAATGTAAGTGTAGAGCCCTTCTGATGCGGTGTTTTCAAACATGGTCGGATGTAAGTGCAGAGCCCTTTCGATGCAGTGTGTTCACACATGGTCGAATATAAGTGCAAATCCCTTTCGATGTGGTGTGTTCACACATGGTTGGATATAAGTGCTGATCCATTCTAGCGTGATGTGTTTACACATGGTCAGATGTGACTGCTAGGCCATTCTGACAAGATGAGTTCAAATGTGAGTATTGGGTGTGCCTTTCTGACAAGATGAGGTTAGATGTAAGAGCTGGGCAGGACATTCTAACTTAGGGTCAGATATAAGTGTTGAAGGCCTACATGAAGGGTAGGCCTACAACCAGCATGAAAAAGGGCTGGCTCTATAGAACTTCCTATGACAAGAAGAATCAAGAGATAACACCATTCTGAGATAGCACCAATGATGATGATTCAGACTTGATGATGATCCAGATGTGATGATGATCTAGACTTGATGATGATCTAGATCAAGTGATGATCCATATTTGATGATGATTCAGTGATGATGATCTAGCAGTGATGATCCAGCAGTGGTGATCCAGATCGAGTGATGATCTAGATCCCGTGATGAAGAAGACTTGAAGAAGAAGAAGACTTGAAGATGAAGATGACTTAAATATGAAGAATACTTGAAGACGAATATGACGTGAAGATGAAGAAGACTTGAAGATGAATACAAATTGAAAATGAAGATGATCCAGTTGATACAGAGAAGAAGACCAGTGCTAAAAATTGTGTCGAAAGAATACCTTCTTAGTTAAGAAGGAGTGTTGATGTATTTGTAACTTCAGAATGTATTCACTTGTATATTTCATGTATTGTACCCCAATTTTTATTCTGGGAAGTTTATGTAATGTAATTGAGTCATTTCATGCCCCAATGTTCCTATCAAGAGGATCTATAATGTAAACAAGTCATGTCAAGTCAAGTGGGTAACCCTATTATTGTTCAAGGGTTAAAGTAGTCCCGGGGCCCTAGGATTATTAGACTCTCCTAGAGAAGTTGGCCCTAGTGAGTCATTGTCAAGTCAGGAATTAGTATAAATAGAGAGTGAGCCTCTCTATTTATCACACACTCACTCACACTCAGTTGTAGCACGTAGCTGAGGAAGAAGAAGTTGTTGGGGCTAGAGAGAAAGAGGCTACTGTTGTCAGGATATCATCTTACTATTTTTGGGGCTTTTCTTTTGGTTCTGATTCTATCTCTGACGAACTTGCGGGGTTTTCTCCTTTATGGTTTCCTTGAGGAAAATATTTGTGTTCATTGTCTTCTGTGTTTGATTTATTTGCTTGTTATTCTATTAGTTAATATCCTAATTTAATGCTATCTTAATTAATTAAAACTCTAACACTACTTGGTTGTTTTGAACCGCTACGTGATAACCATGATTGTTTCCAAAAATTCCCATGGGTTCTTTTCCTTCTGTGTTACTGTTACTTGAATGTCCCCGGGGACAATCCCACTGATAATGGAGAACTTCACATCCCTAGCATGAGAGATTGGGAGTATCTTGCATGTTACTGGTGTTTGGGTACACATGGTACTCCCAAAATACTAAACACCTAGAGAAGCTTAGAAAAATAGATCACAGATTGCCACAATGATGTTTTCACGTGGTTTAAACCCTCAAAAGGGAAACACTCCATGGACTTATCCAAATACCTACTTGAGGAAGTTTATTATATAAAAGAAAGAAAGTTACAAATGACCTTCTCATGATCGATCAACTAGCCAATGACCCTCCATGCTCTTTAAATAGATATCATGGTCCAATCATGTGTTAATCCATAGATCAAAGGTGGTTATGATCTAAAAGAAGATGAATAGTTGCATCACTCTATGTCTAGACCATATTGTGACGCTCATATTAGATATTTACAAATGTATACTAAGTCATCCTAAAGAAACACACTTTTCCTAATAGATATATTATAACAAGTTGATCTTAATTAAATCCTAAGTGTCTAAATATCCTAACATCCCCCCTTAAGAAAAACTTGGGATAAGATTGAAGGATTTACAAAAGTGACACTATTAGGAGAAGGAAGGAGGAATTAGAGACTATCCCCCCTTAATGAAAAATTCTTGAACTCTTATCATAGATCAAAGTTTAGAAAACTTCGCTTCTGTAAGAGACTTGTCAAAGATGTCTGCAACTTAATCATCTGTAGGGAAAAGGAGCACTTCAAGAATGTGATCATGAACAATATTTCTGATGAAGTGTATATCTATCTCAATGTGTTTGATGTGTTGATGTTGAAATTGATATTTAGCGAGCTTGATGGCACTTTGACTGTCGCACCGAGGTGGAGTAGGATGTTGCTACTTGAATCCAAACTCTGAAAGGATCTAGGGAGGCCATAAAGCTTCCTTACTAGCATTAACTATGGCTCGATTTTTTGATTCTGCTGAAGAAAGAGAAAATTTTTGTTGTTTCTTACAAGCCCAAGTGACAGTTCCAGATACAAGACTGAAAACATAACCTGTAATAGACTTTCGAATCATCGGGATTGTTGACCCAATCTAAATCAGTGAAACTAACCAACAAAGGAGTCCCCCCCATTGTACTATAATGAATCCCAATATGAATTGTACCCTGAATATATTGAAGTATTCTTTTCACTTATTTCCAGTGACTTTCATGAGGTGTTTTCATATAGCAAGAAACATGACCAATGAAAAAAGAAAATTCAGGATGGGAATGAGTCAAGTATAGGAGACTACCAACAAGTTGTCAATACAAGGTAGCATCTACTTCAGGTGAAGTACAAGTGGAAGTACATTTGAATCCATACTGGAAGGGAGAAAGGGATGGTTTACAATCTTCCATGTGAAAGAGATGAAGAAGGTCACAAGCATACTTATACTGAGAAAGAAAGATTCCTTCTTTGGTTTGCAAGACTTGGAGACCAAAAAATAATGCAAATGTCCTAAGTCTAACATTTCAAAAAATTTCTTAATATTGGATTTCACATGGGTTAACAACTTAGGGTCACTACAAGTAAGAATAATATCATCAACATATAGAACACGTATCATGATATGGTTTCCTACTTTATTGGTATAGATGTTGGGGCGAGAATGGCATCTAGAAAAACTAGTTTCAAGTAGAAACCTATCCATATTGGAATACCAAGCTCTAGGAGCTTGCTTAAGGCCATATAAGTATTTCTTAAGGAAATAGACAAGGCTAGATTTATTATGAACATATCTAGGAAGTCATTCGATGTAAATTTCATCCTGTAAATCACCATGTAAGAATGAAAATTTGACATCTATTTGATGGACTTCCCATTTATGTAAGGCTCTAAGGGAAAGAACAAGGTGGATAGAGTTCATTTTTGCGATAGGATCAAAGGTTTCAATGTATTAAATCCATTCAACTTGGGAAAAAAAATTTGGAAACTAACATTTCCTTAAGTATTTCAACACTTCCATCTGATGCATACTTAGTTCTATAGACCCATTTACATATGACAAGTTTTCTTCCTTTTGGAAGAGGTACACGATCTCAAGCATTGTTCGCCATTAAATAACAATATTCTTCATCTATAACTGCATTCCAATATGGATTTCCTGAAGCTTCTACAAAAGTCTCTAGATCATGATTCTCTAAAAATTGGGCCAAAAGAGAATATGCTCACTGGAACTGAGAAGGTGTTCGACATTGATCTCTAGGATCACCGGCAAGATCACCAGCTGCTTCACATGTTGAATGGACCCATCGAGGAATAAATTGTGCTGGTGAACCCAGAGGAAGATGAGAAGGTGGAGGTGGATTTTCATCCTCACTGTCATCATCAAAAACTGGAGTTGGAAATCTATAAAAGAAGTTGGAAGTTGAAGAAGGAACAAGCGTTGAATCAAGCTTGAAGGGCAAAGATGGCACAAACACCAAGTTAGGCTCACAGGACAAGATATTTTCATCAAATTTAACATCTCTTCTAATGATTATGTCATGATAATGTGGTTGATGAATTCTATAACCTTTTACATATTCAGAATATCCAACAAATATGCACTTTTCATGTTTAGGCTGCAATGATTTCCATTTTTCATTTGGAATGTGAGCCCGTGCTTCACTACAAATACATGGAAGTGACTTACATCTGGTTTAATTTTACTCCATGATTCTTATAGTGTGATACCTTGTAAATATTTAGTAGGGGTATGATTAACTATGTAATTTGCACAATTTATGGCTTCAGCCCAAAATTGAAGACTTAGTCCCTCAAATTGGATCATACAATTAGCCAGTTCTTTTAAAGTGTGGTTCTTCCATTCAGCCACACCATTTTTCTTTGGTGTATATGGAACAATGTGTTATTTTTGGATTGCTTATTGAGTGCAGAAAGTAGTGAACTTGTTGTTAACATATTCTCCTCCATTATTAGATCTTAACTTAAGAATTTGATGACCATATTGTTTTTCAACAAGGGCCTTGTAGGCCAACAGCATGTTAAATATTACGCTCTTAATTTTTAGGAAATAAACTCAAGTGCATCTGGAGTAATCATAAATGAAAGTTAAGAAATATTTGAAACCAGAAAAGGAAGTAGATGGGTGAGGACCACACAAGTCACTATGGACAAGCTCTCAGGGAGCCGAGGTGTGCCAAGAGGCATGTTTGTCAAAACTGTCCTGATGATGTTTTTCAAGAATACATATGAAACAGACACCATTAGAAAACATGTCACCATATTGTCTTAACATAGTTGTTGCAATTAGCGGTAATTTAAGTTTCCAAATCTCTCATGCCAAAGTTTGCTCAAGTCATCACTATGATCAACAAAAACTAAAGGAAAAGGTGATGACCCAAATTTGTTAAATTTGTACAAGCTTGTAATATCACCAACAATTATGGTAGCTAGGACATGTTAAGGATATTTAAAATCCTTGATTACAACTTGGTGAGGTGTAAACGTTATTGTTTTACCTTCACTAGAATGAGTGATTCGACAGACTAACAACAAATTGAAGGAAAATATTGGAACACATAGTACATCACTAAAATTACCATTATCTATTGGAATTGTTCCAGATCCTACAACACTTAGAGATCTATCATCACCAATAAATATTTGTTTGGTGTTACATTCATGCATAGTAGAAAATATGGCTTGATCCTTAGCCATATGATAATATGCTCTAGAATCAATGAGCCATTCATTTGAAGTAGAATAAGAAGATGTGGTATAGTAATAACTAGAATAATTGCATGTCCATGATAGGTAGATTCTGAAGACGAATCTAGGATAGTGTGGTGCTTCTTCAATCCTTCTTCCAAGGCTGCCATATTCTTGAAACAATTAGATTCATCATGATTATCTTTCTTACAATAGTTGCAATGATGCTCAGTCTTCTTTCCTTTTCTCTTGGCTCCTTTTCCATTTTTTAAAGAATGAGCTGATTGAGAAGGTTTGGGACCCTTGTTTGGCTTATTATTACAAAAATTTTGTTTATTGGGAGGCTTGGACTTTTCTTTCTATTGGGCCAATAAGGATTTCCTAGATGTATCTGTATTGCTAATTATCCCAAGATGTATGAGCTTATATTTATTTTTAATAAAGGCACCACAAACGGATTCAATACTAGGATCTATATAACTAGTTAGATTTAATGATTCTTTCGTGGAGTAAAATCTATATACAAACACATAATATGCAGGTCCAAGTTTGGAAAGAATATGATAAATGCATTTCTTCTATTCCCTCTTAATTTTTAATTCTACACATAAGAGTCTAAGAGTTTTGTACTTAGATAAATAATATTGAATGCAAGAAAAATCACCCGTATTTAAAGAAATCAACTCATTTTTTATTTGATGACCTCAAATTTCATTATGTTTACCAAACACAGCTTCCAAATTTTCTTAAGATTTATCAGGTTCATCAATTCCATATATATTGAATCACATATTAGTATATATTATTATCCCAATAAATCCACGAGCTTCATCACATTTATTTACTCATTTTATTTTATTATCATCATAAGTGGGTTCTGTTTATTTCCTTGAGGTAGTTATGAAAATTCCCCTACTTCGTAGAACATCCTCCATACGACATTTCCATGAGAAATAGTTGGAACTAGTAAGTAGAATATCAAAAGGGGCATCCATATTGTAAAATAATGTCTATAAAAATATAAACCAATGGTATGGATGCAAAACGGTTGAAAAAACAGGTTTTTTAAAAAAAACAACACTGAAAAATAAGTCATATGAGGAAGTTATGCTTGATCAAAGAAAGTGTTGAAGATGACCCCAATAGTGACATGCCAGATAGAGAATTGTCTAACAAAAAAAGACCCCCCTCTTCCCAATATGAATCTTTTAAACTCACTTTACAATCAATTTTCTTTAAGTGAATCACTTATGTAAAATAAGTGAATTTCACTTTTACAAGGATGTTACTTCAAATATTGCAGCAAAAACTAAAAGACTTAAATGACTCGCTTTTATAATTTAAGTGAGATGCACTTTTACAATAAAGTAACTTAAAATTAGAAATTACATGCAATTTTATAAAAGTAACTAATAATACTTGAACTCAAGACCTATTAAGGAATAAAGCAACTTTGAACCAAGTGAGCCAATATTAAAAGGTACGTAAAATATGGGAAGGAGGAAGGGGTTTTTGTTTACTCTTCTGTCTCGATATCTGTTCTTGTTTTTTTCCTGCAAATCACTCCACAAACCGAACAAAATATATATATATATATATATATAAAATAATTTTGCACACTTTTGAGGTTAGGTCTCATTATCTTTCCCAGAATGTATGTGTTTTCTCTCTGTTTTTGATTCAACACGATTGCACAAGGTGCACGACAAAGAGTGTACGCAGTAGAGAAAAACTCTTTCCTTTCTGTTTATGATTTGACGTGATCGTGCAAGGTGCACGAAAAAGAGAATACGTATATAGGGAAGGCAACAATCCAAAAATAAAACAAAAAACTAGATCTAATAATAAATCAGTTAAAATATGAGAAATATTTTTTTTAAATGTCACTATAACATCTACCTTCAGATATCATGAAATGGGTGTATCTGTAGTAAACATTAGCTATTTTCAATCAAATTAAATCTATTTCCAAGTGGAAATGACACTTCAGATGCAATGGAAAACCTCCCATAACCCAAATATCCACAAAAAATTCAGAACCATAAACCGTTTCAAAGCTTCCACAACACCAGTTCAAGATCTAGATCATCAACGAAAGTGACTCTTCATAAATGCTATGATACCATGTTTGGGTACATAGGGTACACCCAAAATACTAAACACTTAGAGTAACCTCTCACACAAATATATCATAGATCGACACATTGATTTTTTCACGTGGTAAAAATCCTTGAAATGGAAACACTCCATGACCTTTTTAAAATTGATGTGCCATTTATATCATCAACCAATGAGTCTAAAATTATTGATGCAGTGAATAGGAATAAATTATACAAACTGAACAAATCAAATCTCAGAAGAAACATACAAGTATTGCTTAGAGAATTACAATATTGTATTCATTACATAATCCTCTATTACAATAGTGTTACATAGGAAATAATTCAAATAATTAGGGATGAATTCGAATCTACCAACTGGATGTGACTGTATTTGACTACATGGATAACTAAATATGTCTAAATCACTATCGGATTCCAAGTGGTTAACTCCATATGTCTAATCAAGTCACACAATCAGTTATAATGACTTAACTCAGTCTAATTGAAGTGGTAGGTGAGAAAAGGCACCTTAACACATGTAACCATGCATAACTAGTGCTAATTGAATTAATTGTGATCTAATTGAATAATAGCTAAGCTTAAATAGTAACCAACTCACAACAACTAACGAAGGTTTGTGACGGGACTCCCATTGGCTCCTAAAATGTTGGGATTGGTCTAGGAGGTGCCTAAACTTATGCATGCAAGTGTAGTGAGTGGCAGTTAGCCTCTATTGGTGTTCCCCACACTCTAGTAACTGGTACATGTGGCCTCATTAGTATAAGTGGACCCAATGGTACTAGTGGAACCAAATAATTAAATAAATCTCCTAAGTTAGGATAAAATAATCTAATAGACAGTTTGGTCAGGGGAGGATTATAAATCCTAACACCCCCCCTGAATCCTAACTTGGAAAATTGTGGGACTTGGAAACAAGGCCATAAGCCACCCATATACAATATAAAAGATAAAAAATGTTTCTTAATAAATTGAGGAAATAGGGGAAAACCCCCCCTCAAGATAAGCAGAATTAGGAATTGAGAGTCAAGCCTTAACACCTAAAAGAGACCACATAAAGACATATCTCTTTTATCTGAAAGACTTGGTGAAAACGTTTGCAATATGATTCTCTATAGAAAAGTAGTGTAGTGTGATGGTTCTATCATGCATGAGTTCTTAGATGTAGTGCATGTGAACCTCAATGTGTTTTTTCGTCTGCTTTTGAAATAGATCACTAGAAATTTTTATAGTAGTCTGGTTGTCACAATAAAGATCAACTGTAGGTGAAGTATGAATCATGAACTCTGTAAAGATGCATTGTAATCTCATAGATCACATAAGGTTACCAATAATACACATAAAGAATCATATACACATATAGAAACAAAAGACAAGAATAGGTAAAGGAATAACAGATGATATTATAACATCACATAAGGGTCCATACATATATCAAAACTTAACCAACTTCTTAATTGGATCAACAACCTTAAATATACAATTTACAAATGGTTATGAGTAACTACTTGTTGGTTTGGTCAACTGACGCGACATTTGGAGGCTGACATAATCTTTGATTAGTCTGTTAAGTCAACTAGTCAGCTCATTGACTAGCTCCTCCAACATCTCCCCCAGGAACAAAATATTTCGTCATCCTGAAGAAATAGGGAAGGTACTCAAAATTCTGTTGTCTGAAATAGTTACGGTTCACATGCACTAGATACAGGAACTGGTGCATGATAGAACCATCACACTACACTACTATCTGACAGAGGATCAGATTGAATATATTTTTACCAATTCTTTTACCGAAAATATATTTTCCTTTCTTAGGTCTCTTTTGGACATTAAGGCCTGATTCTTGGTTCCTATTTTGAGGGGGGTTTTCCCAAGAGGTTTTCCTACCTCATTTGTATTATGTCTTTTATATTGTATTTGGATGACCTATGGCTTTGTTACCAGGGCCCGCAGTTTTCCAACTTAGGATTCATAGGGGGTGTTAGGATTATTAATCCTCCCTTGACCATACCATCTATTAGATTAATTTTTCCTAACTTAGGAACCTTAATTAATTAATTGGGTCCACTTAACCAAATGGGGACACATGTACCAGTCACTGGAGTGTGGGGAACACTACTAGAAGTTAACTTCCACTTACTACATGTGCATGCATCAGTTTGGGCACCTCTTAGACCAATCCATACATTTTAAAAGCCACTGGGAGTCTTGGCACCAACCTAATTCAGTTAGTTGGAGTTAGTACTAGTTAGTATCAGTTAGCTCTTAGTTACTTTCAATTAGTTCACAAACAGTTATCTAGTGCATGTCTTGCATGGATAATGCATGGATGCAAGTGGAGTAGGTTCCTTTTCCCACCCACCACACTCAGTTGCACTAATTTAACTAGCTGTCACTATTTGTTGAGTTGGTTGGACATCTAGGAGTTGATTTTGGACTCCGATATTGATTGAGAGACCATAAGTTAGAGATTTAGTTGCATACAGTCATATCCACTTGGTATATTTGAATTTATTCCTACTGCATTTGAATTCTTCCTATTTAAACTATTGTAACACTAGATATTATTATTGTGAACGATACTGTAAATTCCTGAGCAATGCTTGTCTGTTTCATTTGTGGTTTGTTTTGTTCAGTTTCTATCTTCATTCTCTATTTGCTGCAAACATTATTAGAACTATATGCTTGAAGATATAAATGGAATTCAAATTCTAATAAATAAGTGTGAAAGCAACCATCATGAGGGTGTTGGACATGGTTTAGTGACTTGGTTTTGGACCATTAATGAGAAAATTGACCAAATCCTCAAGAGGGGTGCATCAACACCATAGAACAAGGAAAATAGTGGATAAGTGGACAAACAATATTTTATGTCATAACCACTAGTCTAAGTGGATCAAATGTGGAGAAACTAGGATCCAAGACACTGGACTAGGAACTAGAACCATTTTCACATGGAACAACTTACACTAAACACTTGGAACCTTATACAAATATTATTAACCAAGGTCTAGATGGGAAATATGTTCCAACACCTCCCCCCCCCCCCC